>OZ005653.1:46620270-47010270 GCA_963930645.1 Salticus scenicus
TGAAATTAAAGATGCTTCGCAATTAGCCAAAGTAGTATCAAAGGGACAGTACCATTGTGTAACACATGAAGATTTTAATATTTATTTGAATTTCGTAAATTCTGTTCGAGAAGATTTGAGAATTATCGGTGGAGATCTCCAGAAAAATAAGATAAAGGCAGGAGATTTAATGGATTTTGTACTGTATGGAAGAAGCAAGAAAAGTCTTGCCTATGTCGGAACTATCGGAATGATTGAATCTGTTCACATGGGTAAGAAATTCACCGTCTCTGAGGAACGTTTTCTCGAGACCATGGCTGCGATGATGATGCGAAAGAACTTTTGCTGTAAAAAGCTAATAGAGACATTCGTACATAAAATGTTGGCTTCAGGATTATACTTAAAAAATTTCAAAGACAACAACTTCGTATTTCAATTACCTCATCAGTTGAATTCCTCAGAAAAAGACAACAGTAGAAGGAAGCTGACGCTTGTAGATTTTGCTCCTTCATTTATAATATTATTGACGGGCTACTTTGTAGCTTTTTTGGTTCTGATTGTTGAGATATTTGTAAGTCATTTAAAGGGAAAAAAAGTTACGAATAAAAACATGAAAGTAGAAGGAAAGAATAATGCACTGAAGACTCAAGTAGATTCTGTCAAACTAAAATTTTTTTCAATATTTTAAATTTGTCTTCTTTTTAGAATATAAAGTTTCATTACACATAAAAAGGAATAAATTAGTTTTAGTGTAAGATACTAATGTTGAAAGTCATTTGAAATAAAAACTTCTTTTTTTTTAAACCACTTTATCCAAAGTATCTCTTTTGCCTCTTGTATTGCTATGATTAGTTTAACAGCCTTTAGAATTAAAATTTATTAAACTCTCTCATGTGAGAAGATGTTAATACAAATATTTATTTCCTTTAAACAGAAGATTTTAACTTCTCTAGTAAAAAGATTTTAATTTTTCAATGAATATTTTGGCTACAACGGAACTCGAAATCGGAATCGAAATCAGCTCATAATAACACAAGTATAGTACTAATGAACTTTGACGTTTTTTAAAAAATAAACTGATTGCACGATCTTTTATGAAACAGCAGTTTTTCTACTGCTGAAAGATGACATGAAAAAGCTTATATATTAGAGAGACTATCTATTCATATAAATGAGTATACTTGCTACAAAAACAGATTTTTTTTTTCATTAGTAATCTAAGCTATTTATACAGATGTTTTCTTGTTATTTTACAATGTCTTATCAAAAAAGGTTATGAATGTTTCATTCGTTATTGCTGATATTCTAACACACAATTTTTATGATTGCATATTGAAATGAATTTTAATTTTATAATTTGTTTTGGAATTAAAATTAAAGTTTCTTCATTTTATTAAGAACAGGAAAGTAATATAAACTGTGGATTTATGCTTATATTGTAAAACAATTTCATTGTGCATTTGTAATTCAGAAAGAAAAATTTTATTCTTCTTTCTGAGCTAATTCTACATTTTCAAAATAACATCGATAAGTGTAATTATAACGCCAAAGTCAGTTTTGATAGGTATATCATTCATGCGCTATATTTTTAAGTACAGAAACCTCGTTTAATAATTTCTTTTTTACGTACTATCAGTTGTTTGAAGGCAGAGTTTATTTATCTTTAAGTTAACATATTTCATTATCTACTCTTGTTTCTTCGGGTGACGTTATTTTTCCTAGTTTCAGATTCTGAGTTATTTTAAGTTCCCGCAGTTACTAGAATCAATGACGCTTTATAAGTTGTGACAGTACAAATGAGTACTAATTAAAAATTGAGTACTAAATTATATTTCATATAAATCTCATTATTGTCAAATAACACACATTTATGCGAAAATTTCCCAAATGTTCCATAGTTTAGAAAATTGTATATTTAGAATATCTTACGAAATATTCAAATGAGAATGATGAAAGAAATAGGATTCGCACCAGCATCATAATTAATATTTTATAACTGATCCGACATCTTTGCTCTCTTTTTATATTGATATGTTGTATACACAAATTAAGAAACAAAACAAATCTAATTTGCGTAAAATGACACAATACCGATTTTATTATTCTTCAGATTTCTAACGTAAAGACTAAAAAACTGAGATACGAATACCTAACGAAAAGCTTGTCCCCCTATTTTACTAGTGGACTCGTTGAATCCGTACTTGCGCAGATGCTTTCATGGTCGCAAGAAATGTAGTTTAAAGAAGAGTATTATTTGTTTGTTTTACTGATAACATGTACATCAGATTTGTATGCTTGACACATAGTCCGCTTGTAAATCTTCGTCAGATAACGACAGCTAGCACATGACAGAATTACAATACGAAGAATTAGAGAAAACACCCAAGACCAGCGCGGGAATCGAACCCGCTCTCCTACGCTCGAAGGCGATTAGCAGTGTGGTGACATATCCACTCGGCCACGGAGGGCCCTAAAGAAGAGTATCTGAAGATCGTTCTAAGAATTCAATGATGTAAACAAAAGTACAACTCTTTGTACAACTCTTACAGAATCTACTGCATGTAAAGTTACGGCTTCAGGATTATATTTAAAATATTGCAATGATAAATTATTTAATTTTAGTTTGCATTTTGGTAGAAGTCGTATTAGTGTACACTTATGAAAAAAACGTTAACACTTGTTCATGTTTCTATTGCATTTATATTTTTATTAACTTTCTTTGTTTTTTCAAGATGAACTATTTTTAAGTCATATAACGGAAGTGGTATTTGTGACGAATTAAAAGGGAAAAAAAAACAGAGAATAATGAAACATACTAGTGAGCTTCGCCCGCTAGCGGGTCTGTATTTTCAAATGAATCACTATAATGACTGAATTCTCAAAATCTCTCAATCACTATAATTAATGAATCACTAACTGTAATTTTTAGTGTTCAGAAAAGAAAGTTCTAAAAAAATCATTTCTGATTGGGTAAAAAGTCGGCCCGGGTCCCCACTGCCTTCGGCAGCGCAGTCCCGTGCGCGCTGCGCGCGCGTATTCTTTCCCTGACCCTTCGTGCCCCCTAAAAAAAATCATTTCTGATCGAGTAAAAACTCACACCGGGTTCCCACTGCCTTCGGCAGAGTAGACACATGCGCGCTACGCGCGCACGTAAGAAGGTATACGTGCGCTGCGCGCACATATTCCTTCTCAAGTCAAATTTTTATTCTTAAGTAAATTTAAAAAATCATTTCTCATCGGGTACAAATTCAGACCACGTCCCCACTGCCTTCGGCAGTGCAATCCCTTGCGCGCTGCGCGCACACAAGTTAAAGGATACACGCACCGCGCGCGCGTATTCCTTCCCTGACACTTCGTGCCCCCTAAAAAAAATCCTTTCTGATCGGGTAAAAACTCACACTGGATCCCAACTGTCTTCGGCAGCTCAGACCCATGCGCGCTGCACGCGCACGTGTTAAGGTATACGCGCCCTGCGTGCACATATTCCTTCTCAAATAAAATTTTTATTCTTAAGAAAAGAAAATTTAAAAGAATCATTTGTCATAGATTAAAAAGTTGGACCGGATCCCCACTGCCATCGGCAGCGCAGTCCCGTGCGCGCTGCGCGCGCACAAGTCAGGGGATAAGCGCGGTGCACGCCTATTTCTTCTCCACCCTTTCAGGCTCTCTTAATTAACCTACGTATACCAATTTTGAACGATCTAACACATTTGGCTGAGATGCAAAAGTAAACGTAATCAGGACACCTCAAAACGTGTAAATGTGGCGAAAACATTAGATAATTAAAAAGAGCTTTAAAATAACTTTCGAATGATGTATTAAAAATAACTTAATCATAATTAGAAATTGAAATATTGAAATTTGAAACTATTACAGCGCCATCTGGCGGTAGAAATTTCTGTATTCCACTGTTCGATTCCAATTCAAAAAAGCTTTCTAATGATGTATTACTTATGAAATTATTTTAATTAGTAGCTGAGATACAAAAGAAAACGGATTCAGGACACCTCAAAATGTGTAAATCTGGTGAAAACTTTCGATAATATAAAAGAACTTTAAAATATTTTTCGAATGATGTATTAAAAAAAATTTAATCATAACTAGAAATTGAAATATTGAAATTTGAAAATATTACAGCGCCATAAAAGAAAACTGATTCAGGACACCTCAAAACGTGTAAATCTGATGAAAACTTTCGATAATTTAAAAGAACTTTAAAATACCTTTCGAATGATGTATTAAAAATAATTTAATCATATTAGAAATTGAAATCTGAAATTTGAAAATATTACAGCGCCATCTGGCGGTAGAAATTTCTGTATTCCACTGTTCGATTCCAATTCAAAAAAGCTTTCTAATGATGTATTACTTATGAAATTATTTTCATTAGTAGCAGAGATACAAAAGAAAACTGATTCAGGAACCTCAAAACGTGTAAATCTGGTGAAAACTTTCGATAATATAAAAGAACTTTAAAATATCTTTCGAATGATGTATTAAAAATAAATTAATCATATTTAGAAATTGAAATACGCGTATTGGAATAAAATTTAATTTGGAATTAAAATGTAAACCTTTTGTTTATTGACGAAAATCGATGAAATTTTAACTGGAAGTTTATTTTGTGGTGTTAAGATTGTATACCAAGTGTCGTGTGCTAATTCTAAAAATTCAAGAAAATAGAAAATTTCAATTTTTTATTCCACTTAAAATACATCTGATTATCAACGGCAGGTGTTTTTTTTTTTTTTTTTTTTTTTTTTTCGTTTCCGAGCAAACATCTCTCTTCCTCGAAGTGCTTCCCATGGTAACGAAAAGTTGCAATGAACACGTAATACAATCTCATCGAAGGAATTCAATTTCAATGGGTTTAATGGATAAAATTAAAAAAATTATAACTCATTCAGTTTTTGAAATTTTCTCTCAATCTTTTGGGAAATAAATATACAAAAAAAAAAAAAAAAGAAAAAAAAGAAAAAGAAAAAAAGAAATGATTTATCTCTAAGTGCTTTTGAGTTATAAAATGTTTTGTGAAAAAATCGATGTTTCGTAAAATCTAAAAATATGGATCGCTAATCCGTATTTTGTAAAAATGTTTATATGGTTCGAAAGAGGATTAAATGGCCTTTCTTTATATACCAGTTGTTAAGAAATGGAAGAGTTACTCGGTCGTACAGGGCGTTTCAAAAAAGACGATCGCGAAAAAGAGAAACTTTCGACCCTTTTTAAAACTTTTTTTAAAAATATAAAAAATCCGTATTAAAAAAAAATTGTACCGTAAGAATCGGTAATAAATGCTCTTTCTGCTGTTTGAGGTGTATTTCGATATCTCGAACCGTTCGAACAGGATCGCTTTACAAAAATCCACGAAATTTTCTCTCTTTGCTTTTTCTTTCGAGGTAAGCGGTCCCGGTCGAAAATGATGATCGCGTGCCATTTTGAATCGTTTTTTCGTTAGACAATGGTCGACATTTTAATTAATATCTCCACTAATTAGTGTCGCATCGTTTAGCAAATTAGATAACTTATATCTGCGATAAATTATCTGTCCGACGGTACCTGTTCGAAGTCCGTGCGACCATTAGCGGCGGAGCCTTTGCTGTTTCAAGCCGTTTCTCTCAGACAGACACACAGACACACGCGTACAGATTTTAATAATATAGGAGATGTGTATATGGAGTTAAAAAATAAAATAAAAAATATATAACGTAAATTGCCTAATAGAATTTTTACAGCTATAAATATAAATAGATTTATTGAGAAACGCAGTGAAATAGAAATAAAAAAAATTCTTTTCAAAGAGAATAAAATTAAATTGTGTTTAAGAACCCCAATATATATATTGCATTATGCTAAAAAGGAGAGCAATGGATTTATTACTGAATTCATTCTTAAAACTACAAAAGATTATGTATTTTAATTTCCAACAAAGAATTTAATAAATTTGAAATAAATCTGACATATATAAAGAGGATTATTAAAAGTTAACAATTTTAATTGTAAACAAATAGATATTTAATAAATATGAAATAAATTTGATGAAATAAAAGCATATGGGAGCAACTCGCTCACATATATATTATAACGACTGTAAAATTGGTTTTAATATTACTGTATTAAGCTATCCCAAGCAGCACCGAAACGTTCTCTGAACGTTCAAAAATTGTTCTGCAAACACGTTCTAAGAACGTTCACTTTGAACGTGTTATAGACGTCTATCTGTCCATCTTGAAGACGTACAATAGTACGGTTCAGAGAACGTTCAATGAACGTGTAACTATCACCATCGGTGTTATAGAAGCGTTCTGAGAACGTTCTATGTATACGGTCTCAGAACGTTCTAAACGTTTTTAGAACGTTTTCAAAACGTTATACACATTTTCAGAACGTTCCAGAAAACGTACTGTAAACGTTATAAAATAGTGTAGTTAAAAAAAAAAAAATTATGACGTCATTATAAAAAATCACCTCAGTACGAGCGCTTAGAAGTAAAAATTACATAGCTGATGACGAATAATGATACAACACATGAGCAGGGATATGAATTACTTTTTTTTTTCAATTCAAATAATGTTTGAGAAATTTTAACATACTTACTATTCCTTTAATTTCAACGTATATGCATCAAAAATTCTATATTCTATGACAGTTTTCCCCAAAAAGTGTCATAACGTCTCTTTATACCTTAAAAAATTTCTTAAATTTTTGCATTTTTTAAAAATTACTTTTTTTTCCCTAATCTGAAGATAATGAAGTTGTAGTATTAATTACAAAACTTTGAATACACACCATAAAATGCAAGAACTCGCACCAACTGTTTCGGGTCAAAAGAAGACACAACCCTTCATCAGGCGAACATTGTAGGCATGAGAGCTGCAAACAAGCACGTTGAGTGTGTTGAATGCGTTGCCGCTTTGTTTGTAGAAGCCGTGCTTTGTTTGTAGCAGTTGCGAGTTCTTGCATTTTATGGTGTTTATTCAAAGTTTCGTAATTAATACTATAACGTCATTATCTTCAGATTAGGGGAAAAAAGAAATTTTTTAAAAATGCAAAAAATTAAGGAATTTTTTAAGGTATATATAGACACGTTATGACACTTTTTGGGAATTACTGTCATAAAATATGGAATTTTTCATGCATATACGTTGAAATTAAAGGAATAGTAAGTATGCTAAAATTTCTCAAACATTATTTGAATTTAAAAAAAAAGTAATTTATATCCCTGTTGCTGTGTTGTATCCTTATTCTTCATCTGCTATGTACAACTAAACTCTTGATTTATTTTGCTTGTTTTAATCCTTGTGATTCCGAATGCGTCATCCTATGATTAATGTTTGTTTTTCATGGTTGTTTTCTGTTTCATTCTCTGATTTCTTGAAGTAAATAATTTATTCCAATTTATTCTTCATTTCTAAGTTCAATTAATTTCTTGTACGATAGGGTGCCCGCTAGCAATTTGCTATTATAACTGCTAACGAACGAAATCGTACATTGGTGCTCAACGACGAAAAGAGTCACCCCTGACGAGTTTTTTTTTTTTTTTTTTTTTTTTTTTTTTTTTCTACCATTCTAAGCTTTTCCTAAAAAAAAAATGTTTAAAATGCTGTCTTAATTTTTTATTTACTCGTTGCTTGTTTGTATCTTTTGATTTAAGTTTCATGTGGTTTTTACGCACCGGCAAAATTATTAAAATTGCAACTAACAATATAGGAATAAATTTATGATTAGACTGAAGTTAAATAAAATAAAAATAAATAAATAAAAAATAAATGTTTCAATAAATCACAATCAGTCTCCCCAGGTTATTTAAATTTGTTGTAATTTCCTTCTCATTGACCTATGTGGTTTCAGGGATCTTATATCTGTTGCTTGGCTTTAACTAAGATTAAAAATTCATTTATACATATATATATATATATATATATATATATATATATATATATATATATATATATATATTAATTTTTTTTTTTAAATACAGGGTGCAAAGCATTGTGACGAGAATACCTTTATCTTCGCAACTATTGGTCGCAAATATATAGTTTCAGTTACAAAATGTTTTAAAGAATATGAGCATTTGTAGTATAACATGTTTAAATTTAAAATATCTATTTTTTCAAAATTGCAAAAACTAGCTTTTTACATAGTCCCAGATCCCTATAGTCATATTTAGAAAACTGACACTCATCCTAACAAAAAGTTTCATTTCTATTCTCCCCAAATGGAACAAGATATTTAAAGTTTGGATTTTCTAACATATTTCGGCCTTCAATAAGGGATCGGTTTAAAAATCCTAATTGGACTTTGTTTGCATTTTCCCTGGGTTTATTAAAGAATTTTTCATTGACTTTTTAATAAAGCCCGAGAAAATGCGAAATAATCCTAAATTTTGAAACTAACTATCTCAGACAATTTTGGGTGCACAAAAGTGAAACTTTTTGTGTTATATTTTTTAGGTTGGAACTCAACTTTCACTATTAGTGTCATGAAAATTGTATAAAAATTATCAGTTTTTGTGATTTTTAATAAATTGATTTTTTAAATTTAAACATGTCCTATAATGAATTCTTACATTTTTTTTTTAAAATACATTTTCTTATTGGAGGATGTTTGAGACCAATTGTTGCGCAAATAAAGGCCTGCTCTCGACTTTGCACCCTGTATATTCTAAACATTTCTGGGTACTACTTTGTAAGTCCATGGATAGTTTATAAATATATTTGAATGCTGAAGTTTATAGAAAGTTTTAATATTTCAACATAAAAAATAATTTCAAAAATGAATGTACCAATACACCGCTAAAATAATATATAATTGAGTTTAGAATATATTGTTAATTTATAATAATAAGAAATTGAAACAAAAAATTAAAAATTAGTTAGAAGGAGGAAATTTTAAAAATTTCCAAATAATTAAATACATATATATATATTTTTAATCAAAATATTTTTCTAAAATATTTAACATACTTCATATTTTTAAATTTTAGTACATGTGTGTATACATATTTTCAGTTTACAGCAGCAGTTTACAAAAATGATGTTTGCAGGTATTTAAATTTATTCCACATGGCAATGTAATTCGTATTCTTTAAATGTTTAAATTTCTTTAAATTGAGTCAACGCAATTTTTACCTCATTTGATGTAATTATGCTATCATGGCATATTAAATAATTGATAAATGTAAATATTATTAGTATTAATAAATAATATAGTAAATCGTCCTTTTTTTTTTTTTTTTTTTTTTTTTTTTTTTTAACCGAATATCTTTTTTTTTTTTTTTTTTTTTTTTTTTTTTTATAAAGATGTGGAATAGAATTGAATCTTTGTTTTATTATGCAGATAAACAATTTCATATATTTTATTTAATAAATAACAGTAAAGAGATATTTAAAATTGTAAGTCGGTGAAACTTAGGATATTATTTTAAAAATATGCAATTTGCATAACCTAGATTGTATATATATTATCATATAAACATTAAATAAATACTTCAGAATTTAAAAAGAAAAGAAAAAAAGAATTACGAACCTTCTTAATTTTGTTGATAAGAATTTTCTTCGAGAAAATACCCTTCCAACTAGCATTTTAAAATACACAATGACCAGTCGGAAGGGCATTCACTTAAAATTAGCACTTATCTTGTAAAATTTTTATGACTTCTTCATACTTCTTTCCAGAAACATAATAACGAAAATAGTTATTTTAACAAATTCCATCTCAGAAGACTAAATTAATAAAATGAATCCATAATTTCTAAGCGGTTTTCTGTAACAGAAGCAGTTTTTTCTGCGATTCAACGCTGCTTTCTGGTATCGAAAGTTTAGCTTAAGAACTTACGCAGATATGAAAATGATTGTTTAATTGATATTAAAATAAGACTTTAATAAATAGAACATAGAGAATATTACAGGTTAAAAATATTACATTTTTACCTTTTCTAAAGCTTATCCTAGTCATTATAACGCTAAAACTGAATAAATCAGATTACATGTTTTAAAATTACCGCCTCACATAACGACACGACTTTCCCAAGACCTGGCGCCTGGCGTTTGACTTTGCAGTTGCACGGTCAGCGAAAATTAAATAAATGCAATCCACAGATGTCGATGTTAAACATCTGCTCTCCCTTCTTGCATCCGCAATAATCATGTTTCAAAGTTCAACATATGAAACAGAAATTTATTAAGCATTTATAGATGTAGGAAACATATAGTCAATATTTTAAGGAAAAATGGAATGGAGTTAAATAATTATTTAAATTTTTATAAAGTATTTTAAAAATTTATGAGATCACTTTATTTTTCCATTTTAAAATCTAGAATTAAACGGAAAAGCATATTTTGTTTTAGTGTATATTTCAGTATTGAAAAAATATTCAGTGAAAATAAATAAAATAAAATAAGAACAATCAAACAGAGTAATGATTTAACAACATTATCAATATTGATAATTTATCAGTAACATTTAAACTTAAATAGAATCATAAATAAAATATAATTAAAGTTTAAAATTATGCTTAAAGAAAAGAAGAAAAAAACTCATTTCTGTAACTTCCCGATGAGTATTAGAGACCGCGAGGTTCTACTCTCGAACCTTACAGACGGGAAGTGTTGGTTTCGATTCCTGGTCACGCTCGTCGACTTAGGTTTTCGGAGTTTTCCCGTGATTTTCTTTGAAACTCGGGTAAAGCACTATATTACGTATTCAATAACATCCGTGATTAGTTTTTTGTATCTAAACTCTGGGTCTGGGGAATGCATAGATTTTCATGACAGAAGACAATCATTTTTATGCTGTATAGAAGATCTTAGAAAATGTATTTTTCTAAGGGTTTATTATTATTATTATTACAAATGAAAAAAAA
This sequence comes from Salticus scenicus, assembly GCA_963930645.1. NCBI lineage: Eukaryota > Metazoa > Arthropoda > Arachnida > Araneae > Salticidae > Salticus > Salticus scenicus. The sequence goes on from OZ005653.1 coordinate 46,631,117, forward strand.
AAAAAAAAAAAAAAAAAAACGGTAAATTTGTTTTAAATCATCAGAAAACGATGTTTCAATTATTCGTTTTAAAGGTGATATCGAATTCTTTCGAAAGATAATCATAGTGAAAATTTTTATCCACCCCTCCCCCATCCTCCAGGGATGATGTATACTTATTCCTAGGGGAAAAAACAATGTCCTATGAATAATAATAATAAAAAAAACCTGTTTAACTATTACTCGTTATACAGCCAAATTGAATCAATAATATATATCAAATGTATGTCACGCAGAAGGTTTGGTGAGTATATATATTACAGAAGCTGATAGATAGCCTTTCTGTGAATGGAAAATATTGGAACGTGGCAGTGCCACCTGTCGTCCGATATGCACCCAAAGGCAATCTGTAGAGTTTTACGTAATATTAATTTCACTTACCAAATTTACAATATTTATAAATCACAGAAGTTGAGATTTTTCGTTTCCGTTATGAGATTAAATTGCAAAATAGCCACGACACATGTTGGCCGATGTGCATCCAAAATGGACCAGTAACGCTTTACATAAAATCGATTTCACTTATAACTTCAGTGTATCAGAAAATTTATTGTTAAATCACAAGAGTTAAAATATTGCCTTTCCGTTAAAATGATTAAATTGCAGATTAGCAACGCCACCTGTTGGACAATGTATACATCCAAATTGTATTAGCAGAGGTTATGATGATATAAGCCAATATATCAAGTTTAATGCATTTGTACACTATAGAAGCTGAGATATAGCTGTCCCATAAATGGAGGGTTTCATTGCATAGCACCGCAATCTATCGGACGATATACCCCAAATGAAATTCAAATTTAGGGCAATTTAGGGCAAGAACTAATATTGTAACAAGTTTGGTTGAATTCCATACATTGATTCCTGAAATACAAAATTCACAAAATTTTTCCATGAGTTTAAAATTTTGTAATTTTTTTTCACCTCACTGCTACTGATTATTGAGAAGCATTCTTTACTGACGTGCTAACAAAACGTTAAACTGAAAATGTAAAAAATGCTCTATTCTCTATCATGCTAAAAATTATAAATTTCGAATAACTTACGAAGTTTTTAAATTAGAATGTTGCAAATCTCTCAATAAGATTCTTATCAATATCAAAAGTGATATTTTAAAACTGGTCCGATCTCTCTGCAATCATTTGTTCTTGAGATATTAATATCGTGTACATGAACTAACGGGCTATCACACTAATAGGTGCCGATACACATTAACAGATACCATACCAACCTTTTGACTTCCGGATTCCTCACGCCACAAAACGTGTAAAAAAATCAAAAACTGAAGTCAAAAATTTTCATGATTAACCTATTTTCCCAACCAATAGTACTAAAAAGTCATTTTGTCATATTCGTTATAATTACACTGTTACAGAACGTGTTATGACGGTGTCACACTTGAACGTTCTATATAGAACTAGAATTGTACGTTTTATAGATGGTACAAATCAAACATTTTCAGAACGTTCCAAATAATACTATTTCTGAACGTGTTTTAGAACGTTCTTTTGACACGAAACACGGTGTTTGAACTATTGAAACCGTTATTAGACGTTCACAGAACGTTCCTGTGCTACTTGGGATGTCATTAATTTTTAAATTGTCATATGTTGTCAAAAAACTAAGTTCAGAAAAATATTTTAAACAGTCCAATTTAACATGTTTTTAATATTTTATTTAATTTTTAGAAATTATTCAAATTTTTTACTCTGAATAACGGAAGACCTTCAGAGTTTACATGTATAGAATAAAGAAGCATGTCACTTAAATATACACTGGTCAAAAAAATTTAAGGATCAGCCCGTTTTCTCTTTCTCTTCTTTTGCACATAATTTTTAAACAAATAAACATATGAACATAAAATTTGGATGGCCTGTTCATTATCATATTATTAACCGAATCTTATGTAATTTTAGCATTAGAATAATTTTTAAGCTAATAAATATTCAGTTTTCTCTCAAAAGTAAGCTTTAAAAAAATGAAAAATTTCAATAATTTTAGGAAAGAACACTTAATGAAAAATGGTCATAAGGATGCCTTACAGATAGGTAAAGACGCACACGCGTTCCTATGTTAGATTACAACCAAATCTTTCTACCTGCATTCATTTTCTGTTTCTTCTTTTTTCTTCTTCTTTTCGCATGTGAATAACTTTTTAAAAAATATGCATACAAACATGAAAATTGGATAAGATGTTCAGTATACAATTATTTTTCAACATCATTATTATTCTAGTGCTGAGTATAGTTTACAAATTAGTAATTATATATTTTTAAAAAGTTCATTATAAAAGTAAAAGAAAAGTTAATACAAAAAGAAAAATCGAGATTTAGTTTAGCATTTCAAGGTATGAGCGTCTTTACCTATCTCTAATGCATCCTTAACACCACTTTTCATTATGTGTTCTTTCCTAAATTTGTTGAAATTTTTCATTTTTTCCAAAGCTTACTTTTGCGAGAAAAATGAATATTTATTAGCTTAAAAATTATTCGTATGCTAAAATTACATAAGATTCGGTTAATAATATGATAATGAACAGGCCATCCAAATTTTATGTTCATATGTTTATTTGTTTAAAAATTATGTGCAAAAGAAGAGAAAGAGAAAACGGGCTGATCCTTAAATTTTTTTGACCAGTGTACTATACTGATAATGTATGAAGCAACTACCTGAAATTTTCAGTAAGTTTCATAATTGTATCAATAAAATGAAATTCGAGATTTGTCTAATTAATTAATCTGTTAAGTTTACATTTAGCTCTATACACATAAATTTACCTTTTTTCATTATATCATTATTTAACCCCTTACCTGCCGAGAAAAATTTACGAGAACCGCTTCTCTGGCCACCGCTATCTCTCAAGTATGGAATGAGAAAACATTTCGAGCACAATGTAAAAATCACTTTCAAGGGAATTGTATTGCTCTGTAAAAAAGTGTCAGTGGTTTCAATGGTAGCAACAAAATACGAAGAATCGAATTTCGAAAAAAAAAGTATATGTACACCCATGGCAGTTAAGGGGTTAACATTTTATGTTTACACATTTCATTACTTAACGTCAATAACTTAGCAATAAAAATGTATGTAAATGACGAGTTATATGAAATAATTGTAGCGAAGTCTTTTTTCGTAAATTATTAAAATATTTTAATTTACATACATTAAAAGAAATAAGAACTTAGTACATAAATACATTAAAATAAAAGTTTTAGAAGGCAATTTTGCAGCATGCATTGAAAGAAAATTTTACTTATTCATACAGTACATTAAGCAGTAAGAATGTAAGAAACAGCTCCAAAATATTTCAAAGATAAATTTTCTACGAAGTTAAAAATAAATGATTTTAACGAAATATTTTTGTGTACATTCAGTCTATTTTTACCCGCATCATTAATATCCTGTTACGTCTGAGATTCCAAAGTACATTTTTCCAACCACAAAAAGATTGATTCATTGAAATATGGTGTATATCACATTCCCTTTAGTAAACTATAAAGACAGTTCATATATCATTTGTTAAAGTAATATTTTTCTTTTCAAGATATACGATCAAATAACTGAATAAAAATGATATATACGAAATAATATTTTAATTTAATAATTTTTGATGATTATCAGAATTTCTATATTATATTATTATAAATTTTCTATGTGTCGCATATTGAAACAGTTGTTGAATACAGGGACATTATACACTGCTTGTCTTTGCAGGTACATAGACTCCTAAACAAGATGCCTTCCACGTGGCTCGGAAACATGGAAGCAGTTCGAACGGTAGACGGGGCCACTTAGTACAGATTGCGTGACTTTTTTATTCAAATGTCACCAATAATTTTAAGAAATGATATATTATCTATATAATCGACGTTTCTTCGATTCTATTCGCCTTTTATGTATATCAAATCCCCCTTTTAAAAATTTTTGGTGGCTGTTGAATAAAAAAGTCGCGTAATCTGTACCATGTGGCGCTGTCTACCACTTGAACTGTTTCCAAGTTTCCGAACCACGCGGAAGGCATCTAGTTTAGGCGGCTGTGGCAGGTATATAAAATTATGCACTCCAATCGCTGAAAATTTTTATTTACTAAAGTATAAAGTAATACCAGGCACTGAGATCGGTAAATACTCGCAGCCGTTACCACTAGTGCATAAGGATTTTTTTCCTAAAATAAACTTCTATTTATATTTTTATTTATACTTTGAACCGTATTTCCTAATAAAATATGTCGAAGTTTAACTACATTATTAGATATTTGAATGCGCGTTAATTTCTATATCCCGATTGAAAATGAGAGGATTTTTTAATGTTGTTTTTGATGTTTGGTTAGAAGAAATACTGTAAGATTATACGATTATTAATATAATCACTCCAATTAACTCGCATGTTCTACATAATTGAGATGATTTTCTGAGATTATTTCCAGAAAAAAAAAAAAAAAAAAAAAAAAAAAAAAAATGGCAAAGGACGATTTTCTTATTACAAACTGTTTGTCTCATATTCTCTTGTTAAAAAACTTAAAACAATTAATATGAAGTTAGTTAACCTGTTTCGGTTCGTTATTATTATTATTGTTAGTATATTATTCTCTAGAACTATAGCTTGAAATTTCTTTATTAAAAGAGAAAAAAACTGACGGTAATTTATACAGCATGACATAATTGGTTGTGTAACTGAAGTACCAGCAGCAACGTACAGTGAGTAATAGTTACAATTTTCATACCATGATTAAAACTTCAAAGAGAAAATTTTATAGTGGCGATAGTTTAAGGAACCTTCTTAGAATTCTTTTTCAGTTTAACTAAGTCATTTTTGGAAAAAAAAAAAAAAAAAAAAAACATATTTTTATTAAATGAGAAAAGAAAAAAAAACTTAGTTACAGAGAAAAAAATCAATAAAAAATGTTCATTATTTAAATATTTAGTTAAAATAAATGGTATATTTTTATGTCAGACACAGAATCTGGTAAAAGATTATCCCTGAAAAAAAAAGCAGAAATGTCTTATTCTGCTACAGTAATATGACTGAAAATACCGCATTTTCCTGTTTATAATCATATGTCTGATGAACAGATTTTACACAAGAAATTGTAATTTACGAACCAGTATACATTTCTACGAGAAAAAAAAACTCGTTTAAAAAGACCTTTGCTTTTTAAATAAAATTTCCTGTGTAAAAATCGGTGTAAAATTTCAGCAAACCTGCAGAAGATTATACTCAGGAAAACACTACAAATACATTATATTTAAAAAGTTAAAGAAAAGCCTTTTAGTAAATGGAGCTAAAACTCCTAACTTTCCAAACAGACACACACACACACACACACACAAAAAAAAAAAGAGAGAGAAATCAAAAGTCCTCTTTTAAAAGTGCGCTGCTCAAATACCTGAACTAACAATGATTAAAATAAGTAGAGTATCTAAATTAAATAAATAGACGGTTTTACAGAAAGTTGTAATTAAATCACAGCCAAATGTCAATTAACTGAAAACAAGGTATTGAAGCATAAAGAAAATATTCTTGAGTTTATAATTTAGAAATAATATATATATATACAGGGTGTCCCATAAGTCTGTAGACATTCAAAAATCCATAACTATTGAATAAATTGATAGAATAAAACGCGATTTGCGTTTCTTTCTTTCTTTCTTTTTTTTTTTTTTTTTTTTTGCGGGGGGAGGGGGTGAGATAAAATAATGGTTTAGCTATTTGTCGATAGAGGGCTCTGTGCGTGACCAGATCCCACATTTTCATGAAAAATTTTACTTATTCGCATACAAATATTTACAGGCCTATAAATCCTATCTATTTGTCCATCGTCACCACAAATTACAGTTTGCAATCGAGTTATAACACTGCTAACTGTAACTTCAGAAGGTGGTTTCTTACTTGAGGGAAAACATCTTCACCAATAACGCTTTATCCACCAAGGCAGCATCGCAATTAAAACTTCATGTATACCCAAATAGGAGGAAAAATAAGAAATAAACTGTTCTAATCGCAAAATTGTGCAATTTGTAGGACTTTCATGTGCATATTTTTCTTTCACGTACGTACGAAAAATTTAACTATTTGCCTAACTATCGTCGACAAAAAATTATTTTTTTTTTCCCCCTTTACCAAAGAAAAAAAAAAAAAAAAAAAAAAAAAAAAACCTTCACGAGAAGGAGTTTTTTGCGAACCGCGTACAATTCTATCAATTCATTCAATAGTTATGAATTTTTAAAATGACTACAGACTTATATGAAACCCTGTATATTTATTGAATAACAAATTTTCAGAAATATATAGATAATTAACAATTTAAAATATTCGTTATTTTTTAACTAAAGTGTAAATATTGTTTGTATACCATAAAATAATAATATAAAATGCATCCACAGTCACGTTTTTGCAAAATATGCACATAATCTAAATATATTTAAAAAATATAGTTTACAAGAATTCATATTGAGATGGAAACTAATTCATACGAAGATAGTTAAAATTATTTGAGCTTCCGATTGAAATGGAAAAAATAAATTTGAAGAAAGATTAGTCTGGAGGTGCAAATAGACAATGAAATCAAATCTCTGAGACAATATAAAAGTAGCAAATTTATGTTTCAGTACGTCTTAGAAAATCTATAATTTTTATATCGAAATGTCACCTTTAAATCGAAAAGAATGTCATATATATTTATTTCAGTTTGAAAATAAGTATTTGAAGCTCAGATTCAGTTGAAACGTGTTGCAATATAGTTTGATTCAGGTTAAAACATATCGAAATATGAAGAACAGGAAAATCGTTTTATTGACCGTATTACACATTGAGTAAAATTTTAAATGAAATTACAAAACTTATTTTCTGCATGTTAAAATTAGAATTATCAGAAATAAATATATATAAATATATGTGATCAATTTTAACAAAATTTTAAATTATTAATTATGCAACATTTAACATATTTTATATTTTTCAAGCAAAGAAAAAAAAAAAAAAAAAAAAAGGAAGGAACGGCACTCATTAAAAGCAACATAAATGTCTAAAACACATTGCAAAAACTGCACAGAAAAAATACTTTGTTAGAACAACAAGTGTTATTTCTTAAATGTTTGCACCTGAAGAAGAAGGACCATGCCATTTCGAAACACGTAATGCTTTCATTAGTTTTTAAACACAGTATTAAGTTTGAAAATTCTAATATTTCACACATGAGGATATTTGTACGAAATTAGATAACTTTCAGTCACTCGTTTAAAAAAGTTCTGAGTAACTTTCCAATTGAAATTGGTTATTCTAACGATTTATAGCAAATTTTGGTTTCAAGTGAAATTATTTGTCATCTTCATCTGTAAATAGATCAAAAATGTTTCTTTTTTCACATAAGTTATATATTTGGAATTTTTGTGTCATTAATATCCATTTACACTTCTATAAATAACTTATAAAATAATATACATATATTGCTATTAATTAAAAAAAAAAAGTAATTGTGTGGAACGTTTTCTTATAAACTGACAAAAATGTCAAATTTTACGTACATAAATATATGAGAAATTTTGTGAAATTACTTAAGTGCGACTTATAATTATAATTGTGGCGCAGACAAAATAGCTTAAAGATATATTACAATAACTATCTTATCACTGGTTTAATATTCAAAGGGAAATAAATAAATAAATATTAATGAATTATTGAATTATATTTAAAATAAAAATAATATTTTCTTACAAAGAAATCATGTGTTAATACAACTAAAATATATATTTAAAAATAAATAAATAAATAAAAAATAAATCCATTTTAAAGCCCAACGCATAATTACTACCTGTTGATTGTTGTGATTTAACAATGACCTAAAGTACCGACGAAATTCTAAGGATCAGTTAGATGGTTTGTTGTAACTATTTAAAAATTCATTATATAAGTTAATTTAATTAAACGAATTATTGCTTTTACTTAATTCCTTTTAAAAGAAATATATTTAGTTCGGTATGGAAAATTCATTCGGGTATTCAGTTGGACAAAATAAATAAATAAATAAAATAAATAAATAAATAAATAAGTATTCAATATACGTAAATAAAATATTTCTTCTTTTGTAAATTACAGCATGTATATACATACATATATACATACATACATATATATATATATATATATACAGCCAAACCTCGTTAACGTGAATCACAAGGAGAACAGAAAAATTGTTCATGTTATCAGTAATTGATTCTATCAGTAACTTAGAAACTAATCTTTATTTTGGGAAGGACTGTGGAAAACTCACGTTCAGCGTTTTCACGTTACCGAGGTTCGATTGTGGTAAATGATAAATTTTGAAGATTAGAATATATTGAATTTTACCGAAACGCAGTTAAAGTTTCAAAGAAAAATTCTATTAAATGTTCAAATAATTTGAATATTCTTAATGGAAAGGTAATACGTTTAGTACTTTCCTAAAACGTTCAAATAATAAGGGTTTTTTTTTTTTATTATTATTATTATTATTCAAATATAAGGTATCATATTATATAATACACACACAAACATTTATTTAATTTTATTTATTTTTAGGTACTATATTCACATTATTTTTAAAGAATAATAGACATTAAAACTTGTTTTTTTTTTTTTTTTTTTTTTTGTAAATCACTATCGTAATATTGATAATTTTTGCAAACACGTAAATTAATAAAATAATATTATTAATTTTCTTCACAACTATTGACCGAAAAATAATAATAATAATAATGAAATTCTAAATAATAATTTTTCTTTTTAATTCTTTTTTTAATATTCAGTCACTGCTAATTTTATACTAAATTTTGCAGCATTTATAGCTACGATGCCATATGACTTTTCAAATATATCTGCATATCCATCATAGATTTCGGCTTTATTTAGATTTTTAAATGGAATTTTATGTCTGGAAAAACTTAAAATGCATATGAAATTTTACCATTCAAACGAAAATTGTTTCAATTTCAATATTTTTTTTACGGGACCATAAAGTAATCCGGAAATAAGTTAAAAATATATATTTGAACAATAACAATAAGAAATTCAGAGAAAAAGTCGAAATTTAGAGAGGGTGAAAAATTAAACAGTTTTAAAAATTTACGTTTTAAATTTCATTTTCTTAAGTAATTTTGAAGAAATTTCAATGTATTTATTGGGTTGTTCGGAAAACAATTTCGTTTTTTTTCCTTTGAAAATGAAAGACGAGTTTCTTATATTGTATAAATAATTTATTGAATTATATATTCTCCACTTTGATCGGTTTCTTAGAGATCTCACGAGTTCTTATTTGTCAGTATTCATAAATAAATACTTTATTTTGTCTTCATTAGCATAAACTGGTTTTCCAGAACGTAATGCATCTTCAACATCAAAATTGCCGAAACAAAATTTGGTAAACCAGTTTTGACACTGGCGTTCTACACATCGTATACTTTTTTGCTTGTTTTAACACTATTTTCGCCTTTTTGATAGTAAAAACAAAATATGCCGAAAATGTCGCTTCCGATTTTCTTTAGTTGATAGGGCACCGATCAAAACCTATTGTGCAGAATAATATGAACTTTTTCACAAGCAAGCTTTACTATATCAGCTGTCACAATATATAATGGTAATGCAACTTAATTATGAAGATGGTGTGAAAGAAATACAATTAAATCTTCTGCTGAGAAAAACGAAATTACTTTCCGAACTACCCAATAGGTAGTCATATATTAATACACATATGTGAAAATATCTTAATTTTAAGATAGTAATTATAAAAATTTTATAACATATGTCATCCCATTAATAAAAAAAAAAGAATTCTTTAATTAGAAAATGTAGCATCTAAAACAGCTTCTATATTTATGACACCGTTAATTTAAAATGCATATAAAATTGAATATATGGAAGAAATATCAAAGGAAGAAATATAAGAAGCAGTAGAACGCATATGCCTCATATTAAGCTAACTACAAATCACTATGCACATGTAGCCGTTTTTGTTCAAGAAAGATTGCAGATAGCGCTGTTTGACATTTTTCTAAATCTTTGCGTGTATTATTATTATTTTGCATATCACCTCAATAATTTACCATTTATCTTATAATATATATATACATAAAGAAAATAAAAATTAAATAACTTTTTTGCACATTTTTAAAGTCTTAATAGCTTTTCCGATCTCTATGGCCAATATCTAAATCTTTGTTTAATGACGAGGTGATGTTCATATCTCTTATTGCATATATCTTTAAAAATTACTCTTAAATAACTAAAAAAATATGTTTGGAATGCATTTTATACCTGTTTCACAATGCCCTAAATAAATAGTTAAATATACATTATAATTTGGAACATTTTAAATTTCCTTTATACAATATATATCAACTAAATCAGAAAAATAATTAAAAATAATGTGTACTTACATACGATATCATGGGGAGGTTAAAACTTGATGCCATTTTTGCTTCATGAATACAGGTTTCCTGAGGTCCAATATAAACTGATATGTTTTGAGTCCACAGTTTTGCTACTTGGAATATGCTTTCTTGTTCCTCCCCATATGTCTCCGCTACTTGAAATATTAATTTGCTCTTATTCTTTAAAGGATGAAAAGTATTTATCTCTTCCACTGCTAAAGTAATTGCTCCAGAAATAGTTAATCCGGGTCTTGGATATCCTTTGTTTCCTGGTCTCCTTAAGGATCCTGTTAAATATCCTATTGTGTAGTTTTCTGATAAAGTTGTCCTTAGAATCACTGTATAAATTATCACAGTAATACATATTTTTGTCGGGAATGTTACCATTTTATTGCTTTGAAAAATTGGATATAATATGAGAAATAAGCTTGCGTTTTTTTAATGCATATTAGACGATCATATATAAGTAGCAAATGAAGAATGCATATTTAGTTTCTTCACATTTTTAAGTACTTCTTACGAACACTATCCTTTTCAGAGGAATTTGAAATAGTATACCACATACATTCTATCTAATAGCTAAATAAAACACATATTGAAACGGAAATTTACTATAATATTGCCACGAAACACGTAATTTTAATAATCAATTTTACATTCTTTGTTTAGTAGTTTTTAATTTATGATTAAGCAGTTTTATTATAAATTAAATTTTGAGTTATAAATATTCACTTATAAAATCTCCAAAAATACTTATACATCTTAAGCTATGTTACTTTATGTAATCTCATAAACGTTGAACATAATTATTCATCATAAGAATATATATATTTTTTAATCTCATAAACTTTTTTTTTTTCACTAGTAGGACTTTGTTGCACCAAAATAAAGATTTTACTAAAATTTGTAGTTATTATATGTTAAACATTATAACATATCAAAAAGAAATCTCTTTTAGAACAATTGTTCAATTATTTAATAATTTAAGCTTGTTAATTAACATTTAAAATTTTATAGTCTAAAATCAAATATAAAAAAATATGTCTTCTATTTTACTTTAATACACTTGTCAGTAAACTTAAACATATTATACTTATATATATATATATATACACAATTAATATTAATATTGAATTTCGATCAAATACCAATTATTATTGAAAGCAAATATATTAACAGATAAAACAGCTCAAAAATAAACCACTAATTATGTAAAAAATCTTTTCTTAACTTTTGCTCTGCATCAGATGAATTCACATAAACATCTGATTGATAATCGGTGAGTGAAAAGTAAAGATTCCTCTCTCAACCTGAAGAGCATGCGCGGAAGATAGACTAGGAGATTTGCATCACCTCTTAAACTTTTTCCGGACAACTTCCGAATGCGATTTTTCACGTTTTATATAGAATCAACAGATTTAAAACAAAGGCCGAGCTTTAGGGATGAAATGTTTAAAGCCTTAATAAAATTTCCTTAATAAAAGCCGTAATTTTTTATTATCTTAAATAATCGCAACACGGATACTTAGAGTATAATACTACTAATTTAAACAATTCGTTAAAAAAGTCTTTGAATTATTTAGCTGTTTTTAATAATGTAAAATAAAATTTTGAAATAATAAAATAGCCATAAATACAGTCTACAATTAGTTATTTATCTATTTTTTATGACTATTATTATTATTATGAAATTTTCGATGTATTAATTATTACTAATCAAATCTATATACAGGATAAATTTTACTTTATTGCCTTTAGATATATTTATATTGCATTTTCGCGTAAGATAATTAATTTAAATATACGCCAAATCATATATATGCTTTGACTTTTTATATATTTGTAATTTTTACAATATATATATTGTAAAAATTATTGCAAACAAATACTTTATATATATATATATATATATATATAAAGTATTTGTTTGCAATAATTTTTGTGGTGACAAGTTTATATATATATATATATATAATTAGTACTTAGGGAGTATTTATTTTTAGTATTTTAAAAGGCTAAAGGAAAAGTAAATTTTAAACAAATTGCATATTTTTTTAACTTTTTACAATACATCTTAATCATAGGGCAGTTAAAATATACATATTTTAAACGTCCTAACGATAAAAATAATGGATGTATGATTTTTAATTGCGTAAATATTAGCCCGCAAAAATTCAACTGTTGGATGAAAGTAATAGTTAAAAAAAATAAATAAATAAATAAATAAACGCTTTTTTAATGGGCGCCGCAATTAGTTTATTGCAAAGGAAGTGTAACATGCCATTTCTATTAAGGAAAAAATACAATGTGACAATATTTGGCTTTATTATTATAATTCTTTACAGTCAATTGTTATGGTGAATAAAAATCTGAGCATTCAACTCTACGTGCAGTAAACAAGACCCTTAATAACGCCACTAATGTTTTACATAACGAAAACTATTTCAAATTCAATAACAAATTTTACCAGCAGATTAAAGGGGTCCCTATAGGATCTCCCATTTCAGGATTTTTAACAGATTACAAGCTGCGTAAAATGGAAAAGAAAAAAAGAAAGTCTTTGTGTGATGTTACTACACATGTGTATTTTATTTTTCACTAATATCATTATACCATTGGTAATTTATGAGCAAAAAAGAACTGAAGTAACAAAGTTTATTACCTCACCTTCTATTTATTTATTTATTTATTTATTTATTTCATTTATTTATTTATTTATTTGTACTATCGTGTTAATTTTTTTTCTTAAATTAAACCAATCGTAGCAATATTGACCCATTTTCAAGCGCGTAGAAGCCTTTATTGAAAGTATATGTTTTTTTCACCAATAAATTTCTCACAGACAGATATTTATAACTTCAAAATCGAAAAATGCTACGTCTACCACTTTCTCGGAAAGGCAACGAAAACAGGAATATCATATTTTGAAACATCTTGTATTTAAGTAGGATGTTTCCGATAGTGCTCTAAAAAAAGCGTGAAAATAGATAATTTAAAATTAAATACAATAGATGTGGAAAATTTTACAATCCGAATGAAAGGACGTTTATCTAGAAATTATTTATTTTAAACAGTGTTTATTGCTTTAAAATATCTTTATTTAGTTGTTTCTAGAATATTTTAACCCTTTCCTTCCCCGTGATTCCAATTGGAATCATAACATTTCAAATTTTCTTTCTTACCATCTAACACTCCCGCTGATTCAAAATGAACAATATTAAAATCTATATACATTTTCCCACAGAAAAATACCTATTTTGGATGACTTCACTATCTTTGTTGATAATTGAAAGTATGTTTTACGCTGTTCTGATAATAATATCGGAATTAGTTTCCTGTTTTGGGCAATTTAAGTAAATTCACTTTTTGAAATATTTTTTATTTTATTCTTTAATGTTTATAATATGCATTTTAATTAATTGCAATATGTATTTCTCCAAAATTTTGATATTTTTATTTATTGAAAAGTTATGATTTTTAATGGCATCAGTGATTATATTAAACATAAATAAACATCTATCAGTTGCTTTGTTAGATATATTAATTCGTACTCTGCTATAACTCCTATTTAAAAAAAAAATATTTATATACATTACGTTTGAAATAAATTTATGACTAAAGATTACTTAAGATTTATTGTTTTATGGAGGGAAAAGGTTGGGAATGAAAGGGTTAAAGGCAAAGTAATTCATTTCCTTGAAATTTTTACTGTAGCATTTTATTATATACACTTTTTAAATAATGTGTCCTTGTTATATGTAATGCGTAATTTAATGTTTTTGTTAATCATTCTTATTTGCGAAATCATGTCTTATGCATGATTTTCTTTTGCTGTTTTTTCTCAAGTAGTTATTTAGGATTTGTCTAACTTTTTTACGAAGTAAAAATTGTGGATTTTTGTCACATTAAAATATCTCTGTTAAAAAATCTATTATTTTCAATTTAGTGGCTGCCTAATATTTGAAATATTATTTTATTATATGAACCATATGTTTGTGCGTGTATGGTATATTTTCTTGGAAATTGATACTCAAAATAAACAGATAATATGTAGAAATTTAAAAGAAATTTAAAAATATAAAGTGCAGAATTAAAACACTCGCCAAACAATTAATTATTTTAACATTGTTAGAAAGAGATTATGTTATTAGTCTAGGTTTTCTTAGAAAAGTCGAACTAAATTCCCGAAAAAGGTATAAAATTTCAAAAGTTTAGACTTATCTTCACTATTAAAATTAAAGGGATTCATATGGAAGCAAAGTTTGGAAACATCTGAGTAAATCATTAGAAATAAAATAGGCTTAATGAGATTTTACTCAAAAAATCCTTTTCCTTATCTTAATGAGGATTAATTTACATTTAAGAAAAGAAGCATTAATTAGTGCAGAAAAAAAAAGGTTGTTTAGTTTTATTTAAATTGTTTAGTTAGTTCTTTAAAAATTAAAGTATTGTGATTTTTTACCGTATATAGCGTATTTGTTCCAAAAAGTAGAGAAGAAAACTTTTCCTAATTAAAATAACGTTAAGTTACGTAAAAAAGCCAATTAAGGGCATTAAAGGTATAGTATAGCAAATTGTTTTACTGGAATACAGTGGAAACGTTTTATTTGATACCAGGAAAAAGTAAATCCTAGAATTGAGTTTATGTGCTTTAACTATTTTTTTTTAATGTATAATTTTAAGCAGAAATTAGCCAAATGTTTAAAGGAAATCGAAAACTGTAAGTAAACAACAATTATTTCAACATTTAGTCCTTTTTTAAATTATTTAACAAACTGTTATTGTGCATGTGTTATATTTAATAGAAAATATCGTTATACAATAACAAAAAAAAAAAAAACTTATTTCGTCGGTTGATAAAACAGATGAAGCTATTGAGGAGAATTTCCGAAACATTGCCTTAAATTTTGTCTTTAAAAAAAAGTTTTTTCTTAATTACATATAATTTCTAAAGTGCAGCATTTACTTATACCAAATATAACTATTAATGTTGATCTGACTGTATGATATTCATTGTTAATATAATGTTTAAACTTTGTTTAAAAAATATCTTCTGTAAGCAGTTTATTATTATTATTATTATTATTTTATTAGATAGTGTATTTTTTTATTGCTTTAAATAGAAAAATCATTTTACAATTTTATATAGTGTAAACAGATGTAATAATATTTTTTTTTTAACCAAAAAAAGTTTAAAAACCTGTGTTTTGTTCTTTAATTGCTTCTAAATGAATACTTGACCCATTTAGAAATATATGATAACAATGTATTACCGAAATATGCTTTAATAAAAGAATTCTGAGCAAATAAATAGAGATTATATATAAACTAATATGTATATATAATCAAATACTTTATGAGCTTAGAGAAATCTATATATTTTCAAAATTATTATTTATTAAAGACTATTTGAGTCCTTTTATAATATTTTATCACTTCTATTTTCAAAAGTAAAATATTCACTTTAAAACTTTTGAAAAGATGTTACAACTTATGAGAAATCGTACAAAATCAGGCATTACTTAAATATTTAATTTATCTTCGTCTGAATTTAAAAAGTAAAAAAAAAATGCAACATCTTGCTCTTCTCAAATATTTAAACTTAACGTTCTGGTTTTATTTCGTAAGAGTATTTTTTTTTTTTTTTTTTTTTTTTTTTTTTTTTTAAATCTGAACATCAAAGTTTCTCATTAATTTGAAACAATTATTTTTGTTGCGTAACTGATTTTGTTATATTCTGAATTCAAATACTTTTGAAGAAACATAACTTCCTTTAGAAAAAAATAAATTATAAAAGAAATGAAGATATAAATAGTTTTCAAATTCTTTATCATGACAGGTTTATATATATATATATATATATATATATATATATATATATATATTTATTTATTTATTTATTTTGTAGTTTTTAATTGAAAATATACACAATGTACCTTGTATGTGTTTACTTTTCTCTATTAAATGCGTACATTTTTTTTTATACACAAACACACCCACAAATCTGTAACTGAGTGTGTGTGTATGTAAAGTTAAAGAAAATATTTAAGTTTGTAAATAATATGCATTATAAAATATGTATATTAATTACACAGGGCGCAAAATTTCCGCTCGCCAGTTCGCCATCGGCGAGTGGAAATTTTACTGTGGCGAGTAAAAATTTCGGTCTAAATGTGGATAGAATTATTACAGTATACGGTGCTACAAATATATACATATATGTATATATATATATATGTGTGTGTGTATGTATGTATGTATGTATCGATTTGAAAACGTAAAATCATGGTAATCTTAGTAAGGTCACCAGACATCCTCTATTTAAGAGGACAGTCTTCTTTTTCAACGCTCTGCCCTCTTAAACGAAAAAAAAAAAAACGTTACAGGACTAAAAAGTCCTCTTTTTTATGTTTTTCGTCCTCTGTCCTCTTTTTCAAATGAAAAGGATTTAGTCGGTAATTTAAAAAATGTCGCAAAACTGGGAAGCTCAATCGGTTGTTGGCTGTATCGAACGGTGAATACTAACTTTTTTCTGCATTAGGTTCGCAAAAGAACAACTTTCTAATAAACTTGCCAATGTATATATTACGGTTTATGTCTATTCATATTCTTTGAATCACAAAGAAATAAAAACATTCCCTACATCTGTACGGTTCTTTGATTCAGAACACAAAGCCACTATTGAAATTGTCATGAAATCATTAAGAAGGTGGTGCTCCGGTTGGTACATGGTGGGTTGACATGTGTTCTCACTTTTGCATGAATAATATTCTTCATAAAAATAGGCCCACCAGTGATCGAGAGGTTCTGTCCTCGAAGCTGGTATACGTGAGGCGCTGGACTCGATACCTAGTTGCGCTCGTTGGCTTAGCCGTTAGGAGTTTTTCGCGGTTTTCTCCGAAACTAGCGTAAATATTGTTTTAGAAAGACCCTACGGAGAACTCTCCTACTCAAGCCTAGAGCGCTAGTGCAGGCAATTGACCTTAGTGATAACACTGCCACTACCTCACAAAAGTATGCAAAGTTAGTTGAATTCATTTTATGTCTTCCTGGCAAAAACGCTCCCCCAAAGAGTCTGTTTTCTGCAATGAACAAAATGTAGACATGTGAAAAAAATCCCCTTTATATATCTACTTAAAAAAATTATTATTTACTAAGACTAATTTAGGTTATACTTGTAATAACTTTTATAAAATAATAAAGAATGGCTGTTCGTTAATACAAATCGTTTTATCTGCCGAATATTAATTTATTTTTTCATTTGCCAATTTCATTTTTTCTTTTATGATTATGATTTAATAAAAAAATGTCTACCAACTTTTTTTATGTAACTGTATGAAAGTACCACAAAAAAAAGTTTTTGTCTATAGCAAAAATTAATAATAATAATAATAATAATAATAATCTATATTGTCCAATGACACCTATAAAATTAGTGATTTTTCCTATGGTATCCGTATATTATTAATTTAATTTAAGGTGTACTGATCCAAATTCATCGTTTGCGATAAAAATGTTTCCGCCATTTGAGTAAAGTAAATTTTGAATCGGTTTTCATAATCATTTTCAATCAATTTTGTGTCCTCTAATGTGATCTCTTTTTCAAAATTGAATGCCTTCTATTTTCTTATAAAATAAAAGACATTGCGTAGTTTCTCCTCTTTTTACAATAAAAAATTCTGGACACCTTATACGTAAAAAATAGAGTACGTTAATCATATTTTGTGGCGAGTATTATTTTTTTTCAGCGAGTCTAATGTAAGTTGAAATTTCGGGCCCTGCATTCCCTAACAGCACAAAATGTACCAGAAATGTAACAATCGTATAACATCGAAACATTGGAAATATTTCAGAAACGTTTCAAAACGTTCAGTTTGCTTTCGGATTAGTTTCAAAAACGTAGAAATGTCCACGATCGTAACAAAAAATCGGATACGTAACAGCAATTACTTAACAGATAGAACATCGAAAAGTGCGAAAGTTTCAGAAAGGTATCGGAGAGCATATTTAAATGTGTTACGTTTTTTGAAAGATTGTAAGCTTTTTGCAACATAACTAAAATATTCTGTGCTGTATGGGTTACAGAATCTAGAAAAGACCAACATTTTAATCTGAGAAAACGCAGAAAATTTTGCTTTAAAAACATTGGAAAAAGGGTAAACGGCAAAAAAAAAAAAATAATAATAATTAAAAAATAATTTAAATATACTGGAAATCATAACACGTGAACTGGTACGTTCTATTGCTCTTATATCTAGAAGCACATTTTATAGTTGTTTGAATATACACATAGCCGTTCAAAGTTTGAATGGGTGTCGTGTAATTTTTAACATTGTTTAGCAGGGAAAATGTTGCAGCGTATTATGCTGTATATTGTAATCTACAAACAAGGCACAACACAATTTACCTTTCCATTAAAAAAAAATCTAGCAAAATATGTGATATTTTAATTAAATTTTCACATAAAAGTATTCAAAATCTTTGCACACTTATATAAAATATTTATTACATCTGTAGAAAATACAACAATACAGTTGATAACTAATTGTTTATATATCATAATAATAACATTCTATCTTAGAAAAGCGCTTTATTCGTTGTTAAATTTTAATAATTTAGATGCTTTTTTTACGTAAAAGGAAATTTTGTAATATAGTTATGTATCAGGTAAGGGTATCACTGTTTGTAACAGTATGAATAATAGATACTTTATTTTAACTTTAAAAATATGCTTTATATATCATGTAATACCTAGTTTCGCACTACAGTCTATGCTGGTCTTAACATCATTGACTGATGGTCAAACCATCAGTTATTAAATAATAATAATAATAATAATAATAATAATAAGGCGAATGTTTTAGTCCTCTTACTAACATTTTCAGTATTTAGCTTAACGTTCATTATAAAAATACGTGATTAGAAAATCTGGTCCAAATACCTATTAAAGTGTTTAAGGTAAAATTGGTCAAGAACATAAAATGATCTTGTTTCAAATGTTATCAATCCAAAGAAGTTGCAGAAATATGAAAAAAAAAAAAATAAATAAATAAGAAGAAGACGAAGAAAATAATCACGGAAAATATAATGGGAGAAAGAGTAGAAATTAGAATAGGGAAAAAAAATAGAGAATCAACTAAAATAACAAAAATTGCGAAAGAGAGGAGAAAAAAAAATAATGAAGAGACAGTAAAAAAGAAGAAGAAGAAAAAAAGTTTTCGTAAAAGTATCGAAGTTAAAATGAAAAAAAAAAAAGGAAAGGAAACCTCGCTAATTTCCTGGAAAAAATGTTAAAACTGTTGTCAGGAGTCTAGCTATAGCCTGCAAATATCTGAAAGCGAGACTAACTAACCGAGGCATTTATAAATTCATAATTATGAGTGTTATCACAATGCTGCTAAAGAAAAAAGACTCATTTAAAATAAAAGAATTTAACTGTAACTTTGCAACTGAATGCGTTAATTGAAATAGTTAATATTTTAATGAATCAATTTATTTTTATTTCTGATGCAAATGTATCTTTGCAAAGAGATAATTCCCTCCCCTGCCTCAAATGAACGCCTCCAGTAAAAGTACATTTACAGACAACGTAGAAAAAAATTTCATTCCATTCATTTATGTTAAGGTCGATATTCGCGATAAACTTGATGATTTGGCGATAAAATTTGTCAAAAAATGGTAGTTTAGGATTATCGAAGTTTTGAAGGTCTATTTTCAATGGAAACCGAGTTCTGGAACTTTCTTTTGGTTTCTAGATCAGAACCACCGCTATACTTCATCGAAAGGGTTTTAAATATGAAATAGGTTGACTCTCGTGTTTTCATCTGTATCCACAGAGTTATTCTGAGCGATTACATTTGGATACTGTGTTCCAAGTGATTGATCATTGTTCGTCAATAAAAATATTCCTACTCTATAGAGTATTTAATTTTATTTGCTTTATACTTATGGAATAAGCGAATGTTTCATTTGACTGTCTTTAGAAAATTCGTCAAATAGTAACTTTTGTGAAATCAGTGAGAGCTTTATTGTACTGTTTCGAAAATATTCGTTGAATTCACACTTCTATTCGAATGTTTAAAAAATATTCATTAGAATCGCAGTATTGTTGAACTGTTTCGAGAATTTAAGCTGTGTAAAGTCCATCCATTGCCCTGAATTTGTCTGTTTTTTCACGAACTATTTTCTTCATGCAAGAAAGTTGACAATTTACCCATATTTTGAGTAAATATGTAATATCAAAACACACCTACCAATATATTCATGTATTTATATATTTTATTTTTTATGCGCAACATTTAAACACTGTCACTATGATTTTTCTTTCTATTGAAAAGATCTCGTCCTCCTTTTTAATTTAATTGGGATTGTAAAAACTATAAAGTTCTCTATCTATTTTTCTGTTAAAAATACCTTTATTCTAGCAAATGTAATATTCCTTGCACTGAACAAAAGTATTAGAAGATTATATATGGATTCAAATATATATTATTATATGCTGTGCATGCATTAACTTACATATATAACCTAAATAGATGACTGTGAAAGCTGTATTAACCACGTATGAAACATAAAAAGAAGTATAAAAAAGGAAAGGAATATACTACTGAAAATTATGTCACTGATACTTTTCGACATAATTACGGCAAAGATTTAGATATTTCTCATATCGGTGGATCAACTTTACGAATAAGTAAAATATTCACCTGGGGACTAAGGCTGGAAAGGAATAAATATAATTAAAAAAAAAAAAAAAATCACAGCAATTTAAATAAAACCATGTTCTTTCTTCAGGAAAAAATAAATAAATAAATAAATAAAGTATAGTGAACAAACAGAGTATTTTTATAACAGATAATCGTTAAAAAATGCTACAATTGTTCAATAAAGGATGCATTTTTTTCATTCTTAATGAATAAGGACTAAAAATAAAATACAGATGATCAATAATTTACATTCTGCAATTTTTCAAAAACTTAGAAAAATACCTTTAAAATAAAGGCTGTCCCCCAGAAAATGGGAACATTTGGTCAGCTTACCTTAAAGAGATATGAAGCCGACCACCATGCATTGCACCCGTTCTAAAACTTGTCTGCCTGTTTAACTGTAGAGTCAGAGGTTAACAATAAATAAAGAAATGGTAAGGTTAATCGGCCTTTGTTTTACTTATAATTATTTTGGTGAAACACATAGCGCTGTTACTTTCTATTATTCCAGAAAAAGTTTTATATCAGAATGTTTTTTTTTTTTTTTTTTTTTTTTTTTTTAATGTAAATGTGATTGTTGAAAGATCAGAGCGGAGGATCCATGTGGGAAAAAAATTGGGTTCTCCATGTTTGTGTGCTTGTCTGTGTCGCGACAGCGGCCGCAGTAATCACACAATTGACTTGCAAACTGTTACACATTAGGGCGGATAGAAAAATAATAAATAAAAATAAAAAGGAAACTCGCCTTATCTTAAAAATATATCTATCTAAAGATGCGACTTAACTCCCTGAACTTTTTTGCAAAATATTATATTTTTTAGATATGATCTCCAGTCTGTTCACGAGGCTAAAATTTTAAAATATTTACAATTTTTTATTTTTATTTTTTTTTCCATAATTAAGGTTACAAAAAAAAAAAAAAAAAAATAGTGTAATATGAATATGTTAAAAATTCGCTTAAAAAATATTGTACTTTTTTCTTGAAAATAACTAAAAAATCTAAAGTTCTCGAAAATAACTCGAAAATGATGAAAATTCTGATTGTTTAAGTCACATGCCCGGGCTGAAAATATTAAATAAATTATTATAATAATTGTATGAAATGAATTATTATCAGAAAGAAATAATGCATTATTTTTCAAACCTATTTTTATTATATTCTACCCAAGTTTTTTTTTCCGGCAATATAAAGAAAAAAAAAATACAGAAAACATGTAAAAATTGCAGTTGTTTTAAAATTTAGGCCTCTTGCGCTGGCGTCAGATAATGTCTCAAAACGATAATATCTTACAAAAACTATTACAGGACCCATCCACAATTATTGACAGTACCAGTTATTGCCGAGATCCATCCTTCTAAATATCTTGAAGAGCGACTCACAATTAGCTGTATATTTTTTTTTTGTGTATTATCTTTGTGGTTTGTGAATGGCACACACCAAAGTTTTAATTTGTATTACAAACTATGGACCGAATTTGTATGTATTGTGATAGCGACAGCAAAAATTACCCGATTGTTTTGAAAATAGTACAAATTTTATCAACCATACAAAATAAGTTTTTATTTTTTATTTTTATTTTTTTCCCGGCGTGTATTCAATTTGTGGTTTGCGTATCGGGTCACACCAAATTAGGCTGGATTGTATGTACTGCGAGAGCGGACAAAAAAATAACACGATTGACTTGCAAATTGGTACGCAGGCTCTTCAGCCATGGAAATTATAGCTATATTGTTTATGCTTCTTGTACAAGGACAAACCAAAGTACTTAATATCATTACGGTCTGTAGACAAAATTTCCTTTAATCATATTTTAATTTGGTTAAACAGCATTCAATATAATGAAATTAATGTATATTATCACTATAATATATTTTACTTATTATAAAGGTCCTCTTATGTTTTGTACTGTTTTACATTTCATTGAGACCTAAAGTAAATTTCTTAAATAAATATATAAATAGAAAGGTGTTTACTTATATAACTCGGCGGATGATATATTTCAAATGGGTGTTAAATATTGGAGTCTGCGATCCCTAATTGTCTTTTTCATTCTCTTTAATCTATTTAGTTTGTATAGAGTGATTGATTTAAAAATGCTAAGTCTGACTGTGAAGATTTAATCTCTCGATCAAGTAGCAATTATTTGGGGGGGGGGGGATGGAGCGGGGGAATGATCGTTTTTAAAAATACAGTTTTCTCTTGCTGAAGATTTATCACTATACGTATGTTATTACATATTTTACCATGTTTTTACTAACTCGCTTTTTTGTTTGTTTGTTCAGTACAAATCTCGCAATCGATTTTTAACTAACTTCCCGACTAAGTAGACATTTGAAACTTTAACGCGATGTCAACCCAATACCTCTGAGTCCGATTTCGGAATTTTTTATTAGTTTTCTTTTAATTAATGAAAATGTGAAAATAATAACCTCCTGGCAGTTTTAAAATTAGCCATTTAAGTATTAGCTATAATTTAATCGCTGAAAAAAAAGGGTCCATTTTTTTTTCGACATAAAAATAAAGGGTGCATACAAATGAAACACTTCCAGTTACAAAGCCGTTTGCAGGCGTTCCAAATGTATGACTGCAGTCGGAAGCAAAAGTATCCGAGCACTAGCATAAATTCCTATGTGAAAAAAGCACACTTAACACACTTTTGTTAAATAAATCCTTGTCGAATCGTGTTCTTAGACTGACTAAGAACAGGATTCGACAAGTATTTATTTAACAAATCTGCATTAAGTGTACTTTATTTACATAGGAATTTTCGCTCGTGTTCTGTTACTTTTGCTGCCGACAGTATTTGCAAAAAAACTTGCAAAATTTACGTCATCGAAATTGCAAGCGTTCCATTTGTATGTAACCCTTAATACATTTAATTAAACGTGAACATTAAAAAACTTATAAAAACTTAAATTAGGCATATCACAAAAATTGATGTCATCATAACTTTAAATATTTTCTACACATTGATAAAGTGCTAATATAGTTCATATTGCTAATATATGTTGTTCTAAAAGGATTAATATTTTATTTTTAAAACCAGCGTTTTTTTTTTTTTTTTTTTTTTTTTTTTTTTCTTTAATTGCTTATAATTTAGTGTTGCCAAAATAATTACGAGTTCATTTATTTTCGACTGTAAAATGAATACATTTACTTAAACGTAAACAATAAAAAATTTTAAAAGATTACTTTAAAAAATTTATACACATTGGTAATGTGCTAATGTAGTTCTATTGCTATGATTCAACAGAAAATTTAAAAACATGGTATATATACACTGATGGGAAAAAAAAAATCCCAACACCAAGAAAAAAATATTGTACAGTAATGAAATTTCAGCAATATATTTGTCTAGGTAACATATTTAATTGATTAAAGTTTCAAGATCACAGGTAGAGCCATTGGCGAGAAGAGCCATTTCAAATGTGAAATGTTGGTACATTAGTAACCAGTGTAACCGCCAGAATTTTGAATGCAAGCATGCAAACGTGCATGCATTGTGTCGTACAGGTGTCGGATATCAGTTTGTGGGATGGAGTTCCATGCCTGTTGCACTTGGGCGGTCAATGCAGGGACGGTTAATGCTGGTTGTGGATGACACTGGAGTTGTCGTCCAATGATGTCCCATACGTGCTCGATTGGAGAAAGATCTGGTGATCTAGCAGGCCAAGGCAACATGTCGACACTCTGTAGAGCATGTTGGGTTACAACAGCGGTATGAGGGCGAGCGTTATCCTGTTGGAAAACACTCTCTTGAATGCTGTTCATGAATGGCAGCACAACAGGTTGTATCACTAGACTGACGTACAAATTTGCAGTCAGGGTGCGTGGGATAACCGCGAGAGTGCTCCTGCTGTCATACGAAATTGCTCCCCAAACCATAACTCCAGGAGTAGGCCCTGTGTGTCTAGGCCGCTGACAGGTCGCTAGCAGGCGTTCACCTGGCCTCCTTCTAACCAACACACGGCTATCACTGAGACCAAGGCAGAACCGGCTTTCATCAGAAAACACAACAGATCTTCACTCCGTCCTCCAATGAGCTCTAGCTTGACACCACTCACGTCGCAAACGTCAGTGGTTTGGAGTCAGTGGAATGCACGCTACAGGGCATCTGGCTCGGAGCTGTCCTTAAAGTAACCGATTTGTAACAGTTCGTTGTGTCACTGTGGTGCCAACTGCAGCTCGAATTTCAGCTGCAGATGCAGTACGATTAGCCACAGCCATACGCCGAACACGGCGGCCTTCCCTCTCAGTAGTGCTACAATTTTTACTTAATGTTATTTATTTATTTATTTATTTCATAAAAAGAAACATTTATTTACTCGTGAATAAAATACTAGTTCGCGTAGATGGACTCTGCTCAGTTCCCCATCATATATATGTATATATATTCATAAATTTCTAGAACAGGACATTCTTTTAACATAGTTATAATGTTAAGAGAAATGAAATTGAAAAAAAGCTTGACACAGTGACAGAATGAAATCCCCGCCTAATAGGCTATCCACCGTTCACTTCGATATATTTATCTTATTCTAATCTATTAATTTATTTTATTAAGGTAAATTTCGTAGTTTAGTTTTCGTGCTACTATTTCCAATGCAACAAACCTCAAAATGAATATTTATATGGAAAAATTTTTATTTTGTTATGTTGATAAAATCTTAAATAACGAATAGCTTACGAAATTTTCCTATTAGAGTATTTGTAATCAGTCATGCTCATACAAGTATCATAAATGTTATTTTGTAGTTGTCTGATATATTTATGATCCTGAAAATGGCTGTTTATGCTCAATTTTGTATTCTTCTGCCATTTTAAGAGGATCGTAAATTCCAAATAACTTACAAATTTCTTAGATTAAGAAAATTCATAGTCTATGGTATTCATGTCAGTATCGTAAATAATATTTCAAAAGTGGTCCGACACCTTTACGAGGAAAATACCCCTCAAGATTGACGCTTGTGTGAAATTGTGCCCTATTCTGACATGTTAAGAAATTCGTAAATTTCTCATAACTTATGAAATTTTTATATCGGAAAATTCATAGTAAGTGATATTCATGCCAGTATCCTAAATAATATTTCAAAAGTAGTGTGACATCTTTACGATGAAAATATCTCTAAGAATTGACGTTTATGTGAAATTTTGCTCTATACTGCCATGTTAAGAAATTCGTAAATTTCCAATAACTTGCGAAAGTTTCAAAGTAGCATATTTATAGTTACTGATGTTCATTCCGGCATCAAAACTGATATTTTAAAACTGGTCTTACATTATTACAGTAAGAAGTATCCATTTAATGCACGTTTAAGTGAAAGTTTGTCCTATTCTCCCATGTTAAGAAAATCGTAAATTTCAAATAACTTACGAAGTTTTTGAATTTGAATGTTGTAAATGAATAGGGTTCTTGCCAGTACTGAAAACAATATTTGAAAACTTGTCTGACCTCTCTGCGATCATTTGTTCGTGAGATATCGTGTAAACAAACTAACGGACTAACACACTAAAAAACTAACAGACTCCTACAGACGGACACCATACAAATTTTGTCAATTTTGAATTCCTCACACCTGAAAACATGTAAAAAAGTCAAAAAACCGCGGTCGAAAATTTTCACGATTACCTAAGTTCCCCATACCTATAGTATGATGGGGAACTAATATTGAAAAATAAACCTATGACATGAAAATATTTTTGACAAAATTGACGTCATAATAGCTTTAATTATCATTTATTTGTTCATCTTTCAAATATATTTAATTTTTTCCACAATTGAGGGTTATTTTAATAATGTATATAAAAGGAGAAATCAATAATATGAAACAATATTCGTACAATATATACTATTACAGGATCTGGTGTGAAACAACCACATGACTTCCATTACCCACAATTACACGTATTATATACAATTTTTTGGAGATATTCTATGCATTTTTTGAGATTTTCCAGTAAGAGAATCTTGAAACACGTATAAAGACACATACAACAGAGTTTCCATAGCGAGTTAAAAAACAAGGGGGGGGGGATAGATAGATAGTTATTTTTTTAAGCACGAATTTCCGAGATCTAAAACTGAACTACCTAATCAGGATGACCGTTAATATTCCTGTAATAAGCACCTAATACTTGAGAAAGGTTATCCAAATTGGATTAATGAAACAATTTTCAAGTAAACGTTAGAGCCGTTTTTGAGATACCAACTTTTACCAAGACTTAGCATACTCAATTATTGACCTAAAAAAAATAATTACATGTAAAAGGATATTTAATAGAAAGTTAACATGGCGAATTTGAAAAAAATCCGTACAGGCGTTTTTAAAGGAACGCACTTGAGAGATCTGAAATTGAGCTGTTTATACAGGACCCCTATCAATTTTTCTGAACTAACCAACTATATCATTCAAAAGGGCATCTAATAGATTGTTTATATAGCAACTTTGAAGAAAACCGTTAGAGCTGTTTTTGAGATACGGGCTTACGGTCCCATTTCCGATTTTCGATGACCCAATTCCGGTTTTTCAATTTTCATGAAAATTTGGAAAATTTATCTGTACACCAGACCTGAATCAACTGGGAAGTTTCATAGTTCTATCTTTATTAGTTTCGGAGATATGACAGCCAGAAAATTTCCCACATACGTACACACATACACATACACTGACCAATTGCCAAAAACTACTTTTTTGGACTCAGGAGTCCCTAAAACGTGTAAATCAGGTGAAACTCTATATCGAATTTTGAACCGAATACAATACTTCCACTACCTACGGTAGTAGGGTAATTGAAGTAAAAACATAGATCTCGTATTTAATACGAAAATATACAGATTTTCGTATTACGTTTTCGATCGCCAAATGCAAAAATCGCCAAGGACGACAGATATCAAATCTATGCTTTGTTTTCAATTAAAATTTATTTATTTATTTTTAAATTCCAATTTCGTTTACGTACATTAGTTTAAACATAAATGCTTAGATCATTATATTATATCATATCATATCAAATTATATTATTTGAAAAATAAATACTTTTAAAGCTGTAATGAAGTCAGATTCAACGGGTAAGTTTAAAGTTTCACAAAGCTTTATATGAATTTCAATTTAATGGACAATATTCCTGTGACATCACCGTAGGTAAAATCGCCGCCGAACACGTGGCCGATATTTTGTAAACAAATTAGATTCAAGATGCCATTATATTGTTACGCATAACATTTTCCTAAATATTTCTGCAGTGAAACTTAATAATAATGTTCAAACAAGAACAAAAGAGAAATGTAAACAACTGAATCGAATGATAAAGTTAAGACAATTCCATATCGTAAAATTGCAGAACATTTTATGTATACACACACACACATACAATGAAACAATGAATAACACACATAAAATAATAAAATATATATACATATATAATGAATAAAAGATTAATAAGAACATTTTATACACACACACACACATATATATAGACATCAAAGCTTAAATAATTAGAATTTCAATCACTTTAATAAAGGAATTTACTAAATGGAACATCCATTTAAATATGTTAACATCGCCACAGTTCACACGGCAACTTTTAATATTACAGATGTTGATTAATATTAAAGTACATTACTAAAACTGGATTAAAAACAAAACAAAGTTATCACTACATCACTCTTACATCAATTTCATATAATCTGTAACTCTGAGAAATAATATTGCAAGATAAAAATTTGCAAGCCACAATGCTTTGTTATGGTAGAGTTGAGGATTGTTTCCCTAACCAGCTGATATTCTTGTAGCCTCGAACCCAAAGTGGGAATATGGTCCATTCACGTGCAAATATATTTCTTTTCTTTTCATGTCACGATATTTTAAAAACAAAATTAACATGTAAAAGTTTGTTTTATGTTGGCAGCAGCTAAACTTTTTAATGTTTCATTATTTCCATTTCTATTATGGCTTTTATGGAGATTTTATTTAAAATGCTGAAATTTTGAACTAAAATTTATTTTATCAAAATTAAATAGAGCCTATAGTACTGAGGGATAGTGTAGCTTCTGATCAGTGAAAGAAGTTTTTTAAATCGGTTCAGTAGTTTCACAGATTACCCTCCACTAACAAACAAAGTTTTTCTCTTTATATAATATTATAGATTTATATATATATATATATATATATTTATATTATCAGAATTACATAAAAATTATTTTTTAATTTCTTGGAATTTTCTAGAAAAATAAATTATTAAAAATTATTTGCATTTATATACTATAAGATTATAACTTCTTAAAGGTCTTGATTACAAAAAAAAAAAAAAAAAAAAAAAAAAAAATTAAAGTTATAATAAGTTAAATGTTTTAATTACTTGTAGCAAAATGTTTTTTTATTATTATTTAGCTTATTATAAAAATTTATTGGCATGATTTTTTGTACAAACTTTCAACTAGAAATAATATTTATAAAGATTCAGAGAGCAAAATTTTTCTTTTTTTTTCTTTTTCTTCTCTATAAATATCCATTACGTTCCTGCATGTGATATATAATATTCCTTTTTTCGAGAAAAATATATTCTGGTGGTTTACAAGACATTCAGTGCATTTTAGTCATGCTTTTCTGCTAGCGTGATGATGTATTAGTAGAATTATTCATAGCTCTATTTTGAATAACCATGCTGGTACCGTTATGTTCGTCACAGATTACAGTTAAATGTCAAAAGATTTCAGCATGACCTATATCGACTAAATAAACAACAAAATCTATTTTTAAAAGACAGTATAGTTCTCATTGATTTCTTCAAACGAGTTAAGAAAAACGTTATTTTCTTATGAAGAAAAATAAAAAAGTTGCCACATTTTATTTTTAAGATGAAAGTCACCTTTTCTTTTCTTTTCTTTTCTTTTCTTTTTTTTTTTTTTGAGTGCAACATAAAAGTACTAAAGAAAATTAATAAAATCATCTATAACACTATAAGTGTTGAATTATAAAATCATATTTTTATGTTCTTTGATTATTTTACTATAATGTTGCTAATGTTTGTAATATTGTATAATTATTGTTAATGAAATGCATATAAAAGGATAAGTAAAATAGCAAATAATTTCAACAATGAGTAAATAAATAATCAAACATAAATTATAAATTTTATGCATATAAAGTAGTTTAAGGTTATTAAACCAATAACAGTTTCACATAGATTTATTTTATTTATTTATTTATATACTGGTATAAATTTCAATCACTTAAAAGAAAGTTAAATACTGATTCTTATTTCTACAATCTTTTGCTTCATTTTCTATATATGATTTAAATGGGATAAACATTTTCCCAACTTGGCCTTCAACAGTAATATACATATATTTAAAAAAAAATATTGGGACTTATTTAAATATTAAAGAAATAATCCTAATAGTTCGGTAAATACAAAACTATCTGTATTACTCTAACCCAATTATATTCGGCTATCTCCTCACGAATCCTTTAATACAAAATGTCTATAAACGTACAAAGTGATGGGACATAAACCAAAGAGTCAGATTAAATCACTTAAATTAAGTTATATTAAATGATTTAAAAAATATTAATTAAAAACTTCATAACAGTTTCAGAATTATTAAATATTCAATATCAAGCTAATTCATAAATATATACATGCACTTATTTACAATTAAATAATAAAATTGAGATACGTTTATTAAAAAAAAAAATAATAATAAAAATAAAATAAAATAAAATAAACAAGCTGATAAAATTGGCACCGTTATAGTTTTGTAATTATTTATTATTGCATGCTAATGTCAATCAAACACTGCACGGATGTCTAAATTTCTTTTTTATTTATAATTGAATGTGTTATTTTTCCGTCTGTAATCATTCTTCTTTATGACGCAGTTTTAAGCAAAATAATCAAGCCATTTTAAAGGTTTCCAGTTTTCTTCAATTCTGAAGTTCTTCTATAAATATGTATTTTTTATAACATATACATTAGCAGGCTTATCATTTTCGCTAGTCACTATATTTAAACGCAGTTTTAAAAAATATTGATCGCTATATTTTAAAATCACTTTAAAAATAGAAACCAATAAAAAAAGGGGGGAAAGAAAGGGAAAGAAAAGGGAAAAAAAAGAAAATACATTGAAGTCGTTTATAACCTCGCTTCAAGACTTCGTTGCCTTCGGCAGCGTCTTACCCACCGGCACTCTATCGATTCCGAGTATCCACTGCGTGCATTTTCACCTTAGCTTGACATTTCAATTTAGGTGGGAACAAGACGATAAATGGCGCGTCTGTTATTTAAGATATACTTTTTTCGGACAGATTATCATCTTCACTCTATGACAATAGATGGAAGCACCAGACAATATCTCATCTGCAAAAGTTGTAGTTAATATAAAATAAACTAATCAAAAATTCAAAAATCGGGCTTCGAGGTCTATCAACAATGGTCAAAACGGCCTTTCATGCAAATTCTGTAGTTTTGCGATCAGCTGTTTGGCTAAACATGCCTCTAACTTTATTTTTGCTACTTTCCCGTCATTTATACAATTTATCATACTGTGAAGACACTGAAAAATTTTCTTTTGTCAAATGACACCTTTTATATTAACTAATTGCAAAAAGTAGCACATTGGCTTTGGGAGGATCGAACCTACGAACGTTATTAGATGACCTCTAACAAACGTAGCTAATGGGGCACAGAAAAACATTTACATTTACGTTTCTATCACCAGAATCGATCATTTTATAAATTTATATCTTTTAATTTAATAATAATAATAAACTAATTAAAAAAATCTGGGAATCAGGTTTCGATGCGCAACAGGAAATGTCAAAACGAATCGAACATACAGGCAAAATTCTGTAGCTCTGTGATCTTCCGTTTGCTTACAAAGCGATGGACACACACGCATCTTCTTTTATTCCAGTCGGCAGCAAAAGTATCCGAGCACTAGCCGATAATTTGATATAAAAAAAGTACACTTAATACTGCTTTGTTAAATAAAACCTTGTCGAGTCATGTTCTTAGTCAGTCTAAGAACATTACTCGACCAGGTTTTATTTAACAAAGCAGTATTAAGTGTACTTTTTTTTATATCAAATTATCGGCTAGTGCTCGGTTACTTTTGCTGCCGACTGTATATGTAGAGATCACATTAGTCCTTCAATAGTATTTTTCGTTTAATATATAGATAATTCCCAGTTTCATTTATGTAATTCTCAGTAAAAAAAAAAAAAAAAAAGTTATACATGTTTCTTTTTTTTTTTTTTTTTTTTTTTTTTTTTCAGTGACAGTTAATCTAAATGTCAGTACTATAAATAATTTCAGATGTTTTTCATGTACCTAATTATACTTATAATTTCATAATTCTCTTTTTGCCCTTTTATTTCGATTTTTTCGCACGCATTTTATTTTTTAACATGTATACCAACTGAAATCAAGGTGAATAGTAAATATCTATTACTTTATTTAGAGATGTGTGTTAGAATATGATAAAA
This sequence comes from Salticus scenicus, assembly GCA_963930645.1. Classification (NCBI taxonomy): domain Eukaryota; kingdom Metazoa; phylum Arthropoda; class Arachnida; order Araneae; family Salticidae; genus Salticus; species Salticus scenicus. Next base: position 46,663,749 of record OZ005653.1, read on the forward strand.
AATTCTTCAGGTGTTTTGAAATTCTTTTTTTTTTTACTGGAACGTCCATCGTCGTTGAGACGTGCGAGCTAAAGTATTTCAATATATTTTACCATCAGAAGTCTCTTTTAACCCATTGCCCGCTGATGTTGTGTTCATGCACACCAGAAATAATCGTGTTTGACAGTTAACTAAAAAAAGGGTACTTTATATTAAGTATTGTTTTTAAGTAAGAAAAGTATACATGTTTATTTTACAAAAAAAAAAAAAAAAAAAAAAAAAAAATTGATCTGAAAAATAGTTTTAAGTTTAAAAATGGATTTCAAACTTGAAAGACTTTTCAAACAAAAAATTTTGAAATTCTTCATATTTAAATGAGTTTTCATAACTTGTAAAAAAATGTTTTCGTAATAAAATAATTACTTTTGTAGTCATCTGTAGTTTTTTCTGTTTTATGCGCCCTCAAGGAAATTTCCGTAAACATTTATTTGTATTAATTCTATACTCTTGTTTCACTGAAGTTGTACAAATATAACACTCTATTTTTAGTAAGATAAAACTAATTTTAATAATTTTATTTTAAACTAGCAGGCTTTGCCCGCTTCGCTGGTCACAATATTAAAATAATTTCTTTTTAATTGAATAATTGAAACGTTAATGTAAATATATTTCGATTGGCGACAATTTTCGCCACAGCTATAGTATGGGATCTCCTCAGTGATATTAAATATATTTTTTAGCTTCTCGAATCTATACAACAAAACTATTATTAAAACGTATATTATCGAAAACAGTCCAATAGTAAAGCTTATTCTTTGACTATTCTGGAAACAGTTGAAGCTGTTACACATATAGAAAAATTCACTATTCGATGAATGTTCTGGTATACTCTGAAAAACAGACACTTTTTCCACAGGAGTAAAGCAAACAACATCAAATACTCTGGAGCATAAATCTTCGCAAGCTCAAGAAAAATGTTCATTCGCTTAGAGCTCAATCCTTAAAGTGCAATCACTCAGAATAGGTCTCTGAATAACTCTGATTCGCAGTGAGTACATGCTCTCTCGCATCAATCAAATCACTCCTATTTATATCTTTTTGCGATGATTCCATCGAAAATCCCATGGAAAGCTCGAGATCTGTGCTCTCATGTGTCGGAGATCTTCGAAACTTGAGGAATTCATTTTTCATCATACTTGGTTGCCCTCTCACCAAATTTGGTCCCCCACTCACCAAGTTTGTCGCCAAGGCTGACCCTACTGAGATGAATGAATGAACTGCCCTTTTACTTTCACTTCGCCTGTAAAACTGCTTTCATTGCAACAGTGCTAATGATGCGAGGCAAATAATTAACCCCTTATAACAATATGCTATGAGCACTATACTCTATGAGCAATATTTTAGACAACTAATATTTTTATGTTTATATATATTTCCCATTAAACGAATTCTTATTTTTATTTATTTAAATATAATCAAAACATGAGCGTTACTGCTTGTATTAAGAAAAAAATAATTATTTCTAGCTTTGGCGGTTAACGGGTTAATTTATAATTCAAAACTATTCGGTCTTTGCACACCCACCTAGCTGGTGATACTTACAAATGAATTTATTTTTAAATTTACCACATTCGATAAATTAAAAACAGTGGCCAATTGTCGGGATAAACAGCGAATAATTTAAAAATGATTACGTAAAACTTCACTGTGTTTTTTATCAAAATAATAGAATTTGAGTCGTAAAACGTAATTTAAATTTAGTTATTTAGCAAAATTAACTTTAAAATAAATTCATTAACATCGTTGCTAGTTTATTTGTCGAAGGGATAATGCCTAAATACTCCAAATTCATTACTTTTTTTTTTCTTTTTATTCTACCTGAATCCGATTACAATAATAGAAAAACACCAAAAAATTTTTCGGTTGGATTTTGTTATCATTTATTTATTTATTTATTTATTTTTTTAAATATTTTTAATAGAATTATTTTTTTATTTTTTATAACCATTTTTAACAGTATTATTTTTTTAAACATTTTTTTACGTTTCCTTTGATTTATCTAAATGCTTTGACTATAATTTGACTGTTTATTGCAATGGTCGAGAAAGAAAATCGTCAGCCAATTGGAGGTCTTCACATTGGAGGTCATTCAATTCTTTTAACTTATCATTTAGACTTATTATTATTATTATTATTATTATTATTAATACAGGTAAACTTTATTCTTTTAAATGCATTTTTGCCACTGTGTCTCCATGGTTTTTTTTTATTTTTTTTCTGCAAAATCAGCCTTTTTCTACAATTTAATTTACTCCTCCAAACCAAAGAAGAATATTTATGTTCTTTACTTCAGTAAAATGTCTCGGTAAAAGTATCAGTTTCAAGCGTTATTTTTGAGAAACGGAGTTTTTATTTAATATATATATATATATATATATATATATATATATTGTTTGAAATGTGTTTACGGAATGATGTTAGGAACTAACGAGTTAATCCAGGTACAATTCTGCTTTACCCATATTTTTTATACCACTCTATGTAAAAACTCTTTTGGTTCTGTCATTTTGTGTTAGCACAAAAGCAACAATTATGTGTGGAACGAAAAAATCGTTTTTCTGCTAGTTCCGTAATTTCACAGAATTTCCTTAAACACAATTTTGTGCTTAAACTTTGCTTAAAAAACGCAACTGTTTTTTTTTTTTCCCAGTCTAGAAATCGATGTATGATCTGGTCTTTCATATGATACAACGACAATGCTATTTTTATTTGCTGAAACTTTTTGTCACCGCAAATATTTACCTGTACGTATTCTAAATTTAGGCAATATAGCCTAAATGTATCATTGACAATCTTATGATATTTTCCGACAATTCCATTTATATACAGGAGATGGCGCCACTATCTCGCGAAAATCACCAGTTGCAAACCGGAAAGTGAAAATGAAATCTGTGACGTGGTGATATACGTAATATTATGTCACTCAAAATCAACATTAATTATAAGAAAAAAATAGTTCTTTATTCAGTTGATCACTAGCCAGATGTTACTGTAAGAAAGTTTATTAAATTATATCCTTTTAAGAAGAGAGTAAAATCTATTATATACAGTCCAGGAAGTATGAATTAATAAAATTCGTTTTGAAACCAAACCAAGCTTGAATTAAAGAGCATGGTCGAAAACATAGGGTAAAGTGCAAATTTTGTGCAACAGCTTACCCATGGGTCAAGATAAGACCCTAGAAATTTTAGCCTTTCTTATCAAAATCAGTGAAACAGAATCAGTAGGCAAGAACGAGTGGCACAGTCCCAAATTATTAAATTTCAGAGAAGAAGATTTCTTCAGTTTGATCCTCGTTTCGATAGAATATTATATATTTTATTTTATTTAAAATATAATATCAGTATCTGATTCAAGATAAAATAACCGAATCATTGTAAAAGTTTAAACAATCGGGCTGTTGCAGATACTTCAGTATCAAGTTTTGGATCAAACTAATTCTAAATTTTTAACAGCTTACGAAAATACTGCGAACATGGTTGAATCTAGACTTCTGTCTAGATCCAGCCATGTCTAGATCCCTCGGAGCCCATCTAGAAGTTCACTGTTTTTTTTTTTTTTTTTTTATAAAACCTGTAGGGCCTTATTCACCAAATTCTTAACACTCGGATTAAACCTCGGATCAGTGGTAATCGCTCGATCATACAAAAATCGGTATTCTCCATCAAAAATCCGCTGCAGATCTGTAGAACAGAGGTTCACTGGTGTTTGTTTACATTTTGGCGATATTATCCGTGCGCCAACGAACCAAGGAAATGAATTTATCTTATGGCAACCTTACAAAACGTTTGTTTACGTTCGAAATGAAAGAAATATTAATGCAGACGACTATTTAACGTAATTAAATAAAATTATCGATGAAATTTCATAAAATGGCGATGGTTAATTAACTTTTTAACTACAATATTTTAATAAATAAGCAAATACTTAACAAAATGCACGTTTTGTCATCCAAGTTTTAAGAGCAAATTAATTTCAACAACACAATAAATGTAATTAAATAAATGAAAATTCAGAATAAAAATATAACTTTAAAAGTAAGTAAAAAAGCATGAAAACTTACAATATATGCAACATGAATTTATTTATTTATTTATTTATTTATTTATTATTTTTTTTTTTTCCATTTTGAAATTTCTGTTGACGCCATAATACGTAAATCACATATCAAATATTTCACTTCGCGCTCAGCTAATTCGTAACATTCGAGGATTCTAAAACCGCATTCAAATGAATCGAAACACATCGGTATAAAAATTATGAGAATATACAAATAAAATAAAAAACATATTTTCAAGTTATCAAATGATACGCTTTCATTTCTCCAGACACATATCGTTTCGAATTTTTCATTAACACTAGCTGCCTTTATAGTGACCGTTCCGTTCCGCTGTCCGCAAGCACTGAGCTGCGATTTATGAAACACTCCTAGCTACAACCATTTGAGGTGTGGTTTGATGACGTCACTACCGAAGGAGGAGTTTATGTTGAATGAATCACGATTCACGAACTATGGATCGGCACTTCGATAGAAAAGGTATTTTCACTTATTTTTCCTGGTAAGCTTATTTTTAAACATTAAATTTCTTAATCTACTCGTTTTATATACATAGAACGATAGAATATCGAAAACAAGCCCGAACGTCCATCTTAATTTAATGGAGACTTGCAATCGACGAATCTATTGTGTAATGTAAATGCAAAACTAAGGTAAACAATAAAAATTACTTACTGCATTCGAGATTTATAGATATGAATTAGTTATACAATTAGATATCAATGTCATTACCTGATGAAAAACATTGCTAATATAAATAAAATGTTCGAAATTTGTTTGCCACGTTTATAAAATTAACGTTGATGTAAATATACATTTGTTTTGTTACGAATATATTCATGTTTTAAAAATAATTTAGCGTTATTTCAGATTTAAAGATTCTGAATAGATAAATTGGGATAAAAATATCCATGTTTCTTTGCAATAAGAGATAAAATTTGCTTTTGTGTTATCAAAATTTTAATGTAATGTAATTAGTTGCTGCATATAAAGTTTTTATTTGTGCTGCTGTTAGTGGCTGTTAATGTTTGAAAGTGTTAGTTATGCAGGCTGTCTGTTTAAATTTTTATAGTTTATTACTTTTATTTCCTTTCTATGTGTGTACAATTATTTATCATTACATATATCTATGCTTAGCTAAGAAAATAAACTTCATTTTTTATTTCACAGAATCCAAACATTTATTTCAACTGAATTAATATTGCCTTATGTATGTGATTATTAAAAATGTACGTACAAAGGTATTATCGATTCGGTTATTAACAACTTGAAGACTTCATGTAATGAAAGTATCCACCTGCATCTTAAGAGGGAAATTCCAGCCACTAAGGGAAAAAAATAGATGCTAACAATAACCTTCAATGGTGAGTTAAAGAGATTCATTAATTTAATTATTAATTGAATTAGTATATATTTTTATTATTGAAGAAATAATCTGTTTCTTATCAACTTTATCTCTTAATTATATATGACGTTAATATATAAATCTTGATTTCCATTATGTATTTTATTTGGATATTTGTAAAAAGTAAATAAAATATTTTGAGAACAATCATTTCACATAAATTGATTTGATTTATATTTTTACTGAAATGTGAATTTTGAGGTAAATAACAGAAATATAATGAAAATTTGAATTATTTAGATATTTGTTTGTGTTATTGTGGAATTTTCTAGTAGTAATTTGAAAAGTCATGTAATAACTGCAAACATGGAATATTTTAGAGGTAATTTCTTTATATAAATTTTAATTCCTATTTAATAATATTCTATTCAGTGAATTAAAATTAATGTTTAAATAAATATTGTGTAAATAACAGATATTTTGCATTTTAAAGATGTGTGTGTTTGGAACAAGAGTATTTTGAAAGGGGAAGATTATATACAAATGTAAATTAATATTGAAATTATCTGCTTCTTTAAATTATCATACATTATTGTACATGTATTTTGTATTTAAAAGGTGATTTTTTTACATCTGTATAATCTGTCTTTTTTTGTAATGGGCGCTTTGATTTTCATGTGCACAAAGCACTAATACATATGTTACAGTAATTACTGCAGTATGTTATTTGATGCATTTTATGAACATCTCATGCAGAGTGAGGTAGCAGTAACCAATGTTATTTTTTCTTTTTAATGTACATGGAGCGTAGATACATGCATAATAACAACTGCTGCATACTGGGATTTTGTGCATTTATATTGTTCAATCATATATATTTAATGATTTAAATTTTTTATTTAATTGTAGTTGGTTATAATTTTGTTATTTTTACTTTCTTCTATATTCAATGGAAGAAAGTATTGGATTCGTAAAAATTTTCGACCTCTGGTTTTTGATGGATTTACACGTTTTTAGAGCTGTAGAACATGATTTGACCATTTTTAGAAAATGTCTGTGTGTGTGTGACAAAATTTAGTGGCAACTGTATCTCAGGAACTACTGCACAGAATTTCATACTAATTGGTATGTAGTTGCACCTTGACATAAATTAGTGCCTATCAACTTTTGGTAAAAATTGTCTTACAGGTTGAGTTGCCATCCCGCTTTTTCTAAATTTTTAACATGGTGATATAGGACAAAATTTTGTATAAATGTGCATAAAGAGAATTATTTTTTAGTAATCATTATGAAATTTACAAGAATTATTTATAATAGAGATAGTCAACTGGGAAAAAAATTTTGTATGTGTAGGAGCCTCGCCTCCCCCCCCCATCCTGGGGGGGGGGAAGTCTCCCCTCGAGGGCAGTAAATTTTCAAGATGGGTATCTTTCGAAAGGACTCATCAATACCTTTAAAAGGAATGGTTGAACTATGAATCTGTGATACTTCAAAACAAAGTTATTGAATTTTTTTATTTTAACTAAAAAAAAAAGGGAATTTTTTTTTTTTTTTAATATTGTTACTGAGTGAATTTGTATAGGAAAATATAGAAGAAAGTCTTGTGGTGGCCACAACATACTAGTTAAATGAAAATTTCAGTATTTATGTATTAACCGCCTGCCAGAGATTAACTGCTGGCATGTGGTTAATACAAAATATATATTACATATGTATTTCAATATTTATATATATGTTACCGCTAAAGTGCAGAAATCAGTTAATCTGCAGATTAGCTAGGTAATCTGCACATTAACTAGAGCGATCCGTTAAAGTAAGGAAAATTGTTTCATTTTTCAAATTACCTAGGTAATCTGCGAATTACCTAGATAATCTGCACATTACCTACTAGGCACTCGTTAAAGTGAAAATAAGATCTCTGTTGTTGTAGTTTTACAGCACGCTGTATTGTATTTATTTTTTTCATTTGGGGGAAAAAAAAATAGTTTTCTTTCTTTCTTTCTTTACTTATTTTAATCTGTATGTCTTTTTAATATGAAATATAACTTTAATAGCTTTCAATAAATTCTATTTTATAAATGAATGTTAGAACAGTAACGATTTCTTTTCAAAATAAAAATATTTAACCATTTAAATAAATATTTAAAAAAAGTTTTATTAACAACTTATATTGCTATTACTATTTTTTTTTTTTTAAAGTTATGCACCAATTTTTAATTCGATAAAGACATATTAAATTAGACAAATCAGAAGCATTATTTAAGAAGTACGTCAAATAATTAAAACTGCTTTAATAATTTTTAGAACGCATGAAAATTAAAATGACTGTTTTCCAATGCTTTATTAAACTATATTTTGCAGCATACATATATCTGTACAAGTTTAGCAAATATATTAATTTTACAAAAAAAAAAAAACATTATTAACGTATTTTATATGTGATAAACTACAACGAAATTATCTGAAAAAGCGAACAAAATAAAAATGTAATCATGATATATAAAATATATAAAGGAAACTTGAAATTGAAAACAACAACAAAATGTAATGAAATGCTAAAAAATGCATAAAGATTTCATATTAAGTATTTATTAAAGAAAGCCATAATATTGAATGTCATATTTTTTAGAGTTAAAAATTAATACTTTTTTTTTTTTTTTTTTTCTTCTTTGCATATAGATTTTAAATTTTAATTATGACTAAATTATTTTTAATACATCATAAAGAAGATACTTATACTTTGAAGTACTTTTGTATTATCGAAAGTGGAATTCGAGATTTCACCTGTTTTAAGGTGTCCTGATAAGGTTTTATTTTGTATCTCAGATACTAATTAAAATAACTGCACACGGGTCTACGCTGCCGATAGCAGTGGGGAACCAGAGCGACATTTTTCCTGATCAGATTTTTTTTTTTCACATGATAAAAATTAGTGCAATTTTGAGAATACATTAATTATAGTGATTCATTCAAAAAATAGTGACCAGCGAAGCGGGCGAAGCCTGCTAGTATTAAATATAAAGAGTATATCAAATATTTATATAAAATAATGAACATAAATACTAGATTTTAGTTTTGTATTGTTTCAAACTCTAAAATTCATTCATTTAACTCTTAACATAACTGAATTAAGCTACTTTGGCACTTTCACAAATCTTGTTTGTTACTTGATGGCAATGCCTGTTAGATCTGCTAGAATTGAGAGAATCTTCTCAAATTTCTCATTTGTGCATCACAAATTGAAAAATCGTTTAGGTTTAGAAACCGCATCAAAACTTGTCTTTTGTTATAGAAGACTGAATAGTGTAAACAATGTAAACTTTGATTTTCAATGGCGATAACATTGTAAATGAATTTTTTTTGGTTAACATTTAATTGATTTTCCTATGCATTATCTATTGTATGTCAGTAATTATTTTTATGTCATTTTCTGAGTAGACCCGTGCGCGATGTGCACGCATGAATGCATATATATGAGCGCTGCGCACGCGTATTCCTTCACCACCCTTATGATTTCTCAAAATTCCATGTTATTACTCATAAACTTTTATTCTTAAGAAAAGGAATTAAAAAAAAAAAAAAAAACATTTCTAATCGGGTAAAAAGTCACACCGGGTCCCTTCTGCTTTCGTCAGCGTAGACCCGTGTGTGCGCAGTGCTCACGAATTCATATATATGCTCGCTGTGCGCACGTATTCCTTCACCACCCTTTCTGTCCCTCCTTAATTTTACACTTTCGAAAATATCCTCATTCGACTCGTAGGCACTCAAAACCTATACATTCCAATTTCGAACGGTCTGACTCAATAATTTTTTGGCCCCCTTGAGTATATCTTAAAACATATAAATCAGGTGAAATCTCGAATTTCGATTAGTGCCCTCTATTGGATAAATTTAATGTAGGTTATTCGATAATATAAAAGTACTTTAAAATAACTTTCGAATGAAGTATTTAAAAAAAATTAATAATATTTAGAATTCAAAATATTGAAATTTTAAAATATTGCAGCGCCATCTGGCGGTAGAAATTTCTGTAATCTACTGTTTAATTTTAAATCAACAAAGCTTTAAAATGATGTATTACTTATGAAATTATTTTAATTAGTAGCTGAGATACAAAAGAAAACCTAATCAGGTCACCTTAAAACGTGTAAATCTGGTGAAATCTCGAATTTCACTTTCGATAATATAAAAGCTCTTTAAAATATCTTTCGAATGATGTATTAAAAATAATTTAATCATATTCAGAATTCGAAATATTGAAATTTTAATATGTTACAGCGCCATCTGGCGGTAGAAAAGTCTGTAGGATCTACTGTTCAATTCCAAATCAACAAAGCTTTCAAATAATGTATTACTATAAAATTATTTTAATTAGTAGCTGAGATACAAAAAAAAAACCTAAACAGAACACCTTAAAACGTGGAAATAACGTGAAATCTCGAATTCCATTACTTACAGTAGTTGGTTAACGGAAGGTGACAGAAATTTGTGGCGTCTACTCTTGAAATTCAACTCAAATAAGTTTCAAAATGACATATTACTTTTGAAATTATGCTAATTAGAAGCTGAGATACAAAAATGATATAAACACCATTATAAAACGACTTATGTCTGACTTTTTCGCAGTTTTCTCCGAAACTTGCGTAATTCCGGGTTAAATACTGTTAAAAATGAATAGTATGAAATGTGAATGGGGTATCAGAATTCTAAACTCTGCAAAAAGAATAAAGGCATTCTCGGTTTTCCGTTGTTTTCTCCAAAACAACCGTTCTTTTTCTACGTTTTTGCCCCTTCTCCCCCCTTTCTGTCCCTCTTAATAATTTTACACTTGAAAATATCCGCAATCGATTTATCTTTCCTTAAAACCTAATAATACCAATTTCAAACGCTTTAACTTTTTTTTCCCTTCGCCCCCCCCCTCCCCCTCAAGCCCTTCCTAATAATTCTACACTTTCAAAAATATTCAGAATCGAATTATCGGGCATTAAAACCAAATATTGCAAAATTTCAACGGCATATCTCAATTTAAAATATGTACTGCAAAATATAAAACAATTTAATCTAATTTTTTTGTTTGTCCACATATTTTCATGGAAATTGAACACTAGGTTTATAATATGCTGTCTAGCCCGAATATTAATTCAAATGTAACATGAATGAAAATTTGAAAAAGTTTGAAAATTGCAATTTTCCCCTCCACTATAAATCACGTGATATCTTGATCTGTTACAATCATTTCCTTTTTCATGGCAGACGGTCGTCTGGCATTTGAAATGATGTTGCCACAAAAAATTCATACTTTAGTTAATTTTTAAAAATTTAATTGTTGTACCGATAAGCCGCTTGTACACTTAGATTCAGAAAAAATTCCCCTTTCATTTGGTACCGAAATTGTAACGATCGAACAAATATTTCTAATTTTTTAATTTTTTTTGTGCTTTTAACTCCGTTAAAATATCTTTTTTTATGCAATGGCGGTGAATTCTCATTCATTGAGATCGCTTTGAGATTAGACATGATTCGACATTTTAATTAATATCTCCACAACTAGTTAAAAATTTTAAATTCTGTTTTCAGGAGGCCCTCGGAAAGGCTCCATAGCATCAGTATGTCAATTCTTGTACTTCTGCGTTCAGTAGGGGCTGAACGTATAAAAGAACAGACAGACAGACAAACCTTTCCATTTATTATTATACATATGTCGTTTATTGTATCTTGTTATTTAAAAACATATTTTAAATTACCTTGGATATACTCCGGATAATATATTTTGGGATAAAAACATTTTAGTCAAATTCAAACTCATATGAAGCATCTTTTAATATCCTAATGATAATTTTTTAACTTTACAGAGTTAGATATTCTTTTTTTTTTTTTTTTAACAAGGACTACAAATATGAAATCTGTTCCTTGAGTATCCTTCGTTATTTTGAGAAATAAGCAGGAAAGAATTAAAAATTGAAGCTGTGGGGCATTTTTGCAACTTAAAATGAAAATAATGAAATTATTTCCTAACTGTATATTAGAAATATACATATAGAGTGTTATATATTGCCTAAATTAACTAAAAAATTCAATAGTGAAAGTTATAAGCATTAGAAAAAGTATGTACTAGATTTTTTATAAAAAACAATTATCAAAAAAGTCGTCGTCAAATAGTGAAAAAAAATTAAATGTCGCCAAAGGGAATCATACTAAATCTGTAGCACAAAGTGGTCTAGATATAACAAATTTTCTTCTATTCTTAAAAAATAAGTTACTGATTTTTAACACATTTTATTTTGTCGTATTATTTTTTAAATGCTATTAAATGTTATGTTGTTCTATCCAGCATTGGATATGGGGATTTCTATAATATTTTTCTGCTTTTGTCTTATGAAATGCACTATTTATATTCATATTTATTGCATGGAAAAGCAGCAAAGAGGTAGGAAGAACTCCGCAGGTGTTAATAAAGCAAAGTGAGTCAAGGATTGGTGAGTGGAGTGAGGAGGCAGGACCACCCCCCCCCCCCCAGTTATGTTTAAAAAAAATAATAAACACATTTGATACTAGGTTTTTTATGCAGTTAATCATCCCCCCCCCCTCAAAAACAAAAGTGTGGACAAATCTAAAATCCTGGTTGAAAGTGCTTGAAAATTTCCTGGGAAGTGGTTGAAAAGTACTTGATAACTCCTTGAATTTTTTTTACTCCTAAGTGTATGAACCACGGAATAGTTACTATTTATTTAAATCAAATTGGAGTGTAAAGGTTGATATTTTTATTTATTATGAACTATGCGAAAAATACCAGAGCTGGGAATCGAACCTGGGCACCTCCGTTTAATGCAATGATGCTCTACCACTGAGCTACCATGGCTGACCTGATATATCTGCGTTTGCAGACTCGGTGACTTTCCCAACGAATATTAAGCGAGAAGTGCTTAGCTGGTTGTCAGCCAGGGTAGCTCAGTTGTAGAGCATCCATGCGTTAAGTGAAGGTGCCCGGGTTCGATTCCCGGCTTTGGTATTTTTTGCATAGTTGGTAATAAATAAAAATATCAACCTTTACACTCCAATTTGATTTAAATAAATATTCACGGTTGATGAATTCACGAATAAAAATTTCTAAATTGAAATTTCTTGGTCTATGGAGTTGTGCTATGATTATTATTGTCTCACCTGATATATCTGCGTTTGCAGACTCGGTGACTTTCCCAACGAATATTATGCGAGAAGTGCCTAGCTGGTTGTCAGCCAGGGTAGCTCAGTGGTAGAGTATCCGTGCGTTAAGCGGAGGTGCCCGGGTTTGATTCCCGGCTCTGGTATTTTTTGCATAGTTGCTAATAAATAAAAATATAAACCTTTACACTCCAATTTGATTTAAATAAATATTCACGGTTAATGAATTCACGAATAAAAATTTCTAAATAGTTACTATTTAGTTTAAAGGATATTTGGTATTCAGCTGAAGTTAGTATTTCGTTGGCCGAATATTCGGTATTTGGCCAAAACTGATATTTGGTGCATCCCTAATATGCACTTTGGTGGGATTTTATTATTACTAACTTATCCAACTGGGAAGCGGGGAGTAAAAAGTGCATAAGTCGTTGCCAAAGGCATAGCTGCCAACCTTTGAGAATCAAAATTAGAGAGATTTTGTATGCGACATAATTTATGCCATAAATAGAATTTTAATAGTATAGTAATTGTTGGAAATAGAAGGAGCAAATAAAAGGGAAATTTTACAGTATCTAGAGACTTTCTTCTTATTGCAAATACATATGAATAAAATAATAATAATAAATAAATAAAACATACTAAATTTAAAATACTGCTAGATTATACTAAATTCTAACCATACTGAAACAATTTTTTTACATGCATACATTGATTTGGCGAAATGTTTCTGACCTGAAAAACCTATTAATTTTTTCCACATGTTTCCACATCCTATAGATATGACATGTAAATATTTAATTTAATTGTGGAAAAATAAATAGATTGATTAAGATCAGCAATAAAGTCTAAAAATAATTACATATGTGAGTAATATTCACTTTTATTGCTTTATAGATTTTAGAGTTGCTCACTTTCCAGAGATTGGAAAAGGAGGAGGGATAGAAAAATAATTACAGAGTAAGAAATATTAAACTCTTTCAATTCTACTTCTAGAATTTAATAAAACAACTTTTAAATTAATATTATCATTTATGTTACAGATACATAAAGATTGGGAAATAAAAGACTTCTGCTGAACACTTGATTGCCGATCGTTAGTTGGAGATAAATTTGAAGGTGGGGGGAGGAAATAATTAAATGAGCAAGAAATATTTAATAATACTATTTCTTTACAGGTTCTAGAATCTCATAAAATATGTTTCAAACGAATATTGACATTTATGTTGTAGATGGTACAAGACTGGAAATTGGGAGCTTTCGTAGAACATTTGATCACCGATCGTTCTATTTTTAAAATGAACGATATCCGTGACTTTTTTAAAGATTGAAGAAATAAATTCACGGAATTCTGCAAATTAGACAAAAATAAATAAATAATAAATAAAATAAAATAATAATGAAAAAAAAAATAATGAGCATAACTGAGTTTTTTTTTTTTTTTTTTCTAGCAAATACAGTGCAGCATTACAAAATGGGTTTGGAATTTCATTGCTTGATTTGGGTTGTTAAAATAACAATAAGTAGCACAACATCTACAAAATTTTAGGAATTTAATACAACTTATAATTAGGGTCTTTTAGGACATTTTTTAATTTTTTCAGGAATTTCAAAAAGTCACAAGTAACATGCAATACGCTATGTTTCATAAAAATAAAATCATCATAATTTTATGAAAAATAAATATTTACTAATGAAATTGAGATAGAACTTTCAATATGAAATTCAGTGTACATATTTTTCCACAAGATACCAGGTAAGATTTTTTTTTACCTTTTAGTTATACAAACACATGGCAAGATAAAATATTTTAATGCACATTAAAAAAAAGAGGAGGCTAAGGCTGGCTTTTTTAACGTTATCATAAAAAGCATGAAAGTATTTTTATGACAATCTTTTTTAATCTGGATATTAATGAATCATTTTATTTATGTAAGTGACTAAATAAATGTAAATAAATAAGTAAGCCAACCAAAATACAGGATTAATAAAATATGGCACATTTATGTTTAATGGAAAATACCGCTTCAACTAATATATGTGATAATTACAGTGCAATAATTACTACATATTTCAAAAATTTAATACAGTTAATCTGAAGAACTTTGTGCTGTAGAAATAAGAATTTTTAAGAAATTCAATAAAATCGCTGTACTCAAATTAACGTTTTATTTTGTATTTGTAAGTGTTAGCGATAGTCTACGAAGACGGAGCCACAGATGACAGATTAGCCATGTTTGTGTTGATTTGATAGATTCATGAAAAGAACGATTCATTGAATTGTCAGCTTTGGCTCCTCCTACAGTAATTACGTCTGACCAATCGCTGCCTTGTATTTGCTTAATCTTCGTCGCTGAAATTGTTTCATAAATCGCCACTGAGCTAGAATATAAGGAGTGAGAGCTATCCATTGAATAAGAAATTGAATAGAATTGAACTGAATATGAAGTTATCACTCCTTATATTCTAGCTCTGCTCTTGCGTACAGCGAAACGGAGCGGCCACTGTAAAGCCTGCTTTAGATTTCAGCGGAGGGGAAAATTCCCTAGTTTTCATAAACTTGACCAACAAGTGATTGAGTGAGTGAGTTTTACGTCGAACTAGTGCTACGTTGTGGGCAATGAGTACGGCAACCAAATATCCCCATTTTCTAATATCCCCATGCGAAAAAAGTAAACGTTGTCTTACTTTTTTCGCATTATTATAATTTTTTAAAAAATTATAGAAAGTAAACTATTTAATATTCAAATATTATTTTTAGTGCTTATTACTTAAAAATGAAAAAAAAAAAAAATACATGCATAATTAGTTAATTGTAGCAATTTAAAGCTTCTCTGTTTTAAAAGTTCACGGATCCGGCCACTGTAACGACGGAGGATGAATTGGGACATACCCCTAAGGTATATGAACCAACAAAGAAACATGGCTGTATAAAGCTATGAATCTGAAAACGCACGTAACTCGGCTCTGCGGCAATCACTATCGCGCATGTTAAGACCAAAATTTCCCATAATGTAGCTCTAGTGCAACGTAAAATACGCTCGAAACAAATGAACCAATCAAATATCGCCTAATTTCCCATAATGTAGCTCTAGTGCAATGTAAAATACACTCAAATCAATAAAAAAGAAATGAACCAATCAAATATCGCCTAATTTCTCATAATGTAGCTCTAGTGCAACGTAAAATACACTCAAAACAAATGAACCAATCAAATATCGCCTAATTACCCATAATGTAGCTCTAGTGCAATAAATACACTCAAATCAATAAAAAACAAATGAACCAATCAAATATAGCCTAATTTCCAGTAATGTAGCTCTAGTGCAACGTAAAATATGCTCAAAACAAATGAACCAATTAAATATAGCCTAATTACCCATAATGTAGCTCTAGTGCAATGTAAAATACACTCAAATCAATAAAAAACAAATGAACCAATCAAATATCTCCTAATTTCCCATAATGTAGCTCTAGTGCAACGTAAAATACACTCAAAACAAATGAACCAATCAAATATCGCCTAATTACCCATAATGTAGCTCTAGTGCAATGTAAAATACACTCAAATCAATAAAAAATAAATGAACCAATCAAATCTCTCCATACTGCGTCATAATAGAATTGTTAAGTTATGTTTACAAGGATAGGCAGTTTCTCGCTACGGAAGTTCGCCAAGCAGAAAGTGAACCTCTGTTCTACGGATCAACCAAATCCGCTGTTCACCGGCTACTTTAATTCTCGGATTTGCTGATCCATGGTTTAATCCGAGTGTTAAGAAGTTGGTGAATAAGGCCCTTATAGTATTTTATATAATTTTACAATTTTCTTATGCTTTTAAACTTTCTAATAAAAATTTGCAGCTTCTCCAAATTACTGGCATTTGATTCAGACACAATGCACTTTTCAATAGTATATTCTTCTCAGTAAATTATATTAAAAACAAAAACTTAGTCTTGAGAGATGCATAGTACAAACTTTGTAAAAGACGCAAATAATTACAAGTACTTAGAGAAAAAACTATCCAAACGAAACACCAGCTTTGTGAAATAAATGCAGATCGATTAATAACAAAAACTATAATAAGGCTAAGAACCGGTCATCACAGAGGCATGAAAATTAATAAAGAGGGTGGAAGGGTGTATAGAAACTGTAACAATTGCCCAGATACACAGCTTACACCTTGCCATATCTTTGAGTGTCCGGCAATAAGTGCGAACTTGAGAGAAATTGGAGTATTGCCGTCACTGATAGACCTATATGACGATAACATCCAACAAATCGCAGATGCAGTTATAAAGATCCACGGTTTAATCTAATTCGACTACGTCATGGGCACGACAAAAAAAAAAAAAAAAAAAAAATACAAGTATGTGTTATAGATTTACAAAAGTTTCGTACACGTTTTATTTTACAGAAAAATGCTGCATTTTCTTTCAAAATTACCATTGGTTTTCCATGTCTTACAATTTTTATATTTAGCTATTCAGATTTAACTCATTATTTATTTATTTATTTATTTATTTTTTGTTATTTTCAATGTAAGATCATTATGTGACGCTGATATTAATCACATTGTAAATTAACGAGAGAAATAGAAATTCATATACATATGAGCATTTCATATTATATTAAATGCTACTTTAAACACTAAATATTTAACTTATTACTTATTTCAGCTAATTTTCTATGTAACATTCGGTTTCATTTTTATAATAATATTCAAAGTCATATAGACAAGTGTATGAATCCGTTGGAATCAAATATATCTCAATTATTTTCATTCTTTCTTTTTACCATATTTAAAGAAAATTTAAGTTGAAAATTATTGCTTACACTCCTGCTCAAAAGTTTAGCAAGATTTGCAAATGATCAGTTTTTTTTTTTTTTTTTTTTTTTTTTTTTCAATTTAAAAACGTATCTCTCCATAACGTGTTTTCAAACATTGGACAATTAAAGAACTATGTCAAAAATCAGCACGTTTTTTATTTATAATATACAGAGTTTTAAACGAAAATTATTCCTATTTTCAGATAAATTGAAAAGACACTTTTGAAAAAATATACTACAGTTGGAATACAAATATCTCAAAAATATCTCCTGAAATATTAGAATTTTTATGAAAAATGTTTTCACTGCGCATGCGCGAAAAGTAGAAAATATTTTGTAAAAAAATTTGAAAACTAAATATATTGTACAACTTTTGCCAAAAGTGAATTTAAATAGAGTAAAAATTAAGCAAATTGTCGGCAAAACAGCGAGCTGGATTTTAGATATTTTCCAAGAGTAAAATTTCGTAAGAGGTTTTCACATGCCGCGTAATTAATTTGAAGATCCAATTGTTTCAACCACTTTGCAAAAGTTATTTTCTGTGAAAACCCTATTGCAATCTCTTAAATCTTAGTAAATAAACAAAAATATGTTAAAATTAAGAGCTTATAAGGGGTTTTTCTAAAAAAAATTACTTTTGAAGCGTGTTTGAAATAATTGGATCTTCAAATTAATTACGCGGCATGTGAAAAACCCCTTATGAAATTTGAACTCTAAAATACCTAAAATCTATTTCGTTCTTTTGCCGACAATTTGTTTAATTTTTACTCTATTCAAATAAACTTTTTACAAAAGTTGCCCAATATAACAATTTTTCAACCTATGTAATAAAAAATTTTCTATCTTTCTCGCATGCACAGTGAAAATGTTTCTCATAAAAATGCTCATATTTCATGAGATATTTAAGATATTTATATTCCGATTACAGTATATTGTTTCAAAAGTGTTTTATTAATTTATCTGAAAGTGGGAATAATTTTAACTTAAAACTCTATATATTATACATAAAAAACACGTTATTTTTTATTTATTTATTTATAAGTTTCGAAATAAATGCGTATATCTCCGTTATTTAACATACTAACGTCACACAGATTCATCTGCAAATTGTATTTGGTCTAAATTAACATATCCTAAAGTTACAGAGCATTTCGTTTACAAAAGTATACAGGGTGATCACAAACAGTGATTCATTTCGCTTAATTTGTCACCGGCCCCTTAAATATTGTCTTAAACCAATCTTCCCTGAAGAACATGAGGACGACCCAGCTCTTTAAATACCCAGGTTTGAAAACATTTCATCGAGAGGTAAGGTTTTAAATTGAAAAAATAAATAAATAAATAAATAAATAAATAAAAATAATTGGTCGCTTGTAAATCTTGCGAAACTTTTTAGCTGGATTGTACTTTACCTTACATTTTAAGAAGAAACACAGTTTGTCTGCCGTAAAGAAATTACATGCCTAAAAGCATAATTTGTCTCGTCAGATAATGACACTGTTAAAGCAATGGCAACAAATTACCCGTAGCTTCAAAAAGATTAATAACACATTGCTTTTAACTATAATACAAATTATAGAAATTAGCTTAATAGGTTGAGTATTGAGTTTCACGTAGTGAAGAAATGTCAAGCGATTGTCATTATCTAAGATTAAGAACTTTGAACTGCTTATTTTGTAATAAAACACATGGCAATTATTTTGCTTTTATTATTATTAATTTAATGAAATCAATTTTATCATTATTTGAAGAAACCATTTTTAATAATAATTTGATTCTATTGTTTATAACTAATTTACTAATATGATATGTTTTAACGTGCATGCCCTTTTTCATTTGAACTATGCTGTGTATTAAATACGAGTAATTAAATATTTGTTCAATAGTTTGTTAAATCAGAGCTTAAAATTAATGACAAAACATTCCATACATCTCTACATGTAATGAAAGAATATGTGTATGTATGTGTGTGCATGTTCATCACTTTCCAGGCAAGCGGCTAATCGCAGAGCTACAGAACTTTGCATGAAGGTCCGTACTGACCTCTAATGATATACCTCGAAGTCCGATTTTCGAATTTTTGATTAATCTTTCTTAAATGAATTAAAATCAAAAAAATCCTGAAAGGATCCACTCTGAGATAGAAACGTAAAAGTGAATAGACTTACAGTGACCTTTTAGGTCAGTTCGTTAGGGCATTATGCTAATAACGTGAAACTCGAAGGTTTGATACTTCAAGGGTCAATGTTTTATTTTTTCCAGATATTTAATTAAGAAAAAAAAATTGCCAACTCATAAAAAGGAACTTTTAGAGACTTCGCAGTACCCTAAAAAGTTGGAATGACGAGAAAGTGATGAAAAGGAATTTTTAGAGACTTTACAGTACCCTAAAAAGTTGGAATGACGAGAAAGTGATAAAAACGAAAACAAAGTTAAAATTGCATTGTGTTGGTCGTTTTGTAGATAAACGGCTGATTACAGATATGCAGAATTTCGCATGAAGGTCTGTTTTGACCTCTCCTGATGCACTTCGAAACCCAATTTTTAATTAGTTTTTTTTTTTTTCTAATGAAATGAATTTTTTTTGCTTGGAAGACTTCCTGCCACTTGTTGCCAGAGAGTGAATATGACAATCTGTCCAAGAAAAATGTTTGACAGAAAAACGTAGTTCTTAAATGATAGCAGCGCCACTTATCATCCAATTAGAACCTGAATTAAAATGTCCAGTTAAATGTCAAATGGAAGCAGTGGGGTGCCGAAACCGATATAGCATAAGTGTGGAAGACATTGTAGAAGGCAGCGGATACTTGAAACCAGGTTTTTTTTGTTATTTATTTATTTATTTATTTATTTCTTCCTTTTTTCTTTCTTTCTTTTTTTTTTTTTTTACCTCGCATGGATATATATATATATATATATATATATATATATATATATATATATATATATATATATTAAGTTTTATTTATAAAGAGATTTAAAATATATTCATTGATCTTATATATATATATATATATATATAACGATATTATACGATATTTAAGTACCGACGAGTAGCCCCGTCGGCCGAAGAAGGTTTTATTTTATTTCATTTTATACTTTCTTGTTTACCTTCAGTAATTCTTTATTGTATTGCATATTTTTTAAATGAATTGATGTAATTTTGTAACTTTTGCAATTTTATAATTTTATAACTTTTTTAGTATTTTTATACATTATAAATATGTTTGATTTCTCTTCAGTTATTGGTGGTTTTCTGTCTGGTGAGAAGTTGGGGGCTAAAGATAGTTATTAGCTAATTGCTACTGTCCTTTTAGAAACTTCTCTTTCACCCCTACACTGAGGGGCCTCCCTGATGAAGATCTCAGTGTATTTTGCGGTTTAATTTCATTCATTTGTTTATATATTCCTACATCTATATATTCGTACATTTATATATTCCTATATATATATATATATATATATATATATATATATATATATATATATATATATATTAAATTCCTTTAAGTGTAGTGACTAGTGAAGCAGACAAGGCCTACTAATATTAAATAAAGAAGACAATTTTTATATTGTGTGATTAAAATTTTAAAATTGTTTAATTAATTAATATTTTTAAGTATGCTTAGTTTGTATCTGGTAAACTTTTTATTATTATTATTATTTTTTTTTTTTGAAGAATATGCGGATAGTGGGAGTCATTTATTTCATTTCATGAAATCCCAAATATAAGAAAAATATTCCGTGAAGATGTTTCGCAAATTATGTTAAAGAAAGGGACATTTTTAATAAATATAGTTATACTTTATTTGATAAAAATCATTATGCAAAACTGATATATAACTTTAAAAAGAATATTATACAAATTAGAATATTATTCAGATTTAAAAATAAATATCTTGGCTTGCTTGTTATTATTTGATTTTCTAAAGTTTTAGGCTAGACCTTCAATTAAAATTTGGAAGATAAAAGTTAGTGGCCCATTTGAAATTGATCTCTTTAACTTATTTAAGCAGGAATTTTAAGGATACTTACCACATTTTGTACTAAAGTATAAATAAAAGGACGTAAAATCCATTGAACTTGACAATTCTAGTCTTTTTACACAATAAATAAAAATGAATTAATATCTAGTTTTCTAATAATAATAAATAATATTTTTCTAATTAGTAAAAAGTTAGATTTCAAAATTTAAATTGTACATTGGTACAAGTTTTTATATCGATGCCAAGTAATAGCATAGCATGACTTAAAATATATTGCTTTTATAAATTTTTTTTTTTCTATAACATATATTTGAAATTTTGTGCTAATTTTACTTGATACAATCGGCAGTAAAATTATTGAAGCACACGTTCACATTTTCCTTTTTTGTTTATTTATTTTAATTAATTAATTAAATAATTTTATTTCTTATTTTTTTATCGCTAATTTTTGTCATCAACTTACTTTTTCATAAGCAGTATAAAGACTAAGATCATGATTTGACAAATATTTACTTGACAAAAGAGTGTTAGGTTCACATCTTTTAAATACGAATTATTGCTAGCGATTCAATTTTGTTGCAGGCTGTATGTTGGAAAATATTGACGTTTTATGTGTAACCAAAATGTAAATACTTAGAGAGTATCGTAATGTTTTAAATATAACTAAGTTATAACCTGAGTTATCTTGATATAAATTATTCTGTTTACTGATTGATATTTATGCATATGGTGTTTTAAATTACAGCTATTAATTTTCATTTATTTGGGCATAGAAAGCCATTAATTGATATAACCGAGAACCTACATCCACTAATTCCTCCAATCAAACGAGGAAGTATCTTAAAGTTTTAATTTTGAATAAGGTTGAAGTTGAGTGTTTTTTTTTTTTTTTTTTTTACATTACACTACTGCTACACTATGGGCGATTGGTGAAGATTGGTGGGATATGGAACTCGGTAATCCGGAGATATGCCATCATACTTTTGATCCTTCAAGTAGGGGCTTGCTCCTACGCTTTGGTGACCCTTAGAAATGTAACTCTGAATAAGAAATAACTGATATATCAAGATAAAATTTATTTTGCATGTTAAATGATACTTATGTACGTAATGTTGCAAGTTTCAGCTATTAATGCTGTTTATTTGGTTTCAGGAAGCAATATACTAAAGTAACGCACCCGTTCAACACTACAACATCCAGAAGGTCAATGAAAACTGGTAGAAAAGTGTAACACTCTATTGCAACTATCTATAAAAGTATTAAAATAAGAAATAAAAATTAATTTTCTGTCTTAATTATGCTTAGCAATAATTAAAATTTAATGAAATCCCTAGTAAAGAAATATTTCATCGGGAAATGAATATTATTATGTCACTTATTTTATTTTGATCCAGCGTTTATATTTAAATTCTCTGGCTAAAGTGCTAATAATCCTTCTGCCGCTATGAAAACAATTTCGATAAATGAAAGGTTTGAGACGAAGTTTCCTTTCTACCCACACTCGGCAAATATGCGTACTTTAAAGAGATGAAGAGTGAACTAAGTTACAACCAGTCTGAAATGTAGTAGTATATCAAAAAATTCTGCCTGGAATTGTGATCGCCGCTAATTGTCCATAGTGTAGCACTAGTGCGATGTAAAAAAATCCCACTCATTCATTTTTCCCAGAAAATTTTGAATAAGCAACAAATGTACAAGGTAGCAGTAGTGTGCACGCCACGTGTTTCTCATTCAACAGTGTCCGTTCCGTAGGGGATCAGAATTGTGATGACATGTCTCCGGACCACCTCTAGGGGTGTGTCCCAGACCGTCGCCAATTGCCCATCTACGCAGCACTAGTGCGACGTAAAACCGAACCAACCAACCTCATTCACCAGTGTGGAGAGATATTCCTTATACAACAGTGTAGAGAACTTTTCGTAAAATTTTAAAATTTCAGCCTTATAAGGTGTCTCATAAATTAAAAACAATAATAATTTCAGTTTTGTACATATTATTAGACCTGCTATTGTAGTTTCATTCCTATTGACCAAAACACACATTAAAAAAATATCTAAACAAATAAATAAGCATTTTTGACATTTATTAATAATAGCATACATATCTATCATATTTATATGCTTGAAACTGAGTCCACTTCTAAATCTTCGTCAGACAAATAGCACATGGCAGAAAATACAATATCCCTTTCCGACCCGAAACATTTCCCCTTAAAACGTTACATTCTTCTGTTTTTGCAAACTGAAAGAAAAATATAGACTATAACTGACATTTGTTGATTGAAAATTGTACTTTACACTTTCTGCTAATTAGCTCGATCGTTCATTTCCTGATTTTATTACATGCGACTGTTCCAAATGCAAAAATGTAAGTGGATGTCGTGGGTGTCTAACCCGCACGATCGAACGGCCTGGGTTAGAAAGGGATACGAAGAATTGGATAAAACACACAAAAACATTACGGCCATCTCATACGCTCGAAGGCGATTAGCAGTGTGGTAGCATAACATCACTCGGCCATGGAGGGCCCCGCAATTTTGCATCTTTCTTTTCTTTGTAAGATTTTATGTTATGAATATTGTGTCAATTTAATTTTCAAATAAGGAACATTTTCTTATTAATTGAAACTTTTCCTCCTTTCCTTTTCCCAATATTAAGGGGGTAGTTCATAAACAAATAATTTATTTATTTATTTTATACTTCATTTTCAAGCTGTAAAATGCAAAACTTCACTTAGGGAAAATTTGCATTTTACAGCTTAAAAAAAAAAAAAAAAAAAAAAAAAAAATCGAATTTTTAGTAAACGATAGTCAATTTAACAGATGGGATTTTGGGGGATGTGAAAACGAAATTTAAAAATCTGTTTTAGTGAATGAGTTATAACGGACAGTAATATTATGTTATAACGGAATGAGACACAATTCTTCATAGAATAACATTTGCTTTGTTTCTTTGGCTATAAATAGAGGCTTTTTATTATTACCAGATCCTTAAACCGGTCCTGTATATAATTTTTTCTAAAATTTTCTTTAAAAAATATAATATATATATATATATATATGACTGATATGTCTATGAGTGTTTAAAAATATTTAATTTGTTGTAAATATAAAATTCCTTGTGTATAAAATACCTAAGTATTTGAACAAAATAGTGACAGTAATCTTTTTGTGATTAATATTTTATTATATATTACAGAATATTTTATGAAACTTTTCTACGTATAGTTTTTTTTTTTTTTTTTTTTTTTTTTTTTTATCAGAAAATTTATATAATAACAATGTCGATATTTTAAATTAGGTAAATTGTATTTATTCAAAATTATAAACAACTTTAAGAAGTTATTCCCTTCTACTTGCTTAAGAAGTTTAAGAAACATTCTATTTAAACACTAAATAAGATTTCTTAGTTATTGTATACTTAGCAAATGTTTCTGGCAGGTAATTAAGATCAACATCATATCGAGGTAACAGATTTTGATAAACTTAGTTCAAGTTTTCCACTGTATTTACGATTTCATTGAATTCTTCAACTTCGTAAAAATACTTTTTATTATGAAGGAAAATAATCTTTAGAACTACTTTTTAATATTACTTTTTATACATTTTCTTATACTCTCAATGCTGATATAAATAACTTCAAAATATGATGATATGATAAAAAAGTTTTATGTGTTTTACAATATGTATTATTTGTATTTTAGATTGCATTAGATTGGTAAAAGATGTCAATCGGAAAATTAATTTAAAGTTGCAAATAATATACATATAAATATTATGATTTACATTAAGTATTTTGTATTGTCTAAAACAAATAAGAAGATGTAAAAATTACACATAAAAGTTAGTTTAGTTTTTTAAAAATAATAAATGATGATAGGAAAAAAATATATATATTTAAAAAAAAACCTCCATTTGAGAATTTATTTATTTTTTTATTTTAAATGGAACATACTTTTGCATGTGTCTTCTGAAAATCATGTTTAATTTTAATCGTAACATTTTTCAGATATATTATTTTGAAGCTATAGATAAATTTGTACTTTACATTTAGTATAATATATATTTAAGTGATTTTCATTTATTCTATATCTTGTAATTATTAGTTACAAGGATATTTTTACGCTTTTATACATATTAATTTTTATTTGGGAGAGGATGAGCTATCTAAAAATTTCATAAAAAATATTAGCCTGTGAAATTTTCATTTCAATTTAATGTAACTATCTTTCTAAATCAGATACTACATTATTAATTAGATACTAGGTAAACAGAACTAGACCAATCACTAACTGGGTGACTGCAGCAGTCACGTTTGTCGGATTTTCCTGAGAGTTAGTGCGTAAGAATTTCGTTGTGGGATTTATTGCTCCTGTATTATAACTTCTAATGATAAGGATTGTTCTAACCGTAAATGTTTATATTGTGTATTATTTTGCCGAAATCAATTGAAGGTTAGGCTTGTTTGATGTATGAAAGAGACGCACAAAATATCTGTGCGAAAATAGCTAGGGAAAATTTTGAGGCTGTCCAAATGCGTGCATTTTGTGAACAGGTTTAAATAAAAAAATACAAGTATTAAAAACTGTACTTCATCCCTTATAATAACTGAAAATTAAATAATTATAGAGTAATTTTGTCTGAATTTCCACGAGTATTATAAATATTTATAATTATTTGTCCTTATCACTTCGTTCTTCTCGCTGCCTGGGGCAGAACGCGACAAATGCTATAGTATTATGTTTTTTTAAAGCAACAATATTGTTCTTTTCCTTTCTCACAATATCAGTGCATTTTTATGATTATTAAACTATACGGTATTCATAGAAACATTTGCAGCTTCCCAAATTAACACTTTTAAGTTTTTAAAATATGTTTTTATCTACACCGCTGGCTATGCAAGATGCAACACCAAGAAGGAATGTAAATATCGAAATATTTTCTAAGCACATACATTACAATAGGAAAAACAGATGATTAATTCAGGTAATTCGAAATAACATATACTGATAAATCAGTACATGAGAACAAAAAGTGATAGAGACGTGTATCCAGTGTTACCAACATACCATCATTCCATGTGGTGACGCAGTATACGGCTGCCAAAACTTCCGTTACACTACAAGCTGCATCACAGTCATGGGGGCCTTTAATGTGCGATCAAACACGAACCTGGACACATGAACGGTGTGAGTCCACCTTTTCAGACAAACCATAATACTGTTTACAGCGTCAAAAATGCCTCACTCGATGTTACAAGAATGCCTCACCTGTTTACAGCATCAAGAATGCCTCACCTGTATTTGGCAGCATTTTGAATAATGCACATTGCCAGCTGGCATTCGATATCATCATACTAGCCAATCACCTGCAGTGATAGTATGTGGTCCCAATGGATGCACGTATCGATTACCTCTTTTTCGTATACTTGGCATTCCGAATAGCAGCCATTACATTTCTGACGAGTTAAAGCTGTCCTATATTCGAGGCTTCCGTAGCGCAACATTTAAGCAGAGCAATGCACGACCGAAAATTCTCCGTATTGTCCGGACCTTCCATGATACAGAATGTGTTGGACTGTAGTTCTTGCCAGCACGTTCTTCTGATCTCGCAGTAATGGAAATGACTCTTTAATCTTTGAAAAATGACTGGCACGCTACCACTCACCAATAACAATGGTCTATGAACTTTGGCATTGTGTTGCAGTTTCATGGAGTGCTGTACGCTTACATGTCATCCTATAGCTGTTCAATTCAATGTCTAGGCAGATAAATGCTATTATTGCTCTCGGATGTCGCAGCTTTATGTGCTGTTTTCTCGAGATATATTACTCCAAATTTCCTGAAAATTTAATAAATTGTTCTTCCTACTACATTGTATGTGCACAATAAATATCATTTTTATATAGGCATTCGTTCTTGGTGTTGCAAATTTTAAAGTCTAGCAGTATAAGTTTTCCATTCCACCTCGGGTTCCTCTATATATCTTTCGAGTTCTGTTACTAGCTTACTGTATTCATATTTAGTTTTAACATAAATTATCTTACTTTTCTATTTGGTTCATACTATCAACTTGCTCTAATAATAGAATCCAACATAAATTCAAACCACAAATGTTATTCTTTTTCAGTTTTACTTTTAATTCCATAATGTATTTATGTTTCTCATTGAATTAATTTATTATCTTACATATTTCAATTGGTAATATGTTCCGTTACATTAAGATTTTTTTTTCCCTTTTCATTCCTTAAGTAAATGTTGTTGTTTTATATTAGTCACAATCTAAGATATTATTTAGCACTAAATTTACGTAATAAAAATTTTAAAGGATTCTTGCAATAAATTTGACATTTTAAAAATAAATTTGAATTTTAAAATAATTGAATACAGACATAATTTAATTATGCACTAAATTTTGATTCAAATATTTATGTATTTTTTCCACTTAATTTTTTTAAAAAAATTATTTACTTTTTTTTTCTGACAGAGTGTATAATGTCTCATTCAGTAAACGATTTTAATCGTAAATTAAAATATGATTTCTTTTCAATGTATAATTCAGTGAGTAACGTTTAACGGTTTTTATAAAAATTAATGATATAACTTCATGGTATATATATTATATACCACACGTATATTTTCAATTTCATTTTGTTCATCCTAGTTCAATTTTTAGATTGTTGATTTAAAAACGTAATTTTGTAAAAATCATTTTAAAAAAATACAAGATTTGTTTCTTATAAGTTAAATATATTTTTCAATTCTAAAACTCTTTTTTTTTTTTTTTTTTTTCCTGATTTTATTATTATGAAAGTTTACTTATGACCGGTAATCGTAGTAGTTACTTATCAAAGGCAACTAATTTTACCATTTTTATCTTTAAGATAGAATGTCAATATATTATGCACCATATGCAGTACTAATTACAGTCTGCACCTGTGAATAGGAGAGAGTGTGTATAATGGACCAATTTTGAAAATGTTTCGTGTTTACTCATAAAGTAATAGTTTCTCGCTATTGAAAATATGTGTGCATATTACCTATATATTGTGTCTTATGTTGCAATCAATAAAAAGCAATAATTGTGTTAACTTTTTTAAATATAAATTTTTGAATAACAACTGACAAAATGGTTCATTTTACCCCGACCTCGGGGTGCAATGGTCCATGATATGGGGTACTATGGACCACATGTCAAATTTAAAAAGCATACTAATGTAGTATTTTTTTTAATGATATAAAATGTAAAATATATTATATATATATTTTTTAATTTATGTCTTCTATTCATGCAAATAATGTAAATTAATGAACATTAAAATTAGAAAATGATACATCAGACGATTTTTGTGTCACTGAAAATCTGCTGTTTTCTTGTGAAGTTGTAGGGTCTGGAAAACTCATTATTATAATAGCTTGAAAATTTACAAGAGATTTAGCAACACTCTCAGGAAAAAATGTAGAGATCTTGATTAAGTTTTGTTTGCATGGAACTCACACTAACAGATTCTTTATCTTTTATTTCTGTGATTAAACCAACAATGTAAAACCGTCTTTTTCGTCAAATTTATTTGTGTTATTATTTTTTAATTGCATTATTTAATTTAGTTTGTTATAGCTGTATGATATTTGTAAAAATATAAGAATACAAAAGTAACTGAATGGTTATTAAAAATAAATAAGAAGAAACTTCAAAGTAAATTGTTTTCTTATTCATCTTTGAAGACATAGTGCATCTAATTAAGGTTAAGTCTGAAATTTTTATATATAATTTATAGCTAACACTTCAAAAATGCAGATTTCGTAAATCAGTTTATTATGACAGGGAACTGTGGTAAATGGACCATGGTCCATTGTACCCCGTCTGGATCTCTGACAGCAAATGTTTTAAAAAAATAACAAATCCTTTAAAAAAAATATTTTAATGATATTAAATATAATAATATATAGCCTTTGCTCTTTACTGTGCTAAATAGCCTGTTACAGATCATAATTCCTGAAAGACAAAAAGAAAAAATGTTTAACTAAAAATATTTACTTTTGGCTATAGTAAATTAAACTTCACGAATAAAATGTCTAAATTGTTAGTTAGGCATGAAGTTGCTGGCTACGTTTTATCATTGCAGTGCTGCTATCTATGTACCAAGATACGAACCATAAAAATAAATAATTAAATAAATTATAGGGAGCGGTCCATTGTACCCCACTCTCCCCTACATGAGGATTATATATATTCAAAGGATATTGGTACTGGGCGTAGTTTTAAAAAAATAAATTCTCACTTACATACCAAATTATTTTTTGAAGTATTTCTTTTGTCAATTATTATTGAAAGATAAATATATATTTTTTATATAAAAAAACGGCCCGTATAATTGTAATTGCTAATGCATTCTTAGAAGTATTTTTTTATTTCTATTTTTTTTTTTTTTTAAGTACATTGTAGTACGCAAAAACACTTGCTTGAAAGTTTAAAAGTATTATCAATATTGTTTTTGTATTAGAATTAAAAAATAATATTTATATCAAATTTTAACATATCGTTGATGATTTTTTACCATGGGTTCGAATTTCCCAATTTAATACAAAATTCTCGAATCTACTATTTGAGCCTGTTGATCCAATTTTTATTTTAATGTAAGTAGCTTTTAGCTTTCCTTTCTTCCATTCTGAGTTTTCTGAATTCTTTTCCGTCTTTTGTGCGTAAATTTTAGAAAGATCCTTTAAACAACTTTTAAAATATACTTTAAACTTTCTTCCGATGTCCATTGTGATACTTAAAATACCTCATTAGAGAACTTCAGTCAGAGGTACTAAACAAAAAGTAAAAATCTTAAATTTATTAAAGTTTAATATGTGTTTAAAATGCATTTAATAAAATCAATTTTAAATCTAGTTTTAATATTTGTAATTTGGATTAAATGTTTCAAAGTGTACATGACAGTACTTCATTTTTTTAATTTATGCATACTTGAAAAAAAAAATCAAATATTTACAAAATATTTAAATTATTGGGAAAATAATAATTTTTTTAGTAGCCGTATATATATTTTCAATAACTAGTACTTTAACTTGTGTACCTAAAATTGTTGTTTTATTTTCAGACTGATCATTGAACTATGTAAAGGTTTGTTGTCATATTGTGAAATTTACCTTAATATGTATATATAATAATATTTAACAACTAAACAACTAATATTTAATAAATTGAATGAAAGATTTTGTATAGTGCTAGCCGCCATAGGCGACCAGCTTGTTAGTAATCCCTGAAAGAAAAAAGATCATTACAAATTCTCATTCTTTAGCACCATGTACGGATGTGTTGAACCACACAGTTGCTATCATGACGAAATCTCATTCACAAATACTTCCCCCAGTAGCAAACACAGCCATTCTCTTTGTGCCTACAATTCCATGAGTTGCATTTAAGTCAGTTCACTTATTATATGAAATGAAATTTTCATTTGGGCTCACTTATGACTTCCATGAATTTGGAAAATTGCAGGTATTTGAGAGTGTTGAGTTTGACATAATAAACATTTCCACAGCTTCCAAATAAATTTGTATCATTTGCCGCAGTCATAATTTTTAACAAGTCGTATAAAAGGAACTAATAAGCAAAAATTTTTCGAAGAGGGAATTTTCAGGAATTTTTAAAAAAGCATAGTTAAGTAAAAGTTTGATTTC
Organism: Salticus scenicus; assembly: GCA_963930645.1. Classification (NCBI taxonomy): domain Eukaryota; kingdom Metazoa; phylum Arthropoda; class Arachnida; order Araneae; family Salticidae; genus Salticus; species Salticus scenicus. The sequence continues at coordinate 46,694,851 of OZ005653.1, forward strand.
AAAAGTATTAGTAAAATACACATAGTTTCCTCTACCCAACCTCCCTCAAGATAAAAAAAAAAAACTACAAAACATGTAACTTTTTCTTTCCTTTCCTTTTCTTTGATAATTGTAAAAATTATTAATTAAACTCATAATATAAAAGGCAAAGTAAATAAATAAATATCAACCTTAAAAAATTTTCTGTCTACCGTAATTTAATAAGCAATCGAAAAATAATTATGTAATTTGGTACTTGGTCTCACAGAAATGTTCCTAAATATGCCAGATTTACGTTGTGCAGCTGCAAATGGATCATTTAGCATATCTTTTCTGCTTACGTGCCATTTTTTTCACAATTTCTTCCTGCTGGTTACCGAATTATCGATCTCAAAATTGGAAGATTACTTTCCTCAACATTGACTAGTCGATTCTTTTAACTTTCTTGTTAATTTTCAGCTGATTACACAAAAAGCAACAATACGTCGATATTTTTGGAAGTGACATTTAAAATCCTTGCGTTTTTTATTGCATTTTATTATTACTATTTGAAAATGTTTGATAGCTAGATTTTCAATGTTTTTATGATTTGTAATTAAAATGAAAGGGGAATGTATTTAATTGTGATTTAATGTTTCCATGGATGACAGTTTCGAGAATCATAAAAAAATAACGATTTTAACAGCTTACTAAACCAGTGAAGAAAACAGCAAAATAAAATACTTTAATAATAGTATATCTGAATAATGAAAATTAAAAAAAAAAAAAAAAAAAAAAAGATTTCGTAACAATCATGGCATGATTGATAAGTCAGTTGTAATCAATTTTCCATGAGGCAGTAATTTATTACGGAGGTACAAACAAAAAATAAATAAATAAATAAATAAATAATGTCAAGAGCACATCAGCCTGAAACAAACAAACATACAAACAAAGAATATTAAATTAATAAATAAGGAATAAACAAATAAAGTAAAACAAATAATTAATTTTTTTTTACTTAAACAGTACAATAAATATTAAACGAAAAGAAATATAATCTGACTTAAATTCAAACAAGCTTTTTACCATTCCTATAACCTCGTATTATTTTTTTTTTTCTCATGAATAAAAAACATTCAAATACCTTAATTTCTTCGATTCTTCTTAAATATATATTTTTTTCTATTTATATGTCATTATATCGGAATTTTAATTATTTATTTTTAATCATAAAAGTATTAAAAATCATAGTCACAAAAAGTGTAGAAATATAAATAAAATAAATAAATAAATACAACCTGAAAAAAATAACTTATTTAAAAAAATAGAGAAATTGGTTAAATTATTGTATACAGCAACAAATTAGATGGTGTTGATTGCTTTGGTTTAACGTCACACAATGGACAATTATTAGACAGTATTAAAATATGTTATAATATCTAAACGGTCACTTGCCAACTAAATATCTTCCGTAATTTACACATGCGTATTAACAGATAGAAATTTGTCTCTGTCTTATTATTGGTGTTTTTAATTGGTGTCAGTTGTTTATTTGAACAAAATTTTATGCAAAGAGAGAGAGAGAGAAAAAAGAAGTATTTTCACCTATTTCAAGTTAATTTGCATATATTATATGCGCAATTCCATGCAATTGATATTTATATTGCTAAAAATATTGACATTTTTGACATTTGGTTATTCATGCCTGTCTATACTACGTTACATTAATAAAACATAAGTAAATAATAACAATAATAATTTTTTGCGAGTTAACTAACTGCGGACACTAATAAAACAAACGCAAAAAGTGGTACTATTTTCTATCCTGTGAATGTGTACTTAAAAAAATATATAGATAACTGTATTATTTAGGAAAATTTTATCTCAAAATGGTAAAATTTCACGTAAATAAAAGATTACCTATTGTAAAGTTTAGCCATACTTATTAGTATCATACTTTTGAAATACTATATGAAACAAAATTTAAACATAAATAATTTATTTTTCATTTTATGACAAAATTTCCTCTATAAAAAATAAATAAATAAACAAATAAAATAAAGTAAAATCTACACAGTACATGATTGTCTGTTTTAGGATATAAATGATCTTGCTGATTTGTTAGACTGAAGTTGATAATTTATTACTGTGTTTGAATAATTACTGAAATTGAAATTTAATTGAAAAATAAATTTAGAATTAATAAATAAATATTATCATTTACTGAATGTCCAAAAGTTTTTTAAGTGTACAGCCGGCAGCAAAATTAATTAAGCACGCATCAACTTTTTTCATCTATTTCTTTTTTATTTCTTTATTTCTTTATTTTTTTAGCTTGATCGCTGATTTTTATCATCTGATTATTATTATTAATATATATATATATATATATGTATATAGGAATTTATAAATGTAGAAATATATAAACAAATGAATGAAATAAAACCCGAAAATACACTGAGATCTTCATCAGGGAGGACCCTCAGTGTAGGGGTGAATGAGAAGTTTCTGAAAGGACAGTAGCTATAAGCTAATAACTATCCTTAGCCCCCAACTTCTCACCAAACAGAAAACCACCAATAACTGAAGAGAAATCAAACAAATATATAATGCATAAAACTACAAAAATATTTTATAAATTTATCAAATTTTAGAATTTACAAAATTACATCAATTCATTAATATATATATATATATAATACACAAAAGAAATACTGAAGGTAAAATCGAAAGAATAAAATGAAATAAAAATACAACCTTTCATTTGAAACACAAACTATCTTCGGCCGACGGGGCTACTCGTCGGTTCTTAAATATCGCCCTTGAATATGCCCCTTCTTAAATATCGCCCTTCTCCTATTGGTTTTTCTAATCTGTTGAACTTATATATTTATAAAATTCCTGTTAATATATATATATATATATATATATATATATATATATATATATATATATATATATATATATATATATATATATATTATAAACAGCATAAAGACTAAGATCATGCCTCAACAAATATTTACTTAAAAACAGTATTAGGCGCGTGTCTTCTAAATACGAATTATTGCTATTGCTTCTATAAATTTGCTGCTGACTATAAATATATTACACATTAAACTAAAAGAAATATTTCAAACGTTTAGCATCTGTTTTGTTTTCAGAATTTATCCTTAGTCCTACGTGACTGATTTTACAGATGAAACAACAAATATTTACATCTAAAAGGATTATGAAAGAAAATATCTTGGATTTTTTTTTATTTATTTATTTACAGTTCTTGGAACATTAAACGTGATAGATTCTAGAAAATTATTCATTATTCTTTAATGTTACAACTATTTTTGTTTAATATTATACTTTTTATCTTAATATAAAAACAGTTGACCTGTATCAGATTGTTAAAAAAAAAAAAAAAAAGTTATGTTATACAGTAAAACCTCCATAACATGAATTTTAAGGTATAATCAGTAACTCAGAATTTCATCTTCATTTTGACGGGGATTGTGGAAACAGTTCATATTAAAAGTAATTTACATTAAGGGTGTTCACGTTAACGAGGTTCAATTGTATCCTTAAAAATAGCAATTTGGTGTATACAGTGTCCACATAAAACATTAAGAGATTTGAGAGTTAATTTGAAAGGTTTAACGCGTGTACAGTTTTAAAAAATCATCAGATTTTATTAAAAATTACGGACCGTCTCTTAAATAGTGGCGAGGCCCATGCTCTACCCGGCTTTTTTGCCGACAAACACTTTACTTTTTATCTGTAGATACATCCATTTCTTTAAAAATGTGTCTTTGCTATAATTATTGCTTTTTATTGAGAGATATTCCGAAAACTCGTCAAAAATGATAATTATCCGTAAACATTGATGGAATGATTACTAGTCAAATAAAGTAAAATATCTGGATTTTACTGATAATTTCAATACATTCTGACATTATCCGTTTTATTCATTAAGGGAGAGGATAGAAATGGAATAATGAAGTTATTCTCAAAAACGTATTTTATTTTAAAAATATTTCACACTTACGACCTTCATAAACTAATAAAAAGGTTTTATGAAGTTTGCTTTGAAAAGAAACCTTTGTTCTTCTCAACATTAAATGGAGGTAAAACATATCAACCAGAAAATTAATTTTAAAATTTTATTTAATGTTAATATCAACTCAATTAAAACATTTTCTTAAATTTTAAGCAATGCTTTAAGATAATAAATATAAAAACATTTGATATTTTGAAACTCTTTCCAACTTCCATTAAATTACAAATATATGTATTTAAAAAAAAAAAATCTCAATTATCTTTTGTTATTAGGATTTTCTCTTGTCGTGTAAAATAACAGCAAGAAAGAAAAAAAGCAGGAAAACTATGAGTTTCAAGGTGCATTGACATTTAACTTGACACATAGCACACAAACTTTTTTCTCAGTAAGACGTTTTTAAAAAAAGAAAGCACTTTTGCATTGTTAAGATTACTTTTAAAATTCCATTCTTAGATTACATTTGCATATGTATGGGGGTGAAAAATTCTGATATTGAATACTTTGAATATCTTTCATTGTAATATTATAGAAAAGGATTAGAATAAAAATACATTGATGCTTTTAAGATTTTAAAAGCATTATCATTATTTTGCGTTTAGGATAATTTTTAGCACATTTATTAAGACTAAAAATATTTCACACAATTTCTTTTTGAACAATGTATGTCTTTAAATATGAATAACTTAAAATATAAAATTTATAAGTTTATTTAGATGAATTAATTCGTAGAATGGAATTTATACTTACACAAACATTACATATAAATAAATAAATAAATAAATATATATATATATATATATATATATATATATACTAGCTGACCCGACAAACGTTGTTTTGTCATATAAAATATTTCTAGAGAATATTTTGCTAGAAAAAAATAACTAACTTATTGTAAGTGTGTTAGGATGTGGTATATAAGTGGAAGATGTATGGAGCGCTGTGAACGGTGAAAGAATATAAAAATAACAAAACACCAATCATTTATTTTTATAATTTATTAAAATTGATTCTTTAAAATTATATACATATCGCTACTTATAACAATATTACTAAAAAACAATATCATTCCCTTAATGCAACAGAGTGTACAATATTTTTTGTTATCCCATCTTTCGCCAATACAAACAAACTGGATGGTTTGCCCACTCGAGAGCCACGTATAATTGTCCGTGTGAAAAACATGATGTGCTCAAATCTAAGCCACATACAGACATCGTTTGGCCCTGAGACTTATTGATAGTCATTGCAAATGCCAATCTAATTGGAAATTGAGGGCGTTTAAATTGAATTGGCACATCTGTGGGTATAATAGGAATTCGCAGTAGTAATATATTTTCACCTCGGAATTTGTCATTTAAAATGATGGCTTGGATAACATTTTTCATTAATTTTTTTATGACTAATCGCGTGCTGTTGCACAACCGTGGTGGGTTCAAATTACGAAGCAAAATAACCGGAGATCCAACCTTCAGTTGTAAAATATGAGGTGGCATGCCTGGTAAATCCAATGAGTTTAAAAACTTTGTTGGATAATTTACAGCTTCGGTGGCATCGCAAACTGTATCATTAGATTTGTATGACACCAAGTCTCCTGGTAACAAATGTTGTATCTTGAGATTCAATTAGTTGACGTCCACATTTTTTGCTGCTAAAATTGCTCTTTCTGCCAGCCACTCATGATTTGTGTATCGTCTGTGTATATCGGGAAATATCTGGTCAATAAGAGCATCTTGAGAATCAATGATTGTGCAGAAATCGGTCGGTAATTTTATGCATCCAGTTTCATCTGTAGTAACTTTTCCATCGCCGATATCTAACAATTGTTTTGAGAATGTTTCAGCGGATGGATCTTGAAGCTTTTGAACGCACAGATTTACTTTTAGTTGTATCTTTTCAACATTAAGCCACAATGACGATGATTTTAAGCACGCGTTGATCTCATCAGCGTATGTTGAACACGGAATAACGGGAAATGCTTGTCTGAAATCACTTGAAAAGAGTAACAGAGTGCCGCCAAATAGTTTGTCGTTCTTTTTTATATCTTTCAATGTCCTGTTCGACGCCTCAATCGAATGTTTGTGTTCCATAGTGCATTCATCCCAGATAAGAATTTTACACTATTTCAGCACTGTGGCCATGAACGATTGTTTTTTTATGTTGCACACTGCGTCTGGGTTATTTTGAATATTTAGTGGCAGTTTAAATAATAAATGAGCTGTTCTGCATCCATCCAATAAAGTTGCCGCTATGCCAGATGATGCAACAGCCAATGCGAAGCCATTATTTGATCGTATTTCGGCGAGAATTAGCGAAATAAGGAATGTTTTGCCAGTTCCACCTGGTGCACCAAAAAAAAAAAAAAAGAATCCACCTTGTCCTGCCAAAACTGCGAGCATGATGCGGTCGTAAATGGTTCTTTGTTCTTCATTCATTAGTGGGATATTGCGAGCAACAATCGCTGCCATTTCTAGAGTATTGTATTGTAGTTCACGATTCAATTCAGTGCTTATTAAATCAGATGCATTTCGATTTGTTGAATGCATACCGAAATGACTGAGTGGTAAGTTGGCAATGATAATGCAAAGATCTTGAATAGCAATCAATGCTTCGTTGTACATAGCGTCACTGAATACTATCATTAGATCGTTGCACCGTGAACGATGTTGATGCAATATATCATTAGTCATTGAATCTTTGTGATTATCCCATAATGTCTCTGCTTTGGCCGAGAAACATGTAGTCAACACTATAGCGAATAGTAGAAGAATTTGTTTTGCTGTACAGTTCAGTCCTACTTCAGCAAGCATACACTCCCACTGGTTGTCGTCTTCCAGCAAGCCGAGTGCAAGGCATGCATCTTTATACGTTGGATACTGTTGTCCATTCACTTTACGTAAATCTTGAAATGACAAAGGGCCGATGACATTAACCAATAACAGTCGAAGATAAAAGCACTCAGTCTGCCTTGGATTGACCGTAAATACTCGTTTTAAGGTGTTTCATTTGAATAAACCGGGACATGCATCAATCGGCGTGCCTTGCTTGCGGGGCATCCATTTTTTTTGTTGGAGCCCATGTGAAATAGCGTGGTACTGAATAGAGTAATGTCCGTGCAAAAGCACCAAAAGCATCCGCACGATTACACAATTCAAAAAATTCGGTGAGTGTAGTTTTTGGTGGATTTATAGCACGATCATTCGCTGTCTCGCTCGTGAAATATACGTGCTGGCCATTTTCAAGATGGACGGTTAAATGAAGAACTGCTGGATCCCGTTCATGAATTGGGAAACCAAAGATACGCCAAACAGATTGGAGCTCACGTGCCGGCCAGTTTGGTAAAGTGTTATTTCATCGTTGTTATTCACCAGAGGAGCATTCACATTGGTATTTTCAACTCGAAATACAGCCATATCACTGCCTTTATTCACATACTTGCAAATGTATTTGATGCTCCTCACTGAACTGCAGAACTGAACATTAATATGAGCATTGAATGTTTTGCTCAGCAGAGGCGAATATGGGACCACCCATCGGTTATCAATGTCAATATCTATGTTGTTGACATAGATGACCGCCATAGATGATAAGATTGTCCACCATTATCGGGAATTCTTCGACGATATATTGGATATCCGTCAACATTTGTGATCGTGAAATTTTTCGGAAAACTTTTAGTACACTTTCCATCTGCACAAATAATAATGGCCTAAAAATTCATTTTTCATTTTAACATAAAATAACTCCGTCGGATATTGACGAATATTTTAAATGAATATACCATTTTAACTAATTTTAACATTTTAACAATATTAGCGTTGAAAAATATTTTAAACACTTATGGTTAAAAATTCATTTTTCATTTCAACATTAAATAAATTCTGACATCGTGTTTACGATTCTAAAATATTAACTTTGAAAAAAATATTTTAAACACTTCCTAAGATACGGTTACGATTCTAAAAATATTAATTTTGAAAAAATATTTTAAACACTTCGTAAGATACGGTTAAAAATTCATTTTTAACACGCTTTTATTAGCTTCACCTGTATGTATGTATGTATGTATGTTTGTTTGTAACTTCTCTGGGAGCAAACAAAAAATTTATATTGTAAAAAAAATACTCTCCCTACGTGAACGATGCGGCGTCGAGGTAAGGCGCTGCGCTATGAATCTAAAGGTCCAGCGTTCGATCCCCGTTAGGGGAGATTTTTTAAAAATGTTTTTTGTTAATTCTAAGTTATTTTAATTAAAGATTTAAATGTATGTAAATATTACTGTGTATTACTCACACGATTTTCTCTTACCCTGAATTTTAATACTAAGATAGATATTTCGTGCTTTTTAGTTCACATTTCTATAAAAGCGTGTTCTTTAATTTTTTAAAACTATAATATTATTCATTTCAACATTAAATAAATTCTGACATCGTTTTTACGACAACTCACGCCATCTAGGTGGAAAAGTTGTTGAAAGAGTTGGTTAAAAATTAATTAAGAAAGAACTAATTAAGTTACAACTTTCATTTGTAAATCTAAACCATTCTCGAATCCACCTGAAGACACACAAAAAATTTCATTAAACTCAGTCCAGCCGTTAAGGAGGAATTCAGTGACATACACACGCACAAAAGAAATATATATATAAAGATAGGGAAAAAAATTAAATGTTGAAAAACAAAAAATCTATAGTAATAAAACCAGACTTTTGTGAGAATGAAAAAATTTTGCAATATCTTCACGTTTCACACACCATGAAAGCCGAAAATGACTTCAGAAAATTTTGCCTGTGTGTGTGTGTCATGGTGTCTGTATGTCTGTAAAGCTATTTTTGTCCGGGCACCACTGCAGAACGGCTGGACGGAATTCAACGGCGCTTGGCAATAATTTAGATCTTTACCCAACTTAAAATTATATCTATCTTCTTTTCGGAAATCCTCCCCCGATCACCCCTGGGGGGGGGGGGGGGGGTGAAGACAAAAACACGTGTATCACTTGAAAAAGGCTGAACGGAATTCAACGGCGCTTGACAGGAATTTAGGACTTTACCCAACATAAAATTATATCTATCAACTTTTCCGAAATTCCCCCGCGTTTAAAAACACGTTGTAAGCATAACTCGGCTCCTAATTACTTCACAGTAAAAAAATTGGACATGGGGAGACGAGATTTGAGTGCAAATGAAACATTAACTGCAATTTAGGAATTTTCAATTTGTAAGGGAAGGGAGGGGGAAAATCGATTTTTGGCGGGAAATTTCGAAAATTCCTTATTTTTGAGCAGAACTCTACCAAAAATGGAACAAAGATGTTGAAAAAAGGCTATGTGACTTCCTTAGGATATTTCCAAAAACACATTTATCTTTATCTTTTTTTTTTTTTTTTTTTTTTTTTGAAGGGGAGGGGAGTTACGTGGGGGCAAAATCGAGACACCCCTTTTAGTGTTAAATTTGTCCTGAGAAATTTATGAGAGAATTTTTATGAATTTTTTTACGAATTTTTGGTGCTTGAATTGTTTATACGTATCCGACACCTAAAGTAACGGAATTTATCATAAATACCCCTATTATCATAATTATTACTATTATCATAAATCCACGTTCCTCCCCTCCCCCCTCCCTGGCGGGACCAGAGGCAGAAACTCCTTTATAAGCACAACTTGGCTCCAAATTACTTCACAGTGAAGAAATTGCACATGGGAAGACTACACATTAGTACAAATAAAACATTATGTGCGATTTAGGAAATTTCGGTTTTAAAGGGAAGGGAGAGGAAAAATCCATTTTTGGCGGGAAATTTTGCAAATTCCAGATTTGTGAGTAAAACTCTGCCAGTAATGTAACAAAGGTGTTAAAAAAACGCCAGGCGATTTCTTTAGAATATTTCCAAAACACGTTTTTGATTTTTTGTAATCTGCCTTTTTTGTGCGGGTGTGGGGTATGTGCTGCAAAAGTGAAATTCGAAACACCCTTTTTAGCGGTAAATTTGTCCTGGGAAATTTATGAGAGTTGCGGTCACAAAGTTTGGTGCTTGGATTATTTATATGTATCTTACACCCAGGACTAGAGAAAGAGATAAGGGCTGGCTCATCTCTTTGTGAAGGGAAGCAGACCGCCTTTCCGTCTGCACTCGCGCTGTGACGTCACCACGAGTACAGGGGTGAAGAATGACCATTGTCCGCTGAATGTTAGGAAAAATATTTTTACTTCTGAATCGAATACTTCTTGAGTGTTTATAGTTTCTTTTTCTAAAAAAATATTATACTTTTAAAAAATTAAAGAACACGCTTTTATTAAAATGTAAACTAATAATTTAGAATTAAACAAAAACCATTTTTAAAAAATCTTCCCTGACTGGGCTCGAACTTTAGATCTTTAGGTTCGTAGCCCGGAGCTTTACCTTAGGGGTCTGCACGGGCCGAAATTTTCAGGCCCGGGCCCAGCCCGACCCGTTGGAAAGATTTGCTTACCCGGCCCGGCCCGTTTCTTTTTTACTAGTGTACGGCCCGGACAAAAAGCGATAAAATCACGCCCGGCCCGATTCAAAAATATGTAAAATTAGAAAGAAAAAAAAATGCCTTGCGACGAAAAAGATTTTTATCATGTGTTTTGCAGAGGTTTTATATAGCTAAGCAATAGAAAGTTCTTTAACAAAACTGCTGAATGTTTACAAGATATTTATATATAAACAGTATTTCATTATTACAGACGTACAGAAGGCACAAAGACAGACAGAAAGTCAAATCGAAAATATTAGCATTCTCAAACAATATAGGAAGATATTTAAACTGGTTAATAGTACTATACACTTTCAACCACTTCCTGTTGTATACCGTAATGTATCCAAATCTTTCATGTGATCCGATAAAAAAAACTCTAATGGTAATCCAACCATATTCAATAAGAAAGATACTTTTGAACATGCTAAAAATGATGCTACTTTCATCCAGTGCCCCGGAGAAAAAAAAAGAAGCCTTAGAGGAAAAGTTACAGCGGAAGGATTTTTATAGCCTTCATACCACTTAAACACTACAGACCATAGAAAACAAAGCCTTATATACAGTAACGTATCTAATTTATTTTGTTTGTTACATGTACGCAAACTGCTAATAACATGCATATTATTTTGAAATGGAAATCATCTAATATTACTTTAAATAATGTATATTAATTTCGAGACATGTTTAAAATATTTGGGGAAAATCAGATCACAAACAGACAAGCTGATAGGCAATTAAATTGAAGTTACAACCATCTTTTAGCAAAATAAAATTTTATGTGACATACCAGACTGTAAAATTATGTAAAATAAATGACTGAAAAAGTATTTTATCATTTTCCTTTTTCGTTGATTAACGAGGAATCTAGAAAAAGATTCGGGCCGGGCTGGGCTCGGGCTTAAAATTTTCTCCAGGTCCGGCCCGGCTCGAGTGCACACAAAAATATTGAGCCCGAGCCTACAAAAAAAAAATTCCGAGCCCGACCCGGCCCGAGAGCAAATTGAAAGTTTCAGCCCGAACCCGGCCCGAGGGCCGGGCCAGGCTCGGGTTTGGGTCGAAAGCCAGGCCCGTGCAGACCTCTACTTTACCTCACAGCCACAGCGTTCACGTTGGGAAAGTCTTTTTTTACAATATAGATTTTTTGTTTGCTCCCAAAGCGGTTACAAACATACATACAGGTGAAGCTAATAAAAGCGTATTAAAAAAAAAAAAAAAATGCCTTCATCCTGCGCTGTTGCGACTTGTCGTAACACGCATGTAAAAACAAAAAGTCGTGGAATTATTTACCATGTTTTTTCAGTTAGAAATTGAATCCAGTTAGAAATGAATGGATTTTAAAATGTCAAATAAGAGGAATCGGCCATTTTTATGATCACCCATCCCCAGAAGAATTTATAAGTCGTTTAAAACACATTTTGTTGGCTAATAAATTACCCAATTTGTCAGAAAAAGTCAATTCCATAAATGAAGACGACAGTAATATCCAAACATATTTAACAGCGAAATTACTGAAAGAATCTTTTAATGAAAATAATAAAAAAGAAATAATCTGCAATCCCAAATCTGATGATCAAGAAGAGCTAGAAGCTCTTTTAAAATTTTGTGAAGAGCCATATCCCGAAGAATGGAGTAATTTCTTGCGAGACAATTCAGATTCCATCAATGAAACAGAACAACAAGCTCTTAATTACGTTGCTGGATATATAGCATACCGTTTAAGAAATAAAGATCTCTCTCTAGGTGAAATTTCGAATAGAGCATCAAACATAAACACAGCTGTTTGGATAAAAATGCTATCGCATGGTGGTTTAACTGTTCCTTCCACCGAATGGATCAAAAATGTTAAAAATTTTGAAAAAATATTCAAGAGTTATCATGAACAGACTTACTCAAAATAAAAAATGTTGTAATGAAACTAAGAAAAAAAAAAAAAAAATCGAAATCCAGATCCCTGACGTTTTAGCTGAAGCTGTAAAATTATATAGCAGAATTAGAACTTTCATTAGAATTAGAAGTTTTAATTATAATGCAAAATCGGTATCAGAACGAAAATCCATGCAGAAAAAAAAGGAAATGGATTCAATCAACTTAATAAAATCAAAATAATAATATTAATCAAGATTATTTTGCTGAAAGTTCGGAAGTTTTATTTATTATTTTTTTAATATATAATACTATTGTATGTTTAATTTTAACAACTTTAATTAGTGTTTATTTAGTTATATATCATATCAAAAGTGAAAGAAATAAAATACAAAAAATAAAATTCTCAGTTAACTTAATATTATCTTTGCATGTTTTCTTTGATGAGATATTGATATTTCCTTTTTATTTTTAGTAACTTAAAGATAAAAATATTATTTATTTAAGTGAAATATCATTTATCAATATTATATAACGAATAATTATTTATGTAAAAATTAATGTTTCGCAACATTTACAAAAAAAAGTTCATTTTTTGATTAAATAAACACATGTAAAGTGTAACACTTTAAAACTATTAATTGAAAATAAGGATAAGTTTGATAAAATTTATTGCTAAGTTCTATTGAAAAAATTATTTTAATCTCTCATATTTCCGAATTTTTTTCATTGAAAATTATATCCATATCTATCTATATATATATATATAAATAGAAAAGAAAAAAAGAAAAACAATAACGAAGTTTTAGTTGTGGCAAATATTCAATTCATTAGAATAGAAGAAAATTGTTTGCCCGTATTGAAGAAGCTCTTTTCCTTATCTGTACTCGTGCTGACGTCACGCAGCGGGTAGAAAACCTCTCACATTTTTTCTTAGGATGAGCCAGCCCTTTCTCTCTTTCTCCAGTCCTGTCTTACACCTAAGGTAACGGGATTTATCGAAATTTCCCCCTCCTTCCCTCCTGGGGGGGGGGGGGGAAGCAGGGAACAAAAAAACTTTCTAAGAATTCCGGATTCTTAAAGTAGGGAGGGGAAAAACCGTTTTTCGGAGGGAAATTAAAAAAATTCCGGATTTTTGAGTAGAGCTCTACTAAAAACAGTGCAAATGTATTGAAAACAGCCATGTGTCTTCTTCAGGATATTTCCAAAAAAACATTTTCGTTTTTTGTAATTTTCGATTTTTTTTTCTTTGGGGGGGGGGGGTTACGAAGGAGCAAATTTGAAAACTCCCTATTAGCGCTAAATTTGCCTTGGGAAGTCTATGGGATCTGCGGTCACGAAATTTGGTGTGTAAATTATTTATATGTATCCGTCACTTATTGTAACGGGATTTTACGAAATCCCCCCCTTAACCCCGTTGGGTCGGAGGGCAATAAACACGTGTGAAAACACGTTTTCCCGTTTGAATACCTCTTAAATTATCTTAGAAAGGCGAATTTTGGTGTGTGGATGCTGATTAAGCGTGCGCATTATATGTACTTTGGGGGGGGGGGGATTTCGAAAAACTTCGAACTTACTCCCTGGGAAAGGGACCAGGTAAATTGTGCCGAAGGCAGCGGGGACCCGGACCTCTCACGTTGCGAGAGAGAAAAACATCTACCGAACACAGCGGGAACTTACTTAATTAATAGTGATATGGGATTTTTACAACTCTTTTAAGTATACTGTCCAGCGAAGCGAGCAAACCCTGCTAGTAAATTAATAAAATAAGTAAAATAAGTACTAGCAAAACGAAATTTAAAGACTAAATGCGCAAGAAAATGCAGCAGTTATGTAAACATAAATATAAAGTGAAATGGGAAATATTTTGAAAAATAAAAGTAAAATGGAACCTGAAAACAACAATGAAGTCAGACAGATAATATTAAATAACACACAAAACACTGAGGATTCTCAATGCAGGCCCGTCGGTGTCTATGGAAAAACAGTCAGATGTTTCATGAGCAAAAACAAAAAATAGCTTAGCCGCTTATATCTTATTAAGAAAAAGAAAGAAACTACTGCAGCAGTAAATGCCAAATGAAAAGTTATTGAGATACAAAGAAGATATTATAAAATTATATAGTAATACATATACAAATATATATATATATATATATATATATATATATATATATATATAATAAAAAAAAACTATTAAAAGATTCTAAAACAACACTTTACTAAAAAGGGCAAAAATACAGTAAAAAAAAAAATTGTCACCTGTCAGATTATAGACAAACAGTCAACCAATTTCGGTTTTCTTCTAATCCGTAGTATTACATGTCAAATTTACAATATTATGTATTATTGCGATAAATTAAATCTTCAAGTTTTTGTATACTTGGAAGCTATAGCTTTACATTTTAAAAATTATAATAAATTTGTAAATTTTACTGTTTTAAATACATATCAAACAGATACATATTTATATATACGTCAAAATTATAAAAGATATTAAAAAATACGAGGTGTTTATTAAAATTGTACTTTCAAATGTGTGAAAAAAAAATTAGATGTAACTTAAAAGAATCAATTTTAAGCATAAATTGATTCGAGTTTTAATATTTATTAAGACGGACATCGCATAAGCGACAACCAATTATTTCGTTCTTACTAACTGTCTGTGATTTGCTCAAGAAATCTTTAATATGTTGTCCAATATTTTCTTCTAAAAGTTGTAAATACAAAACAACGCGTTAAAGAAATGCTTGGAGTATATCAGTGTTATTGTGAATTTAGTGCATATATTGCATTTTCTTTTATTCTATGATCTATCTCCACACAATACTTTTCAAATGACAATATACTTCGAAATTCACTAGAATTAAGACAAGGTAATTGTGGTAGTCAGGTTGGAAAATTTCGGCTATTTTTTTTTTTTTTTTTTTTTAATAATTTTTCAAATAGATAATCAGCAGCTAATTCACTCAATTTTTAACGTGCGATACCTTGCCCAATTAACGCAACATTGCATTATCTTCACATGTTCTCTGCTTAAATAATGGAATAATCTTGTTCCGAAAAAGAACCAATCTTCTGCTGTTGCCACCTAAAATTCAGACTTTAAAATAATTCATACTTTTAGTTAATTTTAAAAACTCCAATTGTCCGATCGATAAGCTGTTTAATCCATCGGATTCACAAAAATTTTCCCTTTCATTTCGTACCTTATTTCTAACGATACGACTGATATTTCCAATTTATTTTCTAATTTTTCTAATTTATTTTTCTAATTTTAAATAAATGTACTTTTATTATTATTAATATTATTATTATTCTGTCGAAAAACAAAATTGGCAACAATTAAATTATGTTGAGATTCCCAAACATACCGTAGTGAATGACAGTAAGAACATATGAATTTGGGGAAAAGTGGTTTATTACTAGCTTCTGCATGTAAAAGAAGAAAGTAAAAAATACGGAAAAAATTTCTACTTCTGGTTTTCGCTAAATTTATATGTTTTGAGCTTTTCTTACGTTTCAATTAACTGATATTGACTACTTATTTTTTAAAAAAGTGGTTTTATTGCTAGCTTTTGCATATATAAGAAGCAAATAGAAGATGCAGAAAAACTTTTGATTTCCGATTTTTGACGAATTTACACGCTTTGAGAGTTGCATTTCAATGAACTGAAATTGACTACTTATTTTTTTTAAAGTGGATTTGTTATTCTTTCCTCTGCGTATATAAGAAAAAAGCATAAGATTCAGAAAATTTTTAGATTTTCGGTTTTCGATGAAGTTACACGTTTTGAGGTTTCCCGAGCTCAATTCGGCCATTTTTGTAAAATATCTGTCTTTTTGAGTTCAAACACTACACTTTATGAACCAATAGAATTAATTTAACCGAATTTGATATTTGGTTAGACCTTGGTGTGACATAGTACCGATTATCGTTTGGTTTCAATCCCCCAACAAGGGGCGTTTCCACGTTGCGATTTCCTCTCATTTAAGGAAAGGCTCAACATCTACAGCGTGCCAAACTTAGAGAAATATATTAAGTAAAACTCTGCTGATTCAGTTAAAGTGCATATCGACAAACATCTGTCGCATCTGTGTTGCAATTTAATTCCGTTTAGGGCAAGGCAATAACTTTGCTTTGCCTTGCTTTGCAAAAAAAGTGGTCGAGTTTCGACCACTGGACGATACTAGTTTATATAAATATGTGAATAGTGATTGTCTATCGTATTATTGTCACAAGTTTAATTAAATAGTCATTGTCAAATCGCTACATGTATGATAATTAAAGAAGAGTTCCTCGATACTAAAAGAAAGATAAAATTTCTAACTAGTGTTTTGAGAAAATTTGAAAAAAGACTGCGTGACATAGTTTTTATTTTAGTGTTCAAATGACACCTTTGTAAATGTTATGTTTAATTTCTTTATTCGAATATAAACTAGATAAATTTTAAAATATTATAGCTGTGATTTTCTGTATAATACTTACAATATTTACACTGAAATTTGGATGAAACTTAAACGCATGTACAGTCATATGAAGCTATTATTGAAACAGTTTTTACGAGAGCCCTGTTTAATACTTTTAAATAGAAATAAATTGTTGCAATTTCTGTAGATTTTCAACCTCAATTCTTTAATATTTACTTAAAAACTAGGATTTAGCCTGAGAATAACTTATTCATTCAAGATTGTATTTATATGTTTTTATAATAATCGATGGAAAATTCATATTAGGTCTTCATTGAAAATAAAAGATGTACTTTTTATGCAATAAGCCGTTAGTATTTACTATCTTGAAAAATATTGACTTCATATTTTTTTAATAATATCTTAAGAGATATAATTAAAACGTAAAGAAACGTAAAAAATAGTAAACAAAATTTTATAAAACCAATTAAATTTATCCGCGATTTCAAATAAACATAATTTGAATCAAGCATATTTATATGCCTCCAATGCAAAAATAAATTCTAAAAGTAAAATGTAAGTTTTGCCCATATCATGCTTGTATAAAAGACAGCATTGTATATTAAAATGTCTTCAAGATAACTAACTTAATCCACTTATAAAAGAGTCAATATCAGTTCAGCGCTCAAAAATCCACACAGAACCATCGTATTTCAAAATCTGTATACAAATTAGTACTGAAAATACTAATAACCTTAAAAAAAAAAAAAAAAAAAAAAGATTTAAATTTTGACTTGTGGCTGATGCTTTGATAATTTTGTTTTAAAATGGCCGAAAACTTCATGTTGCAGTGTCGATTTATATATTTATATATATATATATATATGTATTACCTGATCATTTTAACGCATTAGACACATTTCAGTTACTGGAGTTTTTATTTATGTATTTTTTCCCCCTATAGGGATTATAATCATTTCAGCTGCAGACAGGGTGATTTAAAAACTAACGTACATATTTTAGGTAAGGTAGCAATTTTCTATCATAAGGATGGAAAATTGCATGAGAAACAATGGTCCCAAACTTTATTTTAACCTTTTATATACTGTATGTTTTTGGTTAAATTTTAATAGTGACGTGGCTTTTGTGACGTGGCATGACGTGGCTTTTGTAAACTACATTTTTAAATAAATGTTGTATTTTATGCAATATTGATAGATAACCTCTTTTTATGTAAACATTAACATCTAAAATCATTTAGTTAAAAATACAATATATATATATATATACATATATACCACGCGCATTTCTGTGTTTTACTGTTAAAAGTTAACCAAAAACATCCAGTTCTCAGAAGTTTAAAATGACATTTGAGGTCATAGATTCCTATGCAATTTATATTTCTTATGATGTGCTCCACATCCCTTGAATGTCTGTATGTTGAGTTTGAATCACCCTGTACGTCCTTTAAATTCAGAACTCTAAATTGTTATTAGGATCGTTTTTATAAAAAATTTTTACTCTTTTATCTTTGTAATGTGTTCTGTACATCTCAGATTATTATTTAAAGTAGTTAAAGCCGAATTAAGCGTTTTTTGAACTTTCTAAAAATAATGAATTATATAAAATTATTAGGCACTTCCTTTAAATGCATTTTATTTTATTATTTTTGTCTTTTTTCTTTTAAATATATATTCGTGAAAATATCAATTTTCAACAATTTTCACTTTGTTCAGGGCATTTGTACTTTCAACTGTATTCTTAGAAACAGGATAAAATATTTTCAGTCATTTTATTAACGACCGTAAAAGTAATTTAAACAACTTCAATATCTGAAACAATTGTACTTTATTATATCTGAAAGTTATTATCCCTTTCAAACTTATTTAGAAGAGCAAATTTTTATCCGGAAAGTCTTCTTTTGTATTACAAAATAACGACTTGCAATTTAAATGACTTGTCTTCTAAGTATATACTCAGTCATTAGGAGAGTTTTTTTTTTTTTTTTTTTAAGAAACCATTCTTGTTCAAAACTTTAGATGAATGACAGTTTTTGTTGGATAGATATGATGTAAAATATTCAGAGATAATGAAAAAGTTTTCTTATTGAAATAAGTTATATATATATATATATATATATATATATATATATATAAAATTTGAACTAATTTTCGTAAAAAAAAAAAAAAAAAAAATGCAAAATTGCGTTATTATATTAATCACATTATACTTCAGTACCTTATTACATAACCAATAACCCATACACAACATACCTTTGAAATATTTGATAAGATTATATATCATCTGAATTACAGTCCTGCTGTCATCGGAAATATACAGTGGCCTAGAGCTTCTGCTCACACAGCTAAATAAAAAGTACCTGGTTTGAATACAGATCGCGCTTGTCAGTCTAGCCGTACCAATTGTTTCGTGATTTTTCACTGAAAATTGAGTAAATACGGATTAGGACAACTTAGAACAACACCACAAAATATATCCTACCGATGCATAAGTTTAACGAGTATAATGATCTCTAATGATCAACACAGTCACCTAAACAATAATTTTCAACCTGGAACATATAAAAAATATTCTTCTTCTAAAGTATTTAAAAGTAAAAATATTGCTCTAATGAAACATTAAATGAAGCAGTTTAAATATTTTCACAATTTGATTATTTATTTGAGTCTAAAAGTGTAATGAAATTACGGAAATATACAATATTTCTCATTCAGATAAATTTTGCAGCATTTAAATTACTTTTGACATCAAACTCTTTTCTATTCAAAAAGTTCTTTTATAACAGCATTTTTTTCTTTGTTTTTTTCACAATATTTAATGCATAATACAAAATTTAAACACTTAATTTTGTAGAAAATGCTTTATGCAAATAGAAATAAATATAAATCAAAATCATTATAAAAATAAATATGATAGAAAGAATATTCATGAAAACAAAGATAATAATGTAAATATTTTTCCATATAAGCACAGGCAAGAATTTTTTAAAATAATTTAATGATCAGAATATTCACAATCGTCCTTAATTCTAATATTCAATGAAACACTGCACGTGCTTAGCATAAGAAAACGAAAACGGATAGCTATACAATTTGTAGGAGATAACAATATTGGGAATTTTTCAAATAGGTAATAATATTAATAATAAAAAATATTTATGATGGATAACTATACTTTTTTTACAGAAAAAAAAATATATATCAGAATTATTTGAAAAATGAGTGTTAAATTACAATTGCATTGACCAACATTTCAATATTTGTCAAAAAATGTCTGTTGATATAAAGTATAGTACATTATGGATAGAAGACATAATTCACATACAGTCGGTAACAAAAGTGTCCGAACACTAGCAAAAATTCCTATGTAAAAAAGGTACACTTCATACGGTTTTGTTAAATAAATCCTTGTCGAATCTTGTCTTAGTTAGTGTAAGAACATGATTCAATAAGGATTTATTTAACAAAACTGTAATAAATGTACTTTTTTTTATATAGGAATTTTTGCTAGTGTTCGGACACTTTTGTTACCGACTGTAGATCAAACATAAACTAAAATTCAGATACTCCCAAATAAAAAAAAATACTGTAAAGTATATATATTAGAATATTTGTCTTTTATATGGAATATTACATATAGAATATTTGACTTGTTTCGATCAATTGTATCTTCTGATTATTGTCAAATGTAGTGAACATCAAAGAAACGACGTGGGGAAAATATCGAAGGGCATTTTATATTCGTACAATTATCAAAAATGTCAAGGAAAAATAAAGAATTATTTTGTTGAAAAAATCACTATAAATAAAAAAAATCAGTAATAAATAAATAAATAAATAAAATAATTATAATAAATAATAATATTATTAACAGTAGAAACTTTTATTGTGAAGATCTAAAAAGCATAAAATAAATATTTATTCTTTCAGAGACACGCTATAAAGAAATGAAAGTTTCAATTTTAACAAAATTTTAGAGATAAATTGAAATATTTCAGCTGTGCAAGAGATGAAAATATTTAAACATTAAAAATATTTTAAAAAGCATTCGTGACCAAAATTCTTAGTTGTTAGTATCTATATAAATATTCTTTAGTATCTATATAAATTTCTGTTAATTTCAAAGGTCTTTGTAAAATATTTTGAATATTTAAATATTTTCTTCTCTTGCGAAAGTGAAATATCTATATTTTTCTATAAAATTTTTTTAGTGTTGAAACTTTCATTTCTTTATAGAATGTCTTTGCAATAATATATATATATATATATATATATATTATGCTTTTTAAGGATCCACAATAAAGAGCTTCTACTGTTATTTATTTATTGATTTAATTAATTTTATTTTGTGCTTTTTAGTTACGATTAACCTAGAATTTTTGAGATTTCATAAAATATAATAAATTTTCATTAATCTTTGATTTTTTTTTTTTTTTAATAGTTTTCATAAAACGTCCTACAAAACTCCTAAAATTTTCAAGAAAATTCATAGAACTTTCTAGAATACTCACAGAACTTTCTTAAAAAGTTACAGAACGTTCTAGAAAACTCATATAAACTTCTATAAAACTAATAGAATTTTCTAGAAAAGTCACAGACTTTTCTAGAAAAGCCATTGAACTTTCTAGAAAAGTTATAGAAATTTCTAGAAAACTTATAAAACTTATTAGAGAAGTCACAAAACTTTCTCGAAAAGTCATAGAATTTTCTGCAATTAAAAAATAACTTCTTCATATGCTGATATATATATATAAATCTTAATAGTAAAATACTGTTTGATTGTACATTACACGTGTTATTTAAATAAAATACAGTTGTCCTATTTTAGTAATACGGACATTTTTGCGAATAATAAATTTTATTTCTATTCTTATTTTATTTTAATAAAATTTATTTCTGTTAGAAAAAAAGTACATATTGTGATAAAATACTAAATATCTGTCAATTTCCCAGATTGAGCGTAATAACTTTTCATAAAAAATAAAACAATCCCTTACTATACAGAAAAAAAAAAAAAAAAAAAAAAAGAAAAAAAAAAGAAAAAGAAAGAGGGAAAAAAATGTTTGACAGCTAACACAATTCTATATTTGTATTTCCCATTCTATATCGTAAACTTGTCTGGAGAAAAATAATTCAATTTGTATTTCATTCTGCAGAAGAATGTTTGCAATCTGACGCTCTTTTACTCAATAAAGTGCGCTATAATATTTTAGTCATTCAGGTTCTAACTGAATTAGATAGTTAATTTCATAAATGACGAAAATAGAATGGAGATGTACAAAACAGTTTCTCATCAGAAACAGAGTTTTCAAAACAGCTTAATGTTTTAATAATTCAAAGAAGTTCTAAAATATTGTTTATAAATAGTTCCAGTTAAAAACGTTCGTATGTGTGACTGTTGAATTCAATTATTATTATTATTATTATTATTATTATTATTATTATTATTATATATTTTTTTTGAAAGAATCTGTATATATTAAAAGAAAGTTACTGTCGCTGGCGTCAAATTTGTTTGTCTGCGACGGCATCTTCTAGCGAAGGGCAGGGTCCATCGCGTCATAAGAGGTATCAATGTGTTCCGAATACTCCAAGGAAGACATTTCAGCCGCTTAGAAATTTCTACCATTTTAATTAAAGAAGTTATTAACTAAAAACGACAAGTTTATGAAGTTACTCTACATTTTTAAAAAATTCAATTCCTTAAATTAATCCTCAAATGAGCAACGAATATATTTCAGCTGTTACCACAGCCCTCTTCAGCGTTGCAAATGACGAAACTTGCATTGCCGGTGCTTCAAAACAAACAAAACTCCTCTGCTGACGTTTCCTCTTCATTTCATTTCTTGGTTTTCAGGATCTGTTGCCATTCTTCGGGTATTAAACTGTGTTCGCGGTCGTTAATGGAGGAAGTAGTGGTTAGAATCTCGATGGCTTCGCGTTTCAAGGCATATTTATGATTATTGTAATGGGCTATTTTTTTAGTATTAATGGTGTTAAGGTTAATCGGGTTATTGTTATGGGTGGTAGATAGAGCGGTCGAAAATTTATTAAGTTTAAGGTCGGATAGATGTTCTTTTTCGCGTTCTTTAATGGCTCTCTTGGTCATACCTATATAGCTTACTTGAGTTTGATCTTCAAAATTAAAATCTATTTTATAAATGCCGGAGGTGTCTTTAGGAGGAATAGTATCTTTTTCATTTCGGAGATGTTGGAATATATTTTTATTTGGTTTCATTGGGATATTAATATTGTGTTTAGTTGCTTCGTATTTGATTTTATTAGCGGCCCCATTACAGAACGGAATAGCGGTGGTAAATTTCATTTTGGTTTTTTGAGCATTAGGAATTATGTTAATATTTTTAGGCGTTTTTTATAAATTTTCTGTACGAGATTTTTGCTGTAGTTTGCCTTACTAGCGATATCTTTTATGTGATTAATTTCTTTTTTTAGGAGAGTTTGATTTGAGCAAATTAGGATGGCGCGGTCAATGTAAGAACGGATGGCGGCTAGTTTGTACGCGATGGGAGTATTGCATTTATTATTGATAATTTCATTACTGGATGTGGGTTTTCTGTAGACAGTAGTTTCAAAGGTGTTGTCCGGTTTTTTAGTTATGAAATCGTCTAGAAAAGGTAAAGAGTTATTATTTTCAGTTTCATTAGTGAATTTTAAGTTGGAGTCAAGTTTATTAAGGTCTTCAAGGAGTGAGGTAGGGTTTATGTGAGCGGGAATAATTGTGAATATGTCGTAGACATAACGTAACCATAGTTTACATTGATTAATAATGTTTGATGCTTGATTTTCAAGTAAACGCATTTTTAATTCGTCTATGAGCCCTGATATGGGGGACCCCATAGGGACACCTTGGGTTTGTTTATATATGGTTTGATTAAAAGAAAAGTAGGATTCGTTGAGAAGGAGGTTATTTGCACGGATGAGAGTTTCGCTAATTTTGTTGTCGCCATAAGTAGTAATTAGTTTGGAATTAATGATTTGGGTTATTTCAGGGATATTAATTGAAGGGTAAAGGTCTTTAACATCGTAGCTGTTGAGATTGTCTTTAAAATTGTAATTGGTATTGCGCAAAGATTGAATAAACATCGCGGTGGAGTTTATGGAGTAAGTTGAAGGAGGGAGAATTGATCGGTATATATCTTTCATATATACTTCTAAGCTATAGGTTGGGCCTTCGGATTTATTAACAATGGGTCTGAGGGATGGGGATTTTTATGGTCTTTGTATTTTCCAAACATACGCGGGATTATAGGAGCATGGTTAAGATAAAGGGGGGTTTGTTATTTGGCCAACTACCAGTTTTTATGAGTGTTTTGGTTTTTTCTATAACTTTTTTAAGAGGGGAGTGGGTAATTTTTTCGGCTTTTAATTTCTTAATGGCTTCTAACATCATGGTATTATACTGGGTGCGATCCATAATAGTAATTGAGTTAGTTTTATCAGTCATTAGGTATGTTAAGTTACGAATTTTCTTTAAGTTTTTAAGGCAGTTAATATCGGCGATATCAGGGTTATAATTGGAAAGGGATTTAATAGAATTAACAGCAGTGTTTCGGATAGTGTTACGTTTTTGAGGGGGGAGGCTATCAATGGCAGTTTCGATGTGGGCGATGCTATCTTTGACGTTAAGTTTATCGTTTAGTATGAATTTTGAACCTAATTTTAAAACAGCGTTTTGATGAGAGGTGAGATCGGTATCGGTTAAGTTTAGATAGGGATAAGTAACAGGTTGTTTTTTCATGTGGTCCGGTTTCTCTTTTGATAGCCAGAATTTTAGTTTTTTGTTGTGGCGGTTTATTAGGTGTCTCTGATCAATATTAATGAAATGGTTAATTTTATTCAAAAAATCTGAATAATCATTGGGAGGAGTTAGATTGGCAAGATCCCTAGATAACGAATTGTATTTTTCTTTAAGCTTAAAGATAAAAATTGATTTCTGTTTGATTACCTTTTTAAGAAGAGATAACTCCAAAGTTTTAGCAGAGTGGTTAAAGTGTTTCTTAATGAAGGGGGTAGTGATTCTAAGGAATTTAGGAACGATGTTAAAGTAAATACAGTCCTCGAGGAAACATTTGTGGGCGATTTCGCGGTTAAGTTTTTTAGCGGTTTGCTTAAGAGCTTTATAAATCATGTCTTTATTCATATCGCAAATATATAAGTTTAGGGTGACAGCAAACAAACAGATGACAATATACCAAGTCAAGTAGATAGTTTCCATAAGTAACAAAAACACTTAAAAACACCTAAAAGTTGATGAAAGCTAAAGAATCTAGTAAAGGATAAAAACATTAAAAAGACTTTATAAATGCTAAAAAACCTCAAAAGGGAGGAAGAATACAGTAGATCATTAAAAGAGAAAAGTGAAAAGTTAATAAAATGGTTAAAAATTAATAAGGGATTAACAAGAGACCGTGAACATCAGCTAAGAAATGATGCAGAAATGAAGTCCAGCTCATGAAGTTCAACATCATTATCAAATTCCATTACGGAAAAAAACCCGGTATCGGTTTACAAATTTTTATAATAAGATAAAGGATTACAATTACATTTTAAAAAAATTCAATACCTTAAATTAATCCTCAAATGAGCAACGAATATATTTCAGCTGTTACCACAGCCCTCTTCAGCGTTGCAAATGACGAAACTTGCATTGCCGGTGCTTCAAAACAAGCAAAACTCCTCTGCTGACGTTTCCTCTTCACTTCATTTCTTGGTTTTCAGGATCTGTTGCCATTCTTCGGGTATTAAACTGTGTTCGCGGTCGTTAATGGAGGAAGGAGTGGTTAGAATCTCGATGGCTTCGCGTTTCAAGGCATATTTATGATTATTGTAATGGGCTATTTTTTGAGTTTTAATGGTGTTAAGGTTAATCGGGTTATTGTTATGGGTGGTAGATAGAGCGGTCGAAAATTTATTAAGTTTAAGGTCGGATAGATGTTCTTTTTCGCGTTCTTTAATGGCTCTGTTGGTCATACCTATATAGCTTGTTTGAGTTTGATCTTCAAAATTAAAATCTATTTTATAAATGCCGGAGGTGCCTTTAGGAGGAATAGTATCTTTTTCATTTCGGAGATGTTGGAATACATTTTTATTTGGTTTGATTGGGATATTAATAGTTGCTTCGTATTTGATTTTATTAGCGAATTATCGAATTATCGAATCATTTTAATTATTATTAGCGAATTATTTTAATATCCATTACAGAACGGAATAGCGGTGGAAAATTTCATTTTGGTTTTTTGAGGAGCATTAGGAATTATGTTAATATTTTTTAGGCGTTTTTTATAAATTTTCTGTACGAGATTTTTGCTGTAGTTTGCCTTACTAGCGATATCTTTTATGTGATTCATTTCGTTTTTTAGGAGAGTTTGATTTGAGCAAATTAGGATGGCGCGGTCAATGTAAGAACGGATGGCGGCTAGTTTGTACGCGATGGGAGTATTGCATTTATTATTGATAATTTCATTACTGGATGTGGGTTTTCTGTAGACAGTAGTTTCAAAGGTGTTGTCCGGTTTTTTAGTTATGACAACGTCTAGAAAAGGTAAAGAGTTATTATTTTCAGTTTCATTAGTGAATTTTAAGTTGGAGTCAAGTTTATTAAGATCTTCAAGGAGTGAGGTAGGGTTTATGTGAGCGGGAATAATTGTGAATATGTCGTCGGCATAACGTAACCATAGTTTACATTGATTAATAATGTTTGATGCTTGATTTTCAAGTAAACGCATTTTTAATTCGTCTATGAGCCCTGATATGGGGGACCCCATAGGGACACCTTGGGTTTGTTTATATATGGTTTGATTAAAAGAAAAGTAGGATTCGTTGAGAAGGAGGTTATTTGCACGGATGAGTGTTTCGCTAATTTTGTTGTCGCCATAAGTAGTAATTAGTTTGGAATTAATGATTTGGGTTATTTCAGGGATATTAATTGAAGGGTAAAGGTCTTTAGCATCGTAGCTGTTGAGATTGTCTTTAAAATTTTAATTATTATTGCGCAAAGATTGAATAAACATCGCGGTGGAGATCGATGCATTCAATCTTTGCGCAATACCAATTACAATTTTAAAGACAATCTCAACAGCTACGATGTTAAAGACCTTTACCCTTCAATTAATATTGCGACTTTAATTTGAATACCTGCAACAACGAAGTAAGAAAAAAAAAGTTTCTATACTTCTGATTCTTGATACACGTACACGATTTAACCATCATAAGAAAAATATGTGTCTGTGTGTGGCAAAAAATTTTGAACATTGAAATTGAGAACTAATGCATAATGCATATAAATTTTTATTTACTTTCACCTTGACATAAATTTTTGCTTATCAACTTTTAGTAGAAATTGTTCAACAAGCGGTGATACTATGCAGCATTTTCCCAAGTATTTGGAAACGCTGAATCTCAGCTCCTAGCGTACCAATTCTCCAAACTTGATGTGTGTTATGATCCTTATAAATTTCGGTATATAATTACTGAGAGTTTGAGCTACTGTTACTCCTTTACCAATTTTCCGTATTTTTACATCTTATATAGCATCTGTTTTGGTGAAAAATTCATTAAATTGTAATTGGGAAATTTTTATTGTAAGAAGTTGCAATTAAATTTATGTAACAGTAGGTTATGTTATTATGTAGAAGGATAAAGTGAAAAATTTGTGATAGAAACAGCAAACTACTTTTTATTTAAAATAATTTATAAAAAAAAAAAAAAAAAAAAAAAAAAAAAAAAAAAAAAAAACGATTTTTTCAAGTGGAAGATGAAAATATTTGTCGCAGCATAAGTCTATGCAAAATATTTTCGTTTTTCTGGCCATATTTCATAAAGTTAGTTATTTTACAAGCTACAGTAAGGTATTTCTCATACTATGTATAAAAGTATTCCATCACATTGTAGGGAAAAAAAAAGAAAAAAAAAAAAGCATTTTAAAAGCCGAAACTTCGAAAATATTTTGTGAAAAGAACATTGAAGGAAAGAATAAAATTTAAATTGGATTCTTTGTAAGGTGAAAAGAGGTTTTGAATTCGTCCATATAAAATAGCGCAAAGCGTATCAGAAAAATATACACTTTTTTTTTTTTTTTTTTTTTTTTTTAAAGAAATGTACACTTTATAAAATATTTTTTTTTTTAAATAGATGTATACTATAAATTTAATACTGCACACATATGTTAATAATTTGTTTGTAATAATATTAATATTAGAATAAAAATTATACTGGTTGCGCCAAATGTCTCTGACGTATTTTGAACATTCATCTAAAATCAAATAATTGTCGTACGAGTGTATGATTATCACAGCAATGTTTCTTACGGTAAGTAGCAATGTTGTGCAAACCGCACTCTCATAACTCAATTGCGTGACTTTATATTAAAATTTAAAATGTTTTGGCCAACCCTTCTTTTTTTAGTATATCGATACAAATTATTCACAGATTTTCGATAACTATGTGTTTTTAGGGTGATATTTTTTTTTTTAATAGACCTATTGCAATTACTTCGTTTATCTATCTATATACCGATCTATTTACATAGATAAAATGAAAATTTTGTCATCACGATAATTTATGAAATGGTGAAATAAATAGAGCCAAAGTTATACAACGAACTTATTTTACAAATATTTTGGATGAATTCGTTAATCAAGTTGCTCCGCCATTTTGTTTCCAAGTAGCAGCCACTTAAATTTTTCAAATTTACATTGTATTATTTAAGACCGGATTTGCTTAAATTTTGATGTCTACATAGACTATATAAAGGTATTCACAAATATTATCAATGAATTGCATCCGCTATTTTGTTTCAAAGTGGCGGACACATGAAATTAAAGAGCCTACTTGAAATCAGGCTGCTACTTGAAAATTTGAAACATTTAAAACGCTCATTTAATTTGAACCAAAGTTGAACAATGCACTTATCGATCAAATATCCTGGCAATTTGCTCCCCCATTTTGCTTTTATGTGGCGGCCACCAGACTTGAAATCAGACTGCCCTAGAAATTTTTTCATCGCGATAACTTTTGAAATACTAAACTAATTAAAACCAAATTTTGGAAATGCATTTACATTACAGATATCCTGAATGAGTTAACTGGGAAACTTGTTCCGCCATTTTGTTTCCAGATTGGGGCCATTTAATACCGCTTAAAATCTTGTTCGTAATAACTTTTAAAGTACCGAATTAATTCGAACCAGATTTGGGCAGTGAACATATGTTATGAATGTCTTGAATGCGTTTGCTAAGGAACTTGCTTCAGCATTTTGTTTCCAAGTTGCAGCCGCTTGATATCAGACTACCACTTAAAAATTTATCATCGTGTTACCTTTGAAGTACTGAAGTAATTTGAACCAAAGTTGAACACAAAAATGTATGTTTTAAATATCTTAGATGAGCTCGCTGGGCAATTTGTTTCGCTATTTTCTATTCAAGTGGGGACGACATGAAAATTTGTCACAGTGATAACTTTTGAAATACTGAACCAAATTTGTAAAGTAGAATTATCTTGAAATGTATTTGATATTTCTTTAGCCAACTTGATACGTTAATCTGTTTCCAAATGCAGCCTTTGAAAATTTAAATTCACATAAAAAATTATTTATGAATCGATTTACTTAAAACTGTATATGTACATAACTCACGTCAATATATCGATCAATTCCATGAATAAATATTATCCGTTATTACTTTTTCAACATGGCGACCACTTTATAAGAAAAAAGGAATCAACCTGCCCTTCCGAATAAGATGCTATTCATAATTAAGAGTAAACTATTTGTGAGAGGAGAGATTTAAATTATACTTTAAATGTATTTACAAGTACACTTATAAACGGAATGGACAAAATTTAAAAATAATTGGTAAAAGTTTTGTTTATTATTATTATTATTATTATTATTATTACTTTTTTTTGCATTAAGTATTATTTATATATATTTATGTCCTTTTACAATAATTTCAAATTCTATATCATAAGTTTTACATATAAATCTACTTCACTTTAGTTTCTTTCACTGAGGCTATGAAACTTTGCTACAAATTAATATTATTTATGTCTGCACCTAAAAACAGCGAATAAAATTAAACCATAATTTTAAGAAAAATAATCCTAAAATAAAATATTTCAAATTTAGACAAAATTTATTGAGGATTTACTGCATATGTTTCAAATAAAAGAACGTACAAGATAAATAATGGTTATTTTCTTTTTGGAACATGCAATGAAATCCATGTTCACATAAATTACGTTCTACATGAGTAATTCAAAATATATATTTTGTCAGGAAAATTAAAATATTAATAACGTGAATTTGATTCTTTTTTCTTCCACTTTAAAGTGTAAGATATAAGAATAGACATACATAATGAAATTCTTTTTTTATTTACTATGCACATATTTTACTGTTTATGTGCGTGCGTAAATATACCGATTTTATACATGGGGAATATTTTTTAAACGTTTTGTATTGTATTGCAAGACTGATCGTTTACTCTACGGATATAGGCCTCGGTCGAATGCTCACCATGGGGAGGGGGGGGGGGCTTCCTAAGAGGTTCTGGCCCGCATTTAGAAGACTTTCAGCGAAATCTATGGAAAACACCGAGCGACTAGATCAGTGAGTTCTATCAGGGCTCGAACCTAAGACCGTCCGTCTACCATCAACGCAAGCGGAACTTCTCGAACTTTGGTGGGTCTTTGAAAACCAATGTAATATTCCTCTAAAGTGGACCAGTTAAGATTAAATTTTCTTGAAACAATATGATAGTGACGTAAGGTGCTATCTGATTAGTCAACGCTGGCCTAAGCATAAATTCGACTGCTCGCGATTTCAGCAACAATAATTTAATTTAATACATTTAAAAAACACATTTTCTTAAAGGTATTGAAAAGAAAAATAAGGGGAAATTTTTATGGAGGAAAATTTTAAGGAGAAATTTATTCTCAAAATCCCATATTTAGAAGAATATAAGGAAGAATTCCAAAGCCAATCATGTGGCCTTGGATTTCATAGTGGCTATTCGGCAGCACGATAGCAGCGCAATCTATTAGCTTTTTGCTGATTAAAAATAGAATGAGCGTTATTTCTTTATTTCTTTTGTAGATATAGTTATTAATTATGGAATTTCTGTTATGTATGGTAATATAAAAATTTAATTCCTTCAAATTTTATGAAATAATTGATTTTTAATACAACAATAATTTAATTCTGGGAAATTTTAACTTAGTAGAGAAAAAAATCATTTTTAAAATTTGAAAGAAAAAAAAGAAAAACGCAACTATTAAAGTTTTAAATCTCTTTTATAAAAAAAATAATCTGGTGTGTCACTCACACATAACTTTTCCTTACCCTTCAATTTAATAATCTAAAGATAGATTGCATATTAAATTTTAAAAATCAATAAGGTAAAATAATAAAATTTAATATGCTTTAAAAAATAGTCTAAAATAGGTTTAGGAACAGTTTTATTTGACATATAATTCTGTTTGAAGGGGGCTACTGCCCCCTTAAACCCCCTCTTGAGTTCCAGATAGTTACATCTGGTTAGTTATCCACACAAAACATGCTTTCATGCATATTAAACAAATATATTCAGTCCATTTTGTTTAACCCAGCTGATAGATGTCACACTGTAGTTACCAGAAATTTCTCCGTAGACGTAATGTCTTTGAATTCTCTTGAATGACCCTATACACTAACCATTTGCTGGATTTCAACGAAAAGTTTAGTGTAGCATCCCTATATGATACACATTTAGAATACCGAGTTTGAACTTTCTGCTACTATTTGTTCTTGATATATGCTGATAACAGACAGACACACAGATCCATCAAATTAATTGTCTTGAAAAGAAATTTCCAGGGATGTATCACAAGATATACTTTGCCCAAAATGTTTGAGCCCGGGTAGAAGTGCCGCTAGAGAAGACAACTTTAAAATTTCAAATTGTAAAATATGTCTTGTGGTATATCCCTGAAAAAGTCTCTCTTCAAGACAATGAATTTGATATAAATAGTTTTGTCCTGCAATGATTATTAAAGGGGATACATAAGTATAAAATCCACATTTCGAAAGTCTCAAAACTCATGTTTCTCCTTTAATAATCATCGTAGCGAAACTATTTACATCAAATTCATTGTTTTGAAAGGACGTTTCCAGGGATGTATCACAAAACATACCTTCCCATTTGAAATTTTAAAGTTGCCATCCATAGCGGCCCTCCTACCCCCCCCCCCCTCCCCCGGGCCCAAACTGTTTTCGCCAAAAGAGGTCCCTCTTGAATTCATTGAACACGTGTTTCGCCATTTTTCACAATTCCGATTCATTTTCGAGTTAGGAAGGAGGTGTGGGACTTTTGGAATATCCTGTATATCTTCTATTGAACATAATATGTTTAACGTTAATATTTACAGGATACACTATATAACTGGTACATTACGTGCTACAATTGGAAATTGCTGGAACAGAATTTCGTTATTAAAGAGCTTGTAAAACTCTTTCCAAAAATGTTTAAGATTGAAAATTAATTCAATTACTCTCTCTATCTGTCTTTCAGTTGTTTAGTCTGCCTGTTAATAGTTTAACATTCACTAACTAAATTTTAAATTTAAACATTTTTGAAGCATTGAAAAAAATCAGAGAAGGCATTCAAATTTAATCACCTGTTTATATGCAATTGTTCCCAAATTTAAATACCTTTATGATAAAACAGTATGAAATACATTTAGTATATTTATACGAGTTCGCAGATGTATATATATATATTTTAATTCTAAGGAACAAAACATACTCTCTCTATCTGTCTTTCAGTTGTTTAGTCTGCCTGTTAATAGTTTAACATTCACTAACTAAATTTTAAATTTAAACATTTTTGAAGCATTGAAAAAAATCAGAGAAGGCATTCAAATTTAATCACCTGTTTACATGCAATTGTTCCCAAATTTAAATACCTTTATGATAAAACAGTATGAAATACATTTAGTATATTTATACGAGTTCGCAGATGTATATATATATATTTTAATTCTAAGGAACAAAACATAATAATTATGATAAATAATTTCATGCAAATATTTTTCAAAACTTAAACAATCCTATAAAACAGGCCGTCCTCGATTTTCTAGGGTACATGTTTATCATAGTTTACTTGCCAGTGGCTATTATAAATACCTAAAGAAAAATTAATATAAAAAGTATTTAATTTTTTTATTACTGAAAGTAGATTTTACTCATATGCATTTAAAAGGCAGAGTGAAGCATTCATGGGTGAATATTTTAACAGTGGTAACTTTTTAAAAAAATTATACAATTGTGTGTTGATGCAGACTTTTCTCTTATTTATGTGTAAAATGTAACTACTTAGAAACAATATATTAATTTATATTTGCAAAAAAAACTGTGAAATTGCATAAGGATATTTTTTGTTAATTATACTAATTACTCTTATAAAATTATTTTACAAAAAAAACAAAATTTTTAAGTTTTTAAAAGCAGTTTTATTGAAAAACGTATATTAATTTTATACAAATATTTTTATTATATATATATATATATATATATATATATATAAACTAACTTTAGAGATTTGGTAAATTATCTATGTAGGCAGAGCAATTTTTGAATTCGTAAAAAAGGCCATAAAATGTTCAGATCCATTTATTTATTGTTTGCACAAAAATAATTTAAATAAATAGAATTAAAGTACATTCAGGTGTACAAACTTGTATTTGAAAGTTTAAACAGCTTTATACAATTTAATTTATTCAATTTCAAATTTAATGTTTTTAATTAAATGCCTTATTCAAAGGAGCTCAAAATTTATATGCCTGTTATAGGTCACCGTCACATGAACTTTAGAAAATCTAGCACTTATGGTTCTTTTTACAGGGACACAATGCAAATTTCTTTATCTTTGTGGCATACGGGTTCATACATTAAAGTGCGATGGCGTCTAAATGCCTTATCCGATGGAGCTGAAAATTTATATGAATATAATAAGTCACTGTTGCAGCAACTATAAGCATTTTGGTGAATCTAGCATTTATAAGTTTTTACAGAGACACAACGAAATATTCTTTATCATTATAACCTATGGGCTTAAATTACAACAGCGTTAGATTAAACATCTTGTACTATATGCGAGAAAAATACTCAAACTCCAGATTATAATTTTCTCTCTTTTGCTAATTTAACAACTCCTCTTACTTTACTTAATCTACAAAACTCTTAGTTACTCAATGTTCGGAAAGTCGAGTTGAGTCACTCCAGGTTTTTTTTTCCTTCCTTTTGAGAGCAACTGAAATTCTGTTGATTCTACAACTCATAATTTTGTTAATTTACACGATAATCGTTTTGGGGTTTTATACACTGAGAAAAAGAAATGTACCGACTTCATCTAGAACGAATAGGTGGTTCTTTTCTATTTCCCTAATCTAGAAATATAGATTTCCGAACTATGAGTATAAGGAACGCCAGTACACTGAGAAAAAATTCTATAACTGACATCTAGAATCTAAATTGTGGCTCTAGAAAAAATAGTTCCATGTCATCCTTATAAATTTCTTATAAAAAATTTTCTAGTTCCCTTCGAAAGCGAATTCTAGAGACCTCTATTAGAATTCATGAGCGTTTGCCTATACTATCGAGGACAAACCTATTTGAAAATATCTCCAAATAAATGTGAATACAAGAGGCGGGTTTCAGCAGCTATAATCTTGGTTTATGACCCAATTCTAGGAAATCAAGCAAGAATTTCTCGTAATACAAAAGATTCAGAATATGCAAAATACTCAGAATATTGTTTTACCACCTAGAAATGTGCAGATTAGAAATTCTTGACCATTTCGTCCATTCGATTTATTGGCGGGCCTTATGCGCATGGCTCGGAAATCTATATTTCTAGTTTAAGGACTTAGAAAATGACCATTTATTCATTCTAGATGAAGGTGGTATATTTTTTTTCTCAGTGTATAAGTAGCTCAATATTTTCATCAGTAAATTATGCAAATGATTTTTTTAAAGGATTGCACATGCGTAGTTAAAATTATTTTGTAAAAGATCTTATATTTAAACAAGATATTTAATATTTTTGCTTTGTGATTGCAGTATACTGTGTCTAAATAGGACACCAAATTTCCAAAAATGGTTTTGCACAGGGTCTAATACCTTACGTTTGGTATTTTTTTTAAAGAAATTATTATATCAGAATGAATATATTTAGTAGCCTCATAAAAACTTATACAGATAATTAGAAGAATCTATATAAACCCATGCTACAGTAAAAGATCATTTCAGACATTACTTTTTACAGCGGAATCCAAAGCATTTTAAATTTTGTTTAATTTTTTACTGGTCCTCTTTTACTCTTCAGTACAGAACTTTTGCTGAAATATATGAGGTATAAGGTATAAGATATTCTTTATACTCCCAAAGTTTTAATAATAAATCTTTAAGAATTTTTTTAGACATTTGAGAAAACGTCTAAATTCGAAAGGGCTTAAATAATTAATAATAAGTAGTGTATATTCGTATTTAGTAGACACTTTTTTTAAATTATGTTATTTTAAATATCTGCTTTCTTAATAATTTAGTTTTAGATCCTATGTCCATTTTTTAACATTGCTCGATCCACTTGTGCGTCAAAGTGGTAGATTGCCACGTAGAGACTTTCATCGATGATGTATATCTATGAGAGAATAATTGTTCTGATACTTTTTATTCTTCATTCGAGTCGAAAAAGACTTTCAGTAATAAAATAATTCGGTAATTAGTAATTTTGAATCTAATCTAATTACACATTATATATATATAATATACTAATGGCATTCCTATTATATCCAAAAGTAATACACTGAAGCATCTCAGAAGTACAGCATTATAGAAAATCTACAAAAAATTTAATTCAGATTATCAGCTTAATGAGTTTGGTTTTATTGCTGACTTCTTTTCGGAATACGGGAGAGGTGAGTACTCACACAATCTGATTCATTTGTATATAAAGATTTATTTTCGATTCATTATTCTTTCCGATATTCCCATTTAATCGTAAACAAATATTAAATTTTAAAGTTGCAATTTGGAAACATGCATAAAAGGACGAACATAATAATGAATAAATATGTAAATAAATAAATATAATTTAACTCCTCAACGCCTGCATTAATTTATCTAAATATATTTTGATGAACTATTTAAATCTGGAATTAGATATTATTATTCATCTTGACTTTAATGGCCCTCTTCACTCAACGCCGCCGGAAGCCGAAGCTAATGTTTTTCTATGGGAAATTTTTCTTTACAAATAACTTATTAACTAATACATATTTTTAAATTCTGTTTTCACATTCTGAAAATTCCCAAATATTAAATTGACGCACCTTTTTTAAACAATTATTATTTTATATTTTATTTTGAAATTGCAAAATGGAAAAAAATTCGCATATTGAAAATTCGTATTTGGCAGCTTCAAAATAAAATAGTAAAAATTAAAAAAATAATTTTTTAAAAAGGTGCGTCAATTTAACATCTGGGAATTTTCAGTATGTGAAAACAGAATTTAAAAATATGTATTAGTTAATAAGTTATTTGTAAAGAAAAATTTCCCATAGAAAAACATTAGCTTCGGCTTCCGGCGGCGGTAAGTGAAGAGGGCCGTTAACTGGTATATTTGGGCAAAAAAGCAAAGTGTTTAAAGATTATAAAACAGAGATCAAGCTAGGAACATTTAATGAATAGTAGATAACGAAAATATGGGATATTGTTTAAATTAATGCCTAGTACTCTCAGTTTATCATAATACCAACAATTCTATCAAAGGACAAATATTTTACTAATTGTTTTGTTAAAAATGTAAAATAAGTACGCTGAACAGTAATGAATTAAATACGAAATTAAATAAAAAATTTTAAGCATAATAATTCTAAATAAAATTTGCCTCGTAAATATTTTAAATTATTATAATTCTATTATTATTATTATTATTTTAATATTATAAATAAGATAATGCTCAGTTCTAAGAAAAAAAAAAAAAAAAAAAAACATGTTTTTTTTTTAAATATTAGACTTGTTCTTTCGACGCAATGCAATGCTATCCAGGTTATTATTTTTATTATTTTCTTCTTCATTATGCTGGCTGAAAGAACATCTATCTAAAGCTATTAGCACAAATGCGGGTGAGGGGTGAAACGTTATGCAATATAGTGCCTGATATGACTTGGAGGATGTTGTGAAAGTTTAATTAGCAATTAAATAATAATGGACTCAGATTTTTCATGTTATCTTAAGACTACTCGTTATACTTATTATACAAGAGTTTTAAACTTCTGCCAATGTCTTATTAGCTTTTAAGACTATTATTGTAAATTAATGTAGATGAGGGTTCTTTCAATCTATGGTTTTCGGAAACAGAAATGAGTAGCATTAATAGCTGTAATTTATAACCTTTTGCAAAAATGACCAATTTATGTGCAGAATATATTTTATTAAGACATCTCAGTTATTTTTTATTAATAATTAAAATTTATGATGCGTCTTTGTCGGGTGTGATGGATATATTAGAACATTGTTAAACAGAATCTGAAATTAAATGTTTATGATATACTATACTTTTAACATAAAAAAAATACTTTTTTACTATAAATTATACCTTTCTAACACTTTCCATCAAAGATAAAAAGTATTTATGACTTTGGTCTATCTGTCCGTCTGTCCGTCTGTCTGCGCTCTAACTGTCGTAGATATTCATGCAATTTCTTGAAACTGACATATATATATATATATATATATATATATATATATATATAGAGAGAGAGAGAGATAGAAAGTGTTAAAAGCTCTTAATAAAAACGAAAATGCTATTGTAGCAATTTCCAGCTATTGCCTTTAATGTATCTGACTATATTCGCATATATCTTAAATTATTCGTACATAACAGTGCTAATAATCTATAGATTTTTAATTTAATTTAATTTAATTTAATTTATTATTATTTTTTTTTTGTGTGTGTGTGTGTACAAGTACTAAGTATATTGATTTTATAATAATTTGTTCAAAATAAAGGTATAAAAAATGGTTTATAGAAGCAGCTCCTATAGAACGCAATATTTTGAAGTTATTTAGGGTATTTCTGCTTACAAATCAGAGGTAGTACTTTTCCCATTTTCAATAGGGAACATCCCATAGTGAACTTCAGTAATGTATATATACATATTTTTTAAATACAAATTAATTAAATTGTTTTTGTATAAAAAAGGCGCCAAAGGCAGCACTAAAAATTATGCAGAAATATATAATATTGAAAATATGCTAAGGCTTGAAGATAAGTGGGTGTGGTTAACAAGAAGAAAAAATTTTAATAAACTTAAAACAACGTATTAAAGTAACCAAAAACATTTGTAAAAATAACACTACATGTGAAAAACACCTTTCCGCTTCCTTGTCAGTGGGTGGGAGTAGCAGAACAGACAATAAAATAAATTGAAAAGGCCTAACAGGTTTCGGAAACATGGCGAAACTAGCATACTCCAACAAATAATAACGAAATTCTAAAACAAGATTAAATTAATGATAAATTATATACAACAACAGTAATACTTAAATTAATGATAAATTAGATATAACAATACCAAAGCTTGATAAAAGCAATATAACCAAATTAATATCCAAAAAAATACAAAGCCGATATTTGTGATAAAAGTAATTTAATAAAAAGACATGCTAGATCATCATGTTCCCACCCAGACCTGAAAGGCAAAAATACAAAGCCGATATTTGTGATAAAAGTAATTTAATAAAAAGACATGCTAGACCGTCATGTTCCCACCCAGACCTGAAAGGCAAAAAGATATTGTATTATATTAAACTTACTGCATTGTCGAATTGTAGAAATAGGACTTTAAAGCAAAAGAAGCGGATTCACATGTAGTGGCCCATTACTGGCACTGTCATGTCCGATGTTCCAATATCATATAGTCCAAACTCTCCAAGTCGCTCAGTATAAAGCAACTGCAGTCCGACAGAATGCGTTCCACAAGTTGGACTTTGGCCATGAGTCTTCATCAGCAAGCACCACCAGACACCATGTAACGTAAGTGAAGAAACATTACCGCTGCTATCGGTATCGCGTCATAACAACGCCGGAAAAAACATCGCGCGTCAAAACGTAGACGTCAAAACATCGCCGGGAAAACATCGCCATGCCAATAACATCGCTGACAGAAACATCGCCAAAGAAAAAGTTTTATTTCTACATATAATAAAAAGTATCTATTTTTTTGTGTGTATGCCAGTCGCTTTGCGGACAAACGGATGCCAGCAAAAGTATAAAATAAATTACACGGAGGTCTGTTTTGACACCTCATGATGCACCTCGGAGCTTGGTTTTCGAATTTTTTATTACAGTTATAAAAATTATTAAAATATGAAATTTGACTTCGTTTTATGTTTTTCCCGGCGATGTTATGACGCAGTACCTCTTGCCAATTCCCTTTCGCAGACGATTCTCTTTCGATAACAGACATCTTGTCACGTGAGTACGAAAAATTGGTAATATTAAGTGGCTGAAGGACTACGATTCTAACAGATTGAAACAAAGTATGTTCGAAGCCGATTATAATTGTTTGTTACTGGAAGTGTTGATACCGTAGGATTTTGCGGCAGGGTAAACGATAAGTAACCTGTTTTGACGAAGTTTGTTGCCAGTAAAGGGTCCTTGGGGACCCGCAAAAATGGCTGTGAAGAAAAAAATTGCCTCTCCTCGCATACAACGTAGGGTTCAAAAATATGGACTGAGCCTCCCAGAAAAGTTGTTTTCTTTGGAAGTTTTATGCTCGAGCCCCAATGATTACCATGTGTTGGGTGTGGTGGAGTTTCCGAAAGAGAGACGTCTAACCAAGCAGGCTGTTGTGCTTTTTTTCTTGTCCTTGAGTTCCTGGTTTGACCGACATCGAATGATCTAGTGTAAATTCCAGCCTCCTCCAGAAGCCTGAGCATCCATTGGACCTTCCTTAATGTCGTGGATGCTCAACAGCTTCTGGTGGCTGGCTGTATTGAAAAAATTTTTCTCCTGTCCCTAGGGTTTGTTGAAACTTCCTGGTGTGCTGTAGTATGCTTCGAGGGTGTTAATGTGGGGAGTTATGGTTGGTCACTCGAGTGGTGAGTATCTGTTGTTTTGAATTTCATGCTAGCTATGTTGTGGCTCTGTTTGGGCTCTTTTGTATGAGAATTGTTTGTCTTGAGGTAAATTGCTAGGGTGTGACTTTGTTTCCAGTTACTATAGTGGAATTAATTTTGTGTCTACTGTTTATGTGTAGCTTTGCCTTTTTGTATTTGGTCAATTTGAAAAAATTGTTGGGGCTAAAAGAATTTTTTTTTTATTATTATGTTAGGGTAATTTTGTCAATAGTTAAGTTTTAGTTTTTTTTGGCAGGAGGGTTGTTCGCTGAATTTCGGCCGGACTCATGCGTTCATCTGAAAACTCATAGTTTTAGCTGGCGGTTCCTGCTGGTTCGGGGATTGTTTTATGGCTTATTGCTGCTCGTTTTGGCTTCCTGTTTTTTCAAAAAAAAAAAAAAAAAAATGGCAATTTTTTTTTTCCTGTTGGGGGAGGGTATATGTTAAGATTAATCTTAACACTTGGTTTTTTTAGCTAGTTTCTTTCTCTTTTAAAAATTATTGTATTTCAAAAATTATGCAAATCTTTTACAGTAAATTTTAATTCAGTGATTTTTATTAGTTTCAGTTAAATTTGCCTTTTAATTCAGCTTTGTTTTGATTGCATCTTGTACTCCGTTCAAAACTTTTCTATAAAATTTTCTGTCTGCCTAACAACAATTGTAGATTCCAAGGCTCCTGGCCAAGGGGACGTGACCTTAAGCTGATAATTTTTGCCCTTGAACTGCTCTGAAAGTCGCTGTTGCACGCGTTGTGTCGGCCTGGCTAATCAGCATAACAGCTATTTTGCCAATTGTCACGTTCAGTGACAAGATCGGCAAATGTGTTGTTATCGCTGATTGGTCAGTCTTTTTTCAACGGTCAGGTTTGTGCAAGCGTGTTGGCAACATATGGTGTGAAGCGTGGTTGAAAGGCGGAATTTTGGTTAATTTTGCGGTAGGACGCCAAGACGCTAGCACGATGTAGTGCTCAGGAAGTGAAAAATGGGGCTTTTGCCTCGCGTGAGTAGGAAAAATTGGTAATATTAAGTGGCTGAAGGACTAAGATTCTAACACATTGAAACAAAGTATGTTCGAAGCCTATTATAATTGTTTGTTACTGGAAGTGTTGATACCGTAGGTTTTTGCGGCAGGGTAAACGATAAGTAACCTGTTTTGACGAAGTTTGCTGCCAGTAAAGGACCCTTGGGGACCCGCAAAAATGGCTGTGAAGAAAAAAATTTCATCACCTCTCATACAACGTAGGGTTCAAATATGGACCCAGAAGAGTAGCTTTCGGGTGATGCTTGATGCTCTGGTCCCAATGATTATAGTGCGTAGGATGTAGTGTATTTACCGAAAGAGAGAAGTCCAACTGTTGTTGTTTATGTGCGGTAATTACTGAAGAGCAGACTGTTGTGTTTTTCATGTCCTCGAATTCCTGGTTTGTCCGTCATCGACTGCTCTAGAGAACTTCCAGACGCCACCAGAAGCCGGAGCATTCCTGGTATATGATCCTGTCGGTAACATTTTTGAATATCTTATTTATTCTCTCATAGTACTCTCCTACTAAAAGTAACTTGTAACTTTGCTGAAAGTGGTTAAATTATTTGGTAAATGGAACTGTATTTTAGTATTCAAAACTCCATTTATGAACTACAAAATTCCTCTAAGTCACGTAAAGGTGTTTTTTTTTTAAGCTAATGTCGAAAGTATGGAGAGTTAACTTTTTTTTGATAAGACTCTTACTTTAAGTGTTAAAATGTGGACTTTAATTGACAGAAACAAAAATATATATGTGACTTGCTAAATGATATTAATGAATGTTAATAAAACTAAAGTTCCTAATGTCTGTTGTTAGGGATAAATTCATTCTAATAGAAAGTATTTGAATGTAGTAATGTGATATTTCCTGAGTTTCTCCTTATTTTGTTTTAATGTGGAAATATGATATATGTGTTTCTTTATGATTTTCTTTTGTAAGGGGATCCCTAGACAAAATTCATGAAAGATTAATTAAAATCTGTAATGTTATTAAAAATGATGTGTTTTGTGATTATTTTTATTATGAGAAATTTTTTTTTTTCTCTATGTCATGGGAAATTTAATAGAATTCAAACTGTTTTTTTTATTGAGCCATTGAGTCTCCTGTTGTAAAAGTGTGGAAGTTAAGAAAGGCATTAAAATCTTATGAGATAAGCAAAAGTTTGTGGTGTTGATAAACACGATTTGAAGGAAAATTTAACTTGTGAAAGATGAAATTGCATAAAATATGAATTGTGATTTCCCATTGATTTTTACAGCAGGAAACATTGTTTTTGTTTATTTAATTTCTTTTGTTTGTTTATTGTGGGGGGTGGAAATGGCTCATCAAATGTTATTTTTTTTATTTACTTATTATTTTATAATTATTATTATAGGTTATCTAATCAAATGATCCTTTTATGTAAATATTTATATGTGAAATTCTACTTGTGGTAGTTTCTGTGGTAACCTGGAAATAGCAACTACTGTTATTTAATTTAAGGTCTTGTTGTGGGTTATTAACAGAAACTGCCATAAGTCATCATGGCCTTAAACTACATTTATTTATATTTATAAAGATTTTTGTTGCGTATCAGAGTCTAAAGCATTTTTTCCAACGAGGTTTCGTCCTCCTTTTAACATTTCCTTTTTGAACCGGGTTAGGAATTGCGGCAATGTAATCCAAAAAAACCAAAACACTATACGATCAGTTCTTGTTTCAAAAATGGATTTTCAAAATTTAAATTGTTTAAATTATCAATATGGACACACTTTTAATCACCACAACAAAACTATATAGATTCAATTTCTGTGCATATCGGCCGTCAGGAGGTGATGGTTTGCAGCAATTTAATTCCGTTTATAAGAAGGCAATATTTCAGATTCTATAGTATTTAAATGCACCAAATTTCGTATGTGAGGCGAATTATAGGAAAAAATATGCTGATTCAGATTCAGATTAAGTGCTTATCGTTGCAGGTGGCGCCGCTATACTTGAATTTAATTTCGTTTACAGAAAGGTTATATCTCAGTTTCTATATTATATAAATGCACGAAATTGGTATGTGACACATAAATTATTCAAATTTGCCGATTCATTTTGGTTATATTTCGCCCAACAGGAGGTGCTGCTTTTAATTTATGAAAATTTCCAAATGGTTGTAACTCAGCAACTGTTTGTAAAAATTGCACCAAATTTCATAGACAAAATGTTAATAGAGAAAAAAGGTAACAGCAACACCACCTTTCGCACCACATGCACCCAAATTCAATCAGCGTAATTTTTCGTAATATATATCTCACATACCAAGTTTTGTCCTTTTATATAATATTAAATATAAGTGAATAGAAAATAATGCAGCATGTCAGCGCCATCTGACGACAGATGTGCACCCAAATTCAATCAGTTTAGTTTTGCATGTACACCTCACATATCAAGTTTGGTGCATTTATATATCATAAAAGTTTAAATACTGCCTTCTCGTAAAAGGTATTAAGTTACAACATAGAAACGCCACTTATCGGCAAATAAGTAGTAAAATTTAATTTGTATAGTTTTACACAACATCCATTCCTCATGTCAAATGTAATGCATTTATATTCTATATAACCTGAATTATAAATTTTTAAAGTAAGGAAATCATAACTTAACAGCGTCACCTTTTGGGCGATATACCCTAAAAGCTAATCAGTCAATTTAAAACAAAGGTTTTACTAAATATCAAGTCCACTGGTTCGTGCAATACAGCGTCTATAAAATTTTGGGTAACACCCACACAGACACGCATGCATTTTTTTAAATGGTCAAAACATGTTCAGGATATCTAAAAACTTAAAAATCTATTGAAAAACGAACATCGAAAATTTTCACAAATCCAATATTTTCTTTTTTAGCGTACAGAAGAAACTAATAAAAAATGTGTTAGAAATATTTTTGACATGATATCAAATCATCACACATTAATTTTCAACCTTTAAAGATCCATGTTGAAAAAAAAAATAGATTTTAGAAATTTCTATTCCAATGTCAAGTCAAATCAGTAATTAAAGTGCTATTCAATAAATCAATAGGTATATAGCAAAATAAAATTTTGAAATCAAATGTTTGTACAGAAATATGTGTGTCCATATTTTTTAACTTTTCAGTATTCTCATAACTATTGTCTATACACCAAAAATAACCTGAATTTTTATATTTATTTTTAGAAAGTCATAAATAAGTTTTAAATAAAATTGAAGTTTAATATTGAAACATTTATTAGCAGAATTTTAGGGTAGAACAAATATATGTGAACTTTATTGGGTTTTTTATGGAATTTATGTGTTAAAAG
The DNA here is from genome assembly GCA_963930645.1 of Salticus scenicus. Lineage (NCBI taxonomy): Eukaryota > Metazoa > Arthropoda > Arachnida > Araneae > Salticidae > Salticus > Salticus scenicus. Next base: position 46,739,166 of record OZ005653.1, read on the forward strand.
CAAAAAAGGTAGTTTTCTATTATTTGGTAAAGCAAAATGTTTATTGAATAAGCTTTTGCATTTCTTTATGCAAGCAGAACATTTATAATGTATAGAATTGCTGTCCAGATTATATTTTCCATAGTACTTTAAGTTATTTAATTCAGAAAATATTTTTTTAGCATAAAATTCTTCTCAAATGTTGGCGTAATTATTGGCAGCTTTATCAGTAGGTACAAAAATAAAATTTGCTTGCATTTTTTTAGTAAAACTTAAATCATCTTTACTTAGTTTTTGGTATACATAATTGATTTGATTTAGGTTTAATTGAATAAATTCCTTAAAATATTTTAATTAGATAGTATTTCCATTCTATAAAAGCTTCAAACGGTACATTAAATTTATGAGCCATTTTCAGTATAAAATTATTAGTATATTTACAAAATCTTGTGGGTGTGTTTGTTGTTTCCCTTTTCTTGTTTATTGTTCAACTCTTTCTGGTTAATGCAATTAGGTCTATGTACCTACAAAAATCATTTAATAAATATGCTTCATAAAACAAATATAAAATGAGATACTGTATATGTAAGAGTAAACTTTGTAAAACTTGTTTGAAGAGTCCCGCTATTACTGCTCAATCGCATTCAAATCTTATAGCAATCGGAAAATTCAATAATATTGCATATAAAATTACTTGACGTGTTTGCTTACAGAGTTACATTGCCCAAACTTCAGGAGAATTACACATCAGAATTAATTTACATAGATCACAAGTTTAAAAAGCTGATTATCCGTCGTTTGAGATTTTACATTTCTGGGAACACTCTTTTGATAACGTTTTAATAGAAATTTTAGCTCATGTTGATGATGGAAAAGAAAGACTCTCAGCAGAAAATGATTTTATATTTAACCACCGAACTTTATATCCTTATGGCCTTAATATTAAATTAAACAATCTTAATGTTAATCAAATTGACAATATTTATGGTTTTTTGTTTGAAATCAATAATCTTATTAAAATACAAAGAGGTAAAAGAGGTTCTCATATTAATGGCAAAAACAATAATTTTTTGGATGCTTGTGTTTGGTTAAAAAATATTGAGAGTGATTTCTTAAATAATTATAACATTAAAACTGTAAAAAAGTCATATTTTTGAATTAAAAATTAGTAAACTTAAGAAAATTAAAACTTTTGCTTTGAATTATAATTTTAAAAATAAACAATTAAAAGATTTGATTAATGATTTTTTGAATTTTAAATTGAAATCCTGCAAACTTAATAACAATGTACTATACTTCATTCTGCTTTTTCAGCAAAAGTCATTTAATAATCTAAATATGAATAAAATTATTGAACATATAGCAATTTACTTTCCATTAAAGAATTATCCTATTAGAATTACCTTTAACTATACACAACCTTTTAGTTGCGGAGTTTTTAATTACAGGAGGTTTGCCTTTGCAGATATTGGTAATGAAAATAAATGTTGTTCACATAATGTGAATTTTAAGAATTTTATCAATAAAGATTATGGACAGATAATAACTGGTGACTTGAATAGTATTGAAAATAGGAATGTAAGGTATATTTTGAGTCTTGGTACAAAATTTAGACATAACTATTATATAAATCCTAAAAAAGCTCATGATACTTTTTGTAAAGATACTAATAACTTTATACTGAAAATGGCTTATAAATTTAATGTACCGTTTGAAGCTTTTATAGAATGGAAATACTATCTAATCAAATATTTTAAGGAATTTATTCAATTAGACCTAAATCAAAATAATTATGAATACAAAAACTAAGTAAAGATAATTTAAGTTTTATTAAAAAAATGCAAGCAAATTTTATTTTTGTTCCTACTGATAAAGCTGAGAAATACACAAAAAAATAAATAAATCAATAAATAAATAAATAAAATTAAATAAAAATCTATAGATGATTAGCACTGTTATTTACAAATAACATTTTCGTTTTTATTAAGAGCTTTTAACACTTTCTAACAATGTTTAACAATTATAACAATTTGAATTAGTCCATTTATCTATCTTTCTGTCCGGCTGACTGTCCAACTGTTTATTTGTCTTTCTGTCAGCCTCTGGCATTCGCAAATATTTTCAGAATTTCTTTAAAATGATACACTATATTATTCAAGTTCACAATGACATACCTTATTTAAAATGGTAAAATGTAATCGTATGCCATTAGTAGCAAAGCTTCCTAGATCTACTATCAAGCCTGAAGGTCCCTTTAGTGACGTCACAACCGGGGTCCTTCCGCATCGGTTACTTTCGTTTGAAATCTCTTAAAAGCTTCTCTAAAAGCTTCATTTCTTCTTCATAAAAACTGATTTCTCATTTATATTCCGTTAAAAAATAATATTTGACATTTATCTACCCTTTTTATTATATATATAAATATATATATTTCCCCATAATTTCAGCTAATTTATTTTAGCTAAAATAGATACATTTTTCATTTCTTATATGTGTTTACATAATTAAGCATTTTTAAAAATCAAATATTTGATGTTATAAAAATAAGTTAATACATGTTATTTTAATAAACGAGGGAAATTCACCGAATTCCATTGGAATAATTTATTCTATAAATATTACACCAAGGAAATTACAATATTTAAAAAATAATAAATTTTGACACACGTTCTTTGATTTTGAATTTCCAAATTTTAGCATATAAAGATTTTATTTCAGTTAAAACAACAAAAATGATATTTAATATTGCTCATTTGATAATTAATATAAATGAAAATCTTTATTATACATATTTTACCAAATATTTATTTTATTTTTAATTATATTCACATATATAAGTGTATTTTAAAATCAAATATATAATGCAATAAATCAAGCTCTGCATATTTTTACATTATTATAAAAAATATTATGATATATTCACAATTCCATTAACCCTTTGAACTGAAATGACGAGTCCAGCTCGTCATGAACTTTCTTGAGCAAACTGATCATGACGAGCTGCACTCGTGATGTGTGAAACAATAAATGTGTGAAACAAATATTATTTTTAATAATAACAAATTATTTGAGCAACAAAACCGTAAGTTTCTAAATGAATCCCTCCTATTAAAACTAAGAAAAATAAATTGCCTGTATGAGCAGTGCTGACTGAAAATAAATTGCAGTTCAAGGGGTTAATATCATTTAACTTCAAAGTTTTGTACAAAGAGTATTAAATTAATATTTAAAAAATAAGTATTAATAATTTTTAGATATACATGCATTCACACTTTCTAAATTTCCAAACTGTGACTTATAAAAACTGAAATATGAATCTAAATTCAATCTTTAAAATTAACAAAAAATATTTTTAAATTCTCTAATTTTCGCTATGTAACACATTTGAAAATGTTAAGTATGCATATTTTTCATACATGAATTTGGAAGGTTATTTTCTGAAATGTAGATACAACAACTCTTTTGTAAATGCTGATTTGTAAATTTTGAAACCAATTTCGAGTTATAAATACTAGATGTTTGAATTAATATTTCGAATTAGTCTGTATTGGGCAAAATTAAAATCATTTAGTTTATAGGTAATATCGAATAAATTTGAAATAAAGTTCGCCAAAAGAATAAGGAATTTTTGACATGCATACATACATTCACTACTTTTAAATTCCCATTTTTTAACGTATGAAGATCGAAATTTGAATGTTCAATTTATATTTTAAGAACAATAAAAATTTTTATTTAAAATTATTCCCTATTTGCAAAGCACAATAATAATATATATATATTTTTTTCATACATATTTTACGAAATTTTTATTGATGGCAGTCGAAGATTACTTTATAAAGCATAAATACATCATTTGAGTTATTATAATTGTTTTGTAAACATTTAAAGAAAACAATTTGAAGTCATAAATATAAGATGTTTAAAAAATATTTCAGATTAACATATAAGAAAATTTTAGATCATTCAACTTAAAAATACATGAGCCGAAAAAAAAAAAAAAAAAAAGAATAAATAAGTAAAATAAAACAATTAAAAAAAAAAATCTGTTTCAGATAAATTTATAATTCCTAAACAAATTCACGCAACACAAATTACTTATCAAAATTAATTTCCACAGTGAATGGAGACAACTTTCATATCAGAGAAGTACAATACTAAATTTAAATAATAATAATAATAATAATAATAATAATAATAATAATAATAATAATAATAGAAATTTTATGTTCTACGTTCGAGATTGTAGGAAGTGTTTCTTTCTTTCTTTCTTTTTTTTTTTTTTTTAATAAAAAAAAAATCTTGACAACTGTGTTTGAAATTATTGAAGATACATGGTTCAACTATTAATTTTAATGGAAGTTCTCTTAAAAAATATTTATATTGAAAGTTTACAACATTCGGGAGGATTTTCCTCCAAAGGAGCAAAGATGCTCCTATATGTACCAATTTTTCCTATAAGTGTTTCGGCCCACCAGCGGCCGAGCGGTTCTGCGCTCAAAGCTGGTAGACGTGAGGTGCCGAGTTCAATCCCTGGTCGCACTCGTCGGCCTAGCCGTTCGAAGTTTTCCGTGGTTTTCTCTGAAATTGCGTAAATACCGGCTAGGAACCCTTAGAAAGACCCCCACGGAGGGCATTCCTCTTAGGCCTAGGACCCAAGTGCAGTCCCCACAACTTAACCCAACCTATAAGTATTTCTTTTTATTTCACGATGATTCGTTAAAAGTAATTGTGCTTATTTATACAACACTTTCTCCTATACTGCCATAATAATAATTATTATAAAACGTCTCCACCTGTTGGCGATTTTCACCAAAAGTTGAAGGACATTTAAATCAAGAAGCAATTTAAACTTTTTTGAAATTCTGTTCATTAGTTCCTAAGATACAGATACCCGAAAATTTTGTCTCTCACGCACACATATATTGACATTTTCTAAAAATGACCAAATCATGTTTGTACCTTTCAAAACGTGTAAATCCATCGAAAACCAGAACTAGAAAATCTTTACGAATCCAAGACGTTTTTCTATCAAATTCAGAAGAAAGAGAAAAATAAATAACAATGAAAAACAAAAATTTAAAAATTAAAATCTTTTAACAAGTGGCGTTGCCATTCCTCTTTTCATAATTTTTAATGTGCCCGTATAGGACAAAGTTTCAAATAAATGAGAATAAATTTTAATGAATTATTATAAGATTAATAAAGAACTATTCATAACAGTACAGTCAATCAGGATAACAGTCAACCTTGCGTGTGTAGGTGTGTAGATTTTCAATATGGATATCTTTTAAAAGAACTCGTCAATACCTTTAAAACGAATAGTTGAGCAACGATCTGTGATAGTTAAAAGCAAAGTTATTATTATTATTATTATTTTCATTTGGAGAAAGTGTCCTCCGTGGGGGTCATTTTACGAGGTCCTAGCCCTATATTTAAAAAAAAAAAAAAAAAAAAAAATTGGAAAAAACAAGGAGAACTCCGAAAGGATGGGTTGACATGTGTCACCTAGGATCGAACCAGGCACCTAATGTCTTTGGGAGCAGAACCTTTCGACCACTGGGGAGAGACTTTCGTAATTTTTAAAGAATTTTTACGTAATTTCTATCATTTCTAAAGAAATAGTTAATTTTTTTAGAAATATTACAAAAATTTAAAAGAAAGGAATTGACGCTTTTTAAAATCTCTGTTTGACACTTTTGTTTTAAATCTATTATTTACAGTTGCAAATTTTCTGTAGGATCTACCATGTAAAAAATTCATCATTTCTTGTCTTTGTGTAATTATTGAAAAGAATGTTAAACGCTGTTTTTATACATTCATTAATTAACTGAGTTAGTGATTTACCACAATTACAAATTCTTTCAAATTCTAATCCGTCATCCATTAGTTTTTCAAACAATTCACATAATAGAAAATGTTGATTTTCAGATTTCAAAAAATGTTCCACATATTTTGCAGTAATACAATGTAAATGAAAATTAACTCAGTTGATGTATATTAAATGATGGAATCTAAAAATTCATTCATGAAAAATGTAATTTAAATGTATATGAAGTGAGGACAAACATTGTTTGCTACATGCATTCCAAATTCCAAGCAGAAGATGAGATAGTAAAACACAGTAAACGGATCCGATGGACATCAGCTTCTTACAGATAAGGGACCCGGGTTGTGACGTCACACGCTGTCCGAGGTGATACCTTCAGGCTTGATAGTAGATCTAGGAAGCTTTGTTAGTAGCTCCTGTACAACAGGTCGTAGTAGTGTCCATTTTGTAGTGTATAGGGACACTACAAAAATTGTCAGTGCATTGCGTTTTAGGACAGACATTTAAACAAATCATATTTAAATAACTTTCTACTGACAAATTTAGAAAAAAAAAAAAAAAAAAAAAAAGACATTTATTGTTAATATCCTAAAATAATGCATAGAATAAAATATAGTTAACCTCGAAATTTACAGGTTTGCACTAAAATATTAAGATACATTAAGGATTGCAATTAGAATCTAAGGGCTAATTTTTTTACGTTAAGCACTTTTAACACTTTCCAACTATGTTTAAGAGTGATTATGAATTCATTTAGTATATGTGTATGCCTTCCAATTCTTCTGTCTGTCCGTTGTGTGATAACTTAGGCAGGGAAAAACTATATTTATACATACGACAAATACTTACAGTTGGAAAGTGTTAATAATTAATGCGCATCGTATGATTTTTAAGTGTAAGATGCATGGTAATGGTGGTAGTACGGTGCTGAAAGAATTAAGGCGATTGTCTTTGCATCTAGGCCTGGGCAAAATGTCATCTTTTGGGAGTAAGTGAAAGGTGCCCAGTGCCCTAGCCGTATACTTGCACATTTCGGAGAAAACCTCGGAAAATCTCCACGGCTTAGCCAAAACGCGCGAACTATGATCGAACAAGGCTCTTTCTACCTTCCAGTTTCCAAAGGGAGGAAAACTTGGAAAATACAGAAAATATCTGTTGAAAAAATAAAAAATAAAAGTATTTACTTTCCTTAAAATTTACTTGTTCAATTTTTTTTCACATAAAAATTTTAATGTGAATGTGCATAGAAGCATCGATTCTCTTTAGTAAAGCAACACGAATTTCTTCTTGGAAACAAAGAAATCATATATTTTATAGTAATCATATTCAACACTTTAAATTTTCCTTATAATAAAGAATATGTATTACATAGTGCTGCCATCTATGTTATTTTTAAGTTAATGGAAAGTACCATTATATTTCCTGCAAAAAAATAAAATTATTGTGATTGTGATCAGTGATATTGAAATTAATCTTAAATGCATTTAATTAAAATGAATAATGTTAAGGAAGTTGTAAAATTTTAAGACAATCAATCAATTATTATTAGTATTATAGCTTTAATTAGTATTTATATAGCTTATAATTCATATAGCTTTTCATTAGTATTATAGCTTTAATTTGTAAGATAAAAATTTGCTTTCAAATTTATATTGCAGAAATTTATAATTATTATTAATTTTTAAGTATAAACAAATCTGGCGAAGTAATTTTGTTGAATAATATTTTTGCTTCATTATTTTTATATTAGTGTTTAGTTAATTCTAGAATATATCGCTAAATTCTATAAATATAATATGGTAAATTTAATTTATAATAATTCTACAAACTAAAAAAAAAAAAAAAAAAAAAAAAAAAAAAAATCAGCTTCTTCATTTTTTTTAAATTATTACTTCTAAGTCAATAAATATATAAATAAATAAAAATAAATGTGGTTTTGTACAATATAATATATAAATTCTTTCTGAGCAAATATTTTAATTTATTTTTAAACTAACTCCTTTTTTTAATAATACTAATAAACACAATGGATTTATTCTAGAAAGTTTCTAAATGTATATAGAATCTATTTAAATATTCTGTGATTATAGATGTTATTAAAGTTATTTCCTTCATAGATACTAAACTACATATATTTTGCTCATGAAGGTAGAAAAAGCAGTCATTAAACTGGTCATATGGACTTTGTTTAGTGTCGCCATCTGCTGTTTACATTTTGTTCTTGGACAGTTAATTTGAAATAAAATTTCCCAAAATTTAAATATTGTCGCCACTTCACCACTATTGTGAAAGCTATTAAAGGAATTTTTAAATGCATTTCAAAACAAAAATAATAATTAAATAAATAAACACACAGAAAAACTCACTGTGAATTTATTTTAATATGTTTATTACACATATTTTAATAAGACCTTTGTACATAAATAAAAATATGGAGTGACTCTACTCGACCCTCTGAACATTATGTAATTAAGAGTTGTATAAATAAATTAAAGTAAGAAAAGTTATTAAAAAAACAAAAGATAAAATTATAAAAAGGGTATATGCGAATTATTTTAATTTTAGTATGTTATTCAAATTAACGCTATTGCCCTGCTTTTCAAATTATTTAACTCATAGATCATAATGATAAAGAAATTTTCATTTTGTCCCTGTAAAAGTCTATAAATGTTAGACTCCCTAAAATCTATGCAGTTCGTGTGACGATGACTTGTAACAGTTATATAAATTTTCAGCTCAATGGTATGAGGCGTTTAGACGCTATCGCACTTTAAATAATTTGATACCATGAGTCACAATGGTAAAGAATTATCCTTTGTGTCCCTGTAAAAAAAAACCTATAAACGCTCTATTCACCAAACTTTGTACAGTTAGTACATTGGTGACTCATAACATGTGTATAATATTTCAGCTCAGTCGAATAAGGCATTCAGACGTAATTGCACTTTAAAAATTTTAGTTCCAAAGACCATAATGATAAAGGATTTTTCTTTGTGCCGCTGTAAAAAAATTGTAAGGGCTACATTCACCAAAATCAATAGGGTTCGTGCTATCGTGACCTGTAACATAGGTACCATCTTTCTGCTTATTTGAACAAAGTGTTTAGACGCTATCGTGTTTACTCACATAAATAGATCAAAAGTAACATGGAATGGCTAGGAAACGGTTGGCCCTACAGTTTCCATCTTCATTGGGCAACGGTTGTTTTTTGCCATCGGCCCTCCGTTGAGCCAACTGTTGGGCGACGGTTGGCCCAACGATGGAGCGGTAGGATCATGGTTGGCAAACTGTTCGGCCATGGTTGGTAAAGTGTTGGGTCATGTTTGGGTGACTGTTGGGCCACGGCTGGGTGACAGTTGGGCCCCAGTTGGCTTACTGTTGGGCCATGGTTGGCAGACCGTTGGGCTACGGTTAGGACTGTTTTCCTATCCGTTCTACTGTTGGGACAACTGTCACCCAACGGTTGGCTTATCCGAGGCCCGACGGCTAAAAGCAACCGTTAGCCAATGAAGTGTGAAAATGTAGGGTCGTTTCTCAAGAATTCTGTCTTATTTGGTTTAAACTCAAGGAGTTAGAAACAAAACACCAAATTAAAATATATATATATATATATTAGGCCATTTGGTTTCATTTTTACTAAAATAAAATATATCTTTTAGGGTGAATAAACGCATTCTAAATTGAAAAAAGAAATAAAAATAATAATAATAATAATTAATAATGTTGCAATTATAATTAACTTATATATATATATATATATATATATATTAAAAGAAAGTTTAAATTTTAATCAAAAGAATTTTTAAATTATCATGAAATTACTTGTTTAAGAGTGCTATTCTCAATATCTTATTTCTTTCAAGATGAATAAATATATTTCTGAAACAAATTAAAAAAATTAAAGATAAATTTTTCTTTAAATGTAATAATATTATTTATAAATTTCCAAAAGAATAAAAAAAAATGTCTTATTTATTTTAAATTGTAATTATATAAAAGAATATAAAGTCTGAAAAAAAATCTCAATATACATAAAAGAAATATATGAAAACCAATGTAATTTTTAAAAAACAGTATTTTTATTTGTTAATATATCCTTACTCCTTAAAGCATATTGTAATAAATATTTGATTGTTTGTGGACATAATTATATGACTACAAAATTCTTAATATGATTTATACGCATTTCTAAAAGTGAATTATTTTTAGCAAAATGGAAAAGTGACTTGGTTAGGATTCAAACTTGGAACCATTGACTGTATCAGTTTTGTACTCACTGAAAAACCTAGCCAATATCTGACCTGCAGGATTTACTCATATGAAACAGAAAAAAAAATCAATGTGTTCTTTAAGCTCTTATATAAGTGATTACTGCAGGTTACAACATCTGATATCGACTAAATAATTCAGCGGTAGAGCACTAGTAAATTGTAATATATGTCTCATATTTAAATCTTGTTTTTAAATATATAACTTCAGAGTGAATATTAGAATTATTTATTCATTTAACTCTCTTTTTTTTTTAAATTTACTATTTTTAGCAAATGAGTTCATTTAAATTTTTATTCTGCTCGTAATAGAATGAAAGGAATATAAATCAATCTGTTGTCTTATTTTATTTCACTTTAACAAATCTATCAACAAAATTTTTATACTATATAGAAAAGAAAATTCAAATTCTCATATCAAGTCTGATAACATATAAGATTGTTTTGCATTTTTGATGCTTTAAAGAAAGTTAAATTTCATAACTAAAAATATCTACATCACTGTTGCTGGATTATAATATAATCAAATTAAAAATTATGTGAGAATGCAATGCAAACTATTGATTTATAATGAAATGGACGTAACAAAGGTAAAAATTAAGAAAATTAAGTCACTGGTCCGCAGGACCAGAGATTTTAAGATTTTACTGGTATATAGACATATTCACTGATCCGTTTACCAAATCTTTAGATTTAAAAAAAAAAAAAAAAAAAAAAAGCCGAACCTTGTTAACGTGAATCTCTAGGGAGAAAAAATGTTCATGTTATCAGTAGCGACGGGATGGTGGAAACAATTCATGTTAAAAGTAATTCACATTAAGTGTGTTCACGTTAACAAGGTTGGATTGTACTTACAAAATAAATTTAGATAGCAACTATGACAATTGAAAATAATTGTAATTAATTGAATAATACAAATGAAATCTTATATAAATCAGAAAATGTATGTTTTTCTAAATTGATTTTCAGCACTACAGCCAGGAAATACACGCATGAGAAATAGAGATTAAATTTTCACCACATTATTTCAATGAAAGAGAGAGAAAAAAATGAGATGATGAAGTAATATGCAATGATAAAATGTTTATATGAAGGGCTGGGGAAAGGTTTGTTTACACCACATTTGCAAGTTATTCTTCAGACATGGCGAGTGAATTTTAAAAGTCAGCTTTTTTGCTGATATTTAACATAGTAAAACAGCTAAAAAACAGTGTAAAATTGCCCAAGAAAAAAAAAAAAAAACTTCTTCCTTAGTATTTGGATAGGCAATTACTTAAATTTTATTACCTTTTTAAGCTGTTATTATCTTATACAGACTATCAGTGACATCTCATGAATGACATTTTCAGTATGTTCCACTTGGGTAGTTAGAAATAAAACATTAAAATGGATATTTAATTATCTTTTTGGTTAACTTGCTTATTTCGAGAAACAACACAGATATGGCGCCATTTTAACAGTCAAACAGAAGAGGAGCTTTTCAAGATGATGTGCTGTTTCTAGCCACCAGTATGGAGCATACCCAAAACTTCATTCACGATACACTATTGCAGACTATGTATCATATATTGTTGTCCTGTAAAAAAATAAAAATCCTTGGCTGATAAAAATTTTGAAATTCTTACCCCTGTTCCTCAAAAAAAAATCCCAACCCTGTTTATAAGCAAATCATTAACTCCTCTTTAAAAAAAAAAAAAAAAAAAAAAAAAAAAAAATCTAACCTCTTTAAGGATATATTATCTTGCTAACTTCTTAGTTTAAAACTTATTTCTTTTACAAAAGTTCTTTTTTTTTTTTTTTTTTTTTAATACATGTTTAATTTTCCTATAATGTCTTGGAGCTTTTCTCGATTAACTCCTATTAACAATTAATCTATGTAAAATTGAAAACTATTATTATTAAATCTTATATTGTAAATAAATTATTTTTATATTTTGTAAAGACAGTAGCCATAATTATACAATTTAACCTAATTTGCCGATGGAGTTAAATAATGTAATTCTTACCTACAGAATATGATTAAAAAATAATTCCCTTACTTTTTTGAACACACCTAAATCTGGATACAAAAGTAAAATGCAGTTGTGCAAAATATGTCCAATCCAGCGATCTAGGATCAGGGGTAATATTTGCGGAAAAATATACAAATGATATCAGTTTCAACAATGAATTACAAAAATCATAGTTGAAATTGTTCCCCATTTTGGAGAAATTTTTATATAGATTGGGGGAAATGTTGGGAATAAAAACATTTTCTGCACCTCTGGTAAAATGCATTACAGTCTTAAAAAAAAAAAAAAAAACTAGTTGGCATAGGTGGGCTCTGCTCAGTTCCCCATCACATTTATATTCTCATAAATTTCTTGTGCGAGACATATTATAATCATGTTAAAAGAAATGAATTTGACCAAAGCTTGATACAGTGACAGAATGAAATCCCCGCCTAATAGGCTATCCACCGTTCACTTCGATATATTTATCTTATTCTAATCTATTAATTTATTTTATCAGGGTCAATTCTGTTTAGTTTTCATGCTACTATTTCCAATGCAATAATCCTCAAAATTCATATTTATATGAAAAATTTACAATTTCACTATGTTGATAAAATCGTAAATTGCGAATAATTTACGAAATTTTCCTATTAGAATATTTGTATTCAATCATGTTCAAACAAATATCATAAATAAAATTTTGAAGTTGTTTAATGTATTTATGATCCTCAAAATGGAAGTTTATGCTCAATTTTGCCTTATTCTGACATGTTAAGTGAATCGTAAATTCCAAATAACTTACGAAATTTTTAAATTGGAAAAATCATAGTCTATGATATTCATGCCAGTATCCCAAATAATATTTCGAAAGTGGTTTGACATCATTACGATGAAGATATCCCTCGAGATTGACGTTTATGTGAAATTTTGCTCTATTCTGCCATGTTAAGAAATTCGTAAATTTCCAATAACTTACGAAATTTTTATATTGGAAAATTCATAGTCATTAATATTCATGTTAGTGTCATAAATAATATTTCAAAAGTAGTCTGACATCTTTACGATGAAAAAATCTCTCAAAATTGACGTTTATGTGAAATTCTGCCCTATACTGCCATGTTAAGAAATTCGTAAATTTCCAATAACTTACGAAATTTTCAAAGTAGCATATTTATAGTTACTGATGTCATTCTGGCATCAAAAGAGATATTTTAAAACCGGTCTGACATTTTTACAATAAAAAGTTTCCATTAAATGCACGTTTAAGTGAATTTTTGTCCTATTCTCCCATGTTAAGAAAATCGTATATATCTAATAACTTACGAACTTTTTAAATTCGAATGTTGTAACTAAATAGGGTTCTTGCCAGTGTCGAAAGTAATATTTTAAAACAGATCTGACCTCTCTGCGACAATTTGTTCTTGAGATATCGTGTACACAGACTAACAAACTAACGGACTAACGGACTAACCCACTAACAGACTATCAGACTAACAGACACCCTGCTGACAGACACCATACAAATTTTGTGATTTTCGAATTCCTCACACCTGAAAACGTGTAAAAAAGTCATAAAACCGAGGTCGAAATTTTTCACGATTACGTAAGTTCCCCATACCTCTATAGTATGATGGGGAACTAAAAAAAATAAAATAAAAATAAAGATGCAAAAAATAAAGATACTTTTCAAAAATAGCAAATATTTTTATTGAAAACATAAGACAGTAAAACTTAATTAAATGTTACATATAACAATTTTTAGCGTGTACTAATTATCACACAATTTATTTTATTTATTTACTTTGATATGCCTAAATAAAATAATAATTTCAAACATATGGTTTCTTCTTCCTCACCAGTCTGAAAAATTTTCAAGAAAGTGCAATATACAAACCTAAAATAAAAATACTTGGTTATTTTGATTCCATTTTACATAATAATAATAATAAAAATATATATGTGCAACACAAGAAAATACGTCTTGAAAAATTATACTTCTAATTTAAAAATAAAAATAAAATAAAAAATAAAAATAAAAAATATCTCTGAGAGCAACAAGTATTAAGTAGTTTATATACACTGGTTCTCATAATTATAAGGACACCCGTTTTTCTATATTAACTGAACACTGAACACTGAACACTATTATTTAAACAAATATATTTCTTATTAATTTGAATTTCATTAGTAGACTATATTTAAAAATTTTATCTTTTGTCCATCTTAAAAAACTTTAAATACGGTCAAAAAGATGATTTTTTATATGTTCACAATTATAAGGACAGCTCGAATCTTAGTAATTTTTTTTCAGTTATTATTTAAATTAATATTTTATGGGGTCTCTTTTTAGGGTAAAACAGTCAGACATTCTCTATGGTATATGTATATATATATATATATATATATATATATATATATATACTTTTTTATTTAATATTTAGTTTCAATACCATTTCATACAGCATAGATGATATTCTGAATACATATAAACTATTTAAAATTGCTTTCCACTTGCATGCACTTTTCTAATATGATACGTTAAGGTTTTTTCAACTTTTAGGCCACGGGAAAGGATATAATACAGAAGTTTCTTTCTTCAAACTATTTCCTATTGCTCTAGAAGTAGAGCAAAAATGTAAGTCTTGTTGAAAAAAATATTATTACCCCCCAAAATCTAACAAAAATCTGAGAATACCACGTTCAAAATTTGCGGATATTCTCTTGTGTTCATAATAATAGAAAAAATTACTAAATTCAAACTGCCTTCAGTAGAAACAGCTCCCCAGAGCACCATAGATCCACCTTTAAAATGCCCGACTCATATCTGCCTTTAAAAAATCTACTCTGCCTTTCGCTATCTTCAGATCGTGCCAGTAACTGTTAAAACCATTTCGTTAATCAAGAATAAAATGTTTTTCATCCGAAAATGCAACATTTTATCATTTAATATTGTCTTTATTCAATTTTAACAGAGACGTTATTTCCCCCATTAAATGCTTGTTGATTATTACAGGTTTTTTATTCATTTTAACATATTATTAATTATTTTAAACATGCACAAATGTGGACCCCAACCTTTCGTTAAAACTTACGAGCAAATCCAGCATCAGTCATTATGAGTAGAACAGTAAGAGGAATTATGAGTCTTCGATCTCTGAAAAACAACTCTGATTTTGCATCAGATCTCTCCCCTATCGTATCAGCAGTTCAACGTTTGATCACATTTCCTTCAGCAATTTTAGATCTTCGAATTTCATTAGAAATTCGGCGGATTGAAATAATCCTTCCACTTAAAAAGTACATTTATCATACTTCACTACATGAACGTTCATTTTTTCTAGTTATTATCAGTAATGTCCGACCAAGAAAAATTGAAGGCTTATATATGAATTAATCTAGCCCATTAGTTAACAAATTCGCCTGTCAACTGTAATTTATCCTCTAGTAAGTTAAATAAAACGAAAAAATCTTTATTGTCCCTATAATTATGAACATCTCAAAACGTGGAGAAAAAAATATTTTGCATTATTTTTTGTTAATTTTGCTTCATATTAAAAAAATTATAGCAGTTTTGGTTTTTAGAATACTAGATGTATTAAGTGCACTCAGTATAATCTTGTTCACAATTATTTTTACATTAGTTATTTCAGAACATAAAGTGTTCTTATAAATATGATAAGGAGTGTATTTAATCACTTACATTTGTTTTATTGATATGATTTGACATCAACAGAATTGATTTGATTGATGAGAGCAATATTGATGATGAAATTCAAATGCTAATTTCCAATTGACTTGGAAAAGTACAGTTTACAGTATTTACTTAATTCACTGGTAAATTTTTAGCTGCTGAATCGCAACAAAAAATCTACAAGAAATTGCTAAACTTCATGTTTTGAACACCAAATGTGAAAAAGTTGTAATCAAATTATATTAACCCAAATTCATTAAACCCAAAAAACTTAAACACATCGATCAGTTTTAATTATTAAAATGTTATTTGTTTTAATTATTACAACTTAAATTTCTATTTATTTTATAGCATAGATAAAAAAATAATAAAAATAAACTTCAGATTTACTTTTTACAGTGTATTACATTTACATTAAGGCAGGGCTCGATCCAGACAAAATTTGGATCCCTTTTGTGGCCCCTTCACAAAATTCAAATCCATGAAAAATGACACATAAAATTCAAATTTATAAAATGAGCCTTTTTACAAGACTTTGTTTTATAAAAATTATCCCTTTTTTAAATGTTTCCATGTTTTCAGTATTATAAAAAAAAAAAAAAAAAAAAAAAAAAAAAACCTTAAATTGGCTCGAAGAAACTGTATTAAACTTGATATTAAACATTATACAGTAGAGAGCCAGAAATCCGCACAGCTTGTTACAAAGCTGCTAATAAGAATTTTTTTTAAATATCTTGAATAAAGATTTTATGCTTGCATTTTATGATTACAAAAATGAAAAACAAAATAATAATATGAAAGACTGCAAGAGCCAAGTTGCTGCTAATAAAATTATTGACAGAATATTAAATTCATCAAAAGAAAATAATGATTATTGTAATATGATGATATCAATAAGGTAAATAAAAATCAACTATTTTTTGTTTAATGTTTTGTGATGAAGTCATAATTGTAAGGAAGAACTCAATAAAATTTGTAGAAAAATAAATTTGCGTTACTACTACTTACAATAGAGAAAAAAATAAATAAATCATGCAGGTTCAAGTTAGTTTAAAACTAGCTACATGTGAACATATTTTATCTAAATTTAACAAATATATTTTTAAATTTTTATTTATTGTTTTCTTTACAGTCGGTAACAAAAGTGTCCGAACACTAGCAAAAATTCCTATGTAAAAAAAGTACAGTTTATACGGTTTTGTTAAATAAATCCTTATCGAATCATGTTCTTACACTGACTAAGAACAGGATTCGACAAGGATTTATTTAACAAAACCGTATGAAATGTACTTTTTTTTCATAGGAATTTTTGCTAGTGTTCGGACACTTTTGTTACCGACTGTACATATATATATTTTTTTAATGTTCATTATAATTTTTATATATCTAGTAATTTAATATTCAGTGCTATTATTCACTAGTACGTGTTTAGTTTGAATAATTTTCTGTTTTTATTATTCAAAGTGAAAATTATTTTTTATGAGCCGCAAAATCTTAAAATCCGTAAAACCTCTGGTCCCGAGCTGTGTGGATTTTTCACTCTGTATACAATGATATATTGTATACAATTATTGTAAAAATGGAAGATTTTACACACTATTTTATTTTCTCCCAAAAATATTTTATTCTTAACAAAAATAATTAATAAAAATTTCACAAAAAAGGGACCCAAAAATTTAAATCTGGATCGACCCCTGGATAAGGTAAATTTACCTGGAATGTCTATTTAAATTAGCTTGCAGAAAATGGTAAGAAATAAATTTAAAAAAATATAAAAACAGGATTTTATTTCAAAATGTACTAAAAAATTCAAATTCCATGGATGTAGATAATATACATATATGCAAAACTTCAGATCTGTCAGATGGTAGGAAGTATGATAAAATTGAAAAACAAATTTTGAACTTGAATTCGTTGTCTAGGCGCTCAGTTCACCTTAAGTTTATTATTTCTTGAGCAACGTATTGTTGTCAGAATTATTCAAAATTTCAGCTTAATCCAACGATGGAAAGTTAATTGAAAAATAAATAAATAAATAAATAAAAGGAACTGGAGTTAGAGTTTTAGGGTAGAGTTGCACTGAATATTCACTGAATATTTATTTATCTTGATATTCGGCAGCAGGATAGTAAAATTAAAATTAAATTTAAAATTAAATTTAAATGCAGAAATTGTAAAAAAAATATTTTTATTATATAAAATTAAAATTGATTCATAATTGCGAAAAATCATGAATATTCTTATGAGTAATATATTTAAATTAGCAAAATTATATTTAAAGTACAATTTATGAAATTACATTTAAAAAAAATTATGTGTTTTGAAATTAGAAAAAATATACTTTATTTAGTCTTCATTTCCTCATTAGTCAAAAATTTAAAAATATATCCCATACAAAACTTGTCTGTTTCCTTTGAAGCATTTTATTTTATGTTTAGGAAGAAGAAAGAATTTTATTTTAAAATTATTTTTGAGTTTTCAAAATATGTTGATATGTTACATGCAAATTAAAATTTTTAAACAAATGTATAAGATCTGCAAAAAATTAAAAGAAAGGTATGCAATGCTGACAGGAAAAACAATATAAAGGCGAACTTAAGAACAGATCTGATTCTCCAGGGCGAGAAAGTTTATAAATGGAATCTTCTGAAAAAGTGATGTTTTATGTTAAGTTCCAGAGTAGGAGAAAAGAGAGGGTGGGGTGGTTAATAGGGTGAACAATTACTATCGAAATTTTAAGGTATTTAAAAACACTAAACACATGCAATCCAACTCAATAGTACCTGTGAAATTATGAAAAATATAAATTCGCAAAATAAAATTACAACTAAGGTTTAATTTTAGACAATGACAGTTCACTTTTATAGAACTAAACTCACACATAGCACAGAAACCTTTTATAAATTAGAAATTCAGCTTTTTGAGGAAATATAGCAAAGGCAGATGGTTCACTCTATGAAAGATTAGTTTTTGAAATGAAACAGATTTATCAAAGTTCTGTTTTTAAGAAAGGTCCTTTCTTAAGACATAAAATTCTGAGAAGGGTTCTTTAATAGACCCAGGTTTTTTTTCTGTCCAGATCGCTGGTTTATCACAATAAAGATTTTATATGCAGTTGATTCAATTTTAATCAAAAGTAACAGAGACATAACAATGCAAAATAAATTACAGAAAGTAAAAAACTAAAAATAATAAAAACTTTAAAAGAATTATTTGTTTTGCAGTTTGTTACACCTTGTTTTGCAGATGGCCCAACAACATAATGACACTGTAGGCCCAACTGTCATATTTTGGTGTTGGGAAAACAGTATTTGAGGACTGTTCGGCCAACAAAACTATTTACTGTTGGCCCACTGTTATTCTGAGCATTTTTCCCAACGATAATAATTCTCCAACGAACTAACAATAAATCGCAGTTGGGCCAACAGTCTGTGTTACTTGGGATACGTTATCGAAAAATAGTAACTATGGATTCAGGGACGTATAGAAGTACTAATGTCTCAAACTCGGACATAAATACAATATGTTCCTCACTATAGTGTTCCGAAAGTAAAAAATCTGTTTAGTTATAATAATAATAGTAATATTGTTATTGAATAAACACTAAAATATGCGAAAAACTCGCAACAATTTTTTCGGTCGAAATAAAAGGTCAGTGTAGTCGGCACGATTAACTTTCCACGAAAATTTGCCGCTTTGCTTGCAGCAATCGCACCTAATTTACTCGCTTGTCGAAGGGTTATATTGAAGGGTGTCGTGGAGTTATGGGCACCGCACCATATTTTTTCACAAAAAGCAAATATGGTGGGTTTGAGTACTGTCAAACTGTAGTGTATTGTGACACTACGAAGTTTTTGTGCTAACACCGAAGAGAACAGATGCATTTTCTTAGTAAAACAAGCACCGAAAAAAAAATATATTTGAGAAAAAGCGAGACAAAAGTGATTTGTGAATATTTTCAGAATGCGATAAATCGAAGTGGATTAATTCAAAAGTGTAAATGCAAGGTATATTTATGCAGTAAATTTCTTATATATTGTGATACAATATCGAATTGAGCCAAAACGTGGACTGAAAATTGCTTTTTCTGCCATTATAAAAATGGCTGCCATTCCCGGTTGTGAGCACCTTCATGTAACCGGTTGTGGACACACTTTATTATTATTTTTTCATTTAAAACGTGTGTTTGGCTTAGAAACTGTCAAATATGGTCGTTTAAATCAAAATAACATATTTTATTAGTGTTTATATGTATGTTTAGTCATTTTTAGCAATGTCAACTCTGAAAACGTTAACCGATTAAAAAGAAATGGATTTAAATGATTGAAGACATTGAGTATTACTTAGTGGATAAGCAACCAAAAAATCAACTGTCCCAGAATATGGACTTCCTTGCAGCATCCGAATTCCCCCCGAAGAAACCTAGAGAAAGTAAGGCAACTCCACTTTTCAAAGTGCCGACCAAACACGCTAAAAATTGGAGTATCAACAATCTAACGATGTCGACTTTTGTGTCATCTGTTTGAAGCACCTGCCACTATGCCTAACAAAAGTCATCTGAATCAAATGCAACGCATGTGATCGTCTGATGCATTTGACGTGTGCTAATATACATGCAAATTATTTTACTTGCAAACATTGCACCTCTGATTTCGAGGATGAGGAAGATGACGAATAAAATTAGATAAATGCCATTTTCTGTTATTATTTCGGCCACTGAATACTTACAATGTGAATAAATTTTGTTGTTTTCTGTATTTATGGTAGTTTCTCTTATTATTTTCCCATTTTTAGCGGATTTTCCAAGTGTGCCCACAATCGGGTATTTTTTTTTTTTTTTTTTGGTTCAAAAATGGCCATTTTACAAAATTGGTAATAATTTTTTTTCTGGTCGACGGAATCAATACAGTTACTTCATCAAACGTTAGCTAAGTGTTCTAGCTTTCCATTGGTATTCATATGTTTGCCTAATATCTATTCTGTCAACAATTATAAGCCAAAATGAAAACTGCGCTCATATCCGGAGACATTCCCTTACGCGATTAATTCTGCATATTAGCATCTTTCGTGTAAAATGATGATTTTCGTAGCAGATGAATGTGTATCCGCAATAAATTGCTAAATTTGTCGCACCGCCGTTTTTCTATTTTATGTTTCTTTCACTTTTTTTCTTCCTTTTCCTTGTTTGTTTATTAGTCCAGATATTATTTAAAAATAAGTGAATGGGTTTGATTGACATGTGATAGGGATTTAGGCATGTACCTAACCTATAGTCCGTGGGGCGAGAGCTGCTATCGTTCAGGATCGTTTTCCAAGTCACGCAACTAAATGAATTTTTGCAGATGGGTTTTACATGATATTTCTTTTAAAATTTTGCAATGTTCCCCAAAAAGAACTTGCACATTAATTTTTTATTCGTAAAAACATACATGTAATCCTGTTGTCATTCAGAGATAGTTTGTTTTAAATGAAAATGCCAAGAGATGGCACTGTTAAGCAAAACATTCTTTTTTAAAATTCTAAAATAAAGGTTTAATCATTGAACTGAATAATTATGATTTCCTTTTTGAATAAACTAAATTTATTAAATTGGTTCCAATTTAATTATTTTTTAACTTTTGTAAACGCATTATTCAATTATTCGATTCGATCTGCTTGCAAACAAAGGAAATGACGGCTTCCGTACCGTGTTGTATACATCTCGTTGAGAATGTAAAAAATGAGAAAATAATTAATTTTCGGAAAAAAGTTTTGAAAAGGTACTTCAATCGCAAACAGAATGGCTCAGTATGGATGGTAAAGAGCACATTGTGGCTAAAAATCTCAATGAAATTAATTTAAATACATACTCGAACTTTGGCTATCATGTGTTACATGCGTTTTACGGATAAAACTAAGATTGCAATAGGTAAAAAGCGCTTAAAAAGAAAAAAAAATGTACTAGTGAAGTCGAAACACTTCGATTAAATCGTCGTATGGTTTTTTTTAAAACGAGTACTGGCATTTTTCCTGACATATGTGTAATATGCGAAAAAGAAGAATATTTAAAAGAAAAGAAACGAAAGAGAGAGAAGCTTTCACAGTGCTTAACGTATAATGCAAGTGAATCGTTGCAGAAATCAGCAATATTAAGAAATGATAATCGTTTAAAAACTCAGATAGAAGGAATAGATTGTATAGCAAAAGATGTAAAGTATCACCAAAGTTGTTATTTAAATTATACATCTGTATAAAAAAGAAATTATAATGATACTTTTCGAGGTACTTCGCACACATTACATACACCCTTGTGCAAATTAATTGAAACAAACTCGAGGAATTGAGAAAACTAAGAAGAAATGCTATTTTATTTAAATTTATACAAAATCAGAAATTTTTAGTACATAATATGATCCTCACGACTCTTTATTGACATTTGGACACTATTGGGCATGGATTCTACCAATTATTTACAGCCATTTATAATATTGTGTCCTTGTACCGCACATGAATTAGCGCCGTGATTAGCTTATCCATAGTGGTACAATCCGTATTTAATAGGCAATTCTTGCATATAGCCCAGAGATTCTCCCCTGGTTTGATATCAGGAGAGTTCCCAGGTCATTCCAATGTCTCATTGTGGTTCTCAGACATGCATTTCTTGATCATTTTGAACGTATGGCACAGGGCAATATCCTACTGAAAAATTTCCGTTCCGTCAGGATATTGTGTCTTCAAATCTGGAACAACCATTTTATCCATTATAGTAATGTATTGCTCAGTATGGATCATACCGTCAACAGGCTGCAAAGAACCAACCCTATTGTAACCGAAACAACCCCAAAACATCTTATTTTGAAGGTGTTTAACAAATTGGTTAATGTGCCAATCCCGAATTTTTTTTTGACTGGCGATCTCCGCACATGTTGAGTTCGCTGACCTTGGACGAAAAAATGTCTTTCGTCGCTAAATAGCACTTTACTCCAACTTTCGACAGTCCATTCTTATATTTTAAATACCACAAGTAACGCTTTTTCTTAATTGCTTGGGTGTGAAGCTGTTTCTTCATAGGCCCATAGGCTAGCCGACCGGCTTCAAGAAGATGCCTCCGAGCAGTAGATGAGATTATATTATTTCATTCTCTTTTAAATTTCTATTAAGCGCAGCACTAGTCTTTCGAGGGAAGTTTTTACTTTGTCTAAGTAGAAAAGAGTCATCTCTTGACGTTGTTTTCTTTTTTCGGCTACATTTCCCTATCTGGTTTGGAGATATGTATCCTGTTTCTTTATTTTGTTTTATGATATGGCTCACAGTTGCAATACTAACGCCAACTATCTTCGAAATCTGTCTATAAGTCTTTGGTGTATGTTCGGACAGAGTAACAATGTTTGTGCGCTTTCGCGGCGTAACATCCATCTCTGACGACAGTGAACTCTCAACTGATGTGATCATAGCTGGAGCTTTCATCTACGGAAGTTCCTGTGCATGCGCACTCAGAACCCCTCTGTTTAGTGGAATTGTTACTAGGCAAAGGATTTATTCATCCCACCCATATTTTAACATATTTTGGTATGATTGTTGAATAATAATAGGAATGATTTTAAAATTCACGAAAACGATAGTTTGTTTCAATTAATTTGCACAAGGGTGTAAATCATATAAATTATTTTGTGAAACTGTTTTTCAAAACAAAATTATTTACTCTGGAGAAATATTAAATATGAATAAACTATTGAAACTTTTCAAAAATATTATTGAGGAAAATGAAGAAAATGAAGATATTTTCAATATTGATAATCGTCAGTTAAAACGCTGGGTCCATCGAGATTATTCGCAACTTATATTTGTTAAACGAAGACGGCGTAATCTCTCAGAACTAGTTCTCTGCTATTCTAGTGATAAAGGAGCTATGTTTATAAACGAAGCTGAAGAGGCAACTACTGAAACAGAGAATTAGGTAGATGATTAATTTCTTCAAAAACCATAAATGATCTGGAAGAAATGAAAAATGTCCATTATTCAGCTATGTATTTGAAAAAAATTAATTGATGAATCACCATTATTAAAATGTGTATGGCCTCCTACTGCAAAACTTTTTTCTCATGATACAGTTTTACGTATGATTCCAACTTTACTCTATAACTTTCTTGCATGGTGCTTAGGAATATCAAATGAGATAGAATTTAATAAGAAGATTGTTTTACCCAAAAATCTACAAGCAAAACTAACTTCCGTTTCTCAAGATATTGTATATCTTCCTTCAAAAGGTATGAAACAAACATCGAAGCATTTATCACTAGCAATGACAGTAAGACATTTAACTGGATCTGCAAAATTAATTCATTTGTTAAATAGTTTAGGACATTCTGTTTCTCTTACTACTGTTTTAGAATATGACACAGCACTTGCCCAAATGCAGTTGGATTCCATTAATATGCTTTCTTTCGGTATTAAGAAAAAGTATTTTATAGCTCTTGTCTGGGACAATATTGATTTCAATGAAGAAACTTTAGATGGTAGAAATACGACACATAATACTAACGGTATAATAATACAAAGTTACTCTAAAGATTCCTTTGAGAAAAATAATTTAAAAATAAGCAATGAATTTCAGAAAACTGGGAATAAAACACGAAAGAAAACAATTTATCCTCCGGAAACATCTGTTTATGGATTTTATGCTGGGGAAAAATGTGGTCCAAATTGTTTTAGTAAATTCGTTTTCGAGAATTTTAGTACAGCCTCAAAGGCAAACTCTTCTAAAAATTTTGATTCTGCTTACATTTTGTGCAAGTTGTTTGGTTCAGAATGTGAATTACTTCCAGGATGGATTGGATTTAATATTAAATGTAATATTTTTTATGTTACTTCTCTCAGTGTCATTCAATATTTACCGGTTATAGCAGCCAATCCTACTCAAATCTCAACAGTTTATACAATTTTGTTGAAAAGCATTGAACTCGCTAATAAACTGGAGCTCGAAAGCATTGTAGTCGTTTTTGATCAACCAATATATGCTAAAGCTCAACAAATTCAATGGGGGGATGATTTATTAAATCGCCGTCTTATCATACACTGTAAAAAATGCTGCAGTAAAATTACGGCCAAAGCCCGGCAGCAGAGATTCCAGTCAAAGCTCTTAAAAGTACATTTAGACAATGAATGATGTATCGCCAGTAATTTTACGTTGTGATGAAACATACAACCAACCTGCAAAAAAAGTAGCATTGGCCGTAAAATTATAAGTTAGAGTTTCTCGAATGTTTTAAAAAAGTTTCTTGCAATTATTACACATGCGTGCAGGGAGAACTCCACAACACTAAAAAAACTTATTTATTTTTTTACACGCAAAAGCTAATTTATTAATTTCCATGCGAAGCAAACCGTCTTGGGTAGCCCGGGATTCGAACTCACAATCACCTGTGTCAGAGGCCAGCGCCTTACCTACCGCGCTGTTGGGATCACAGAGACTGTACTTTACAAAAACATATAAAGTCATCATCAGAACTGACTAGTTGATAAATCTTATCATATGCACCAAAAGACTTCTGGAAAATTTTTTAAACCGATTTACAGCACAATATGAAGTAACAAATCTTCAATTATTTTTACAGAACTAGCTATACAAATTTACAGCAACCTGTGCTGTATTTATGTGAAAAAAAGTGCTTTATTTTTACAGAAATTTTTTACAGTGATTAAATTGTTAACGTTCAAACTATGCATAAAAATTATTTTATTTTAAGACTATTTTAAAATCTAAATTTGCTATTTTTGACAAAATTAAGAAGTCAGTCTATTCTCATATTGAAAAAACAAAAGCTTTTTTTTTTCGCTATAAAGACTACGATACAGAATTTTGTGAAAGAAAATCTAACTATTTTTCGAAATCATTTTTATTTGTAAACAGACTGGATTGGATTTGGGAATAAGGCCGATTGACTGCTGTAGGTCCTAGGCCTGAGGAGGAGTTCCCTCCGAGGGGTCTTTCTGATGGGTCCTAGCCCGTATTTACACGTTTCTGATTAAACCACGGAAAACTCCGAACGGCTAGGCAGACGAGCGCGACCTGTGATCGAGCCCGGCACCTCACGTCTACCAGCTTTGAGCGCAGAACCGCTCGGCCGCTGGTGGGACATTTTTATTCGTAAACACTAACACTAAAGAGGTAGTCTTATTTCAAGGTTCTCATTAGAGGTAAATAATGGGTGAGAATTTCTCACCCTTTTTCAAAAACAAAATGAAACATTTGAAAACTATGTGAGATCTCTGAAAATTAACCGAGACGCAGAATAACCTTTGAATAATTGGAGGGATTTTGAATAGAATCGTGGACTGTATGGTTTTAAAAATCGCTGGTTTAAATATATATTGAATCATAAAATCAGTTTAAAATGAATTTGAAGGACTCACCTTCTTTTCAGTTGAATTAATAAACATCATATTTAAGAAAGAATGACTAAAATCTTGAATAAATACACATAATTGAATATAAACGTGAATTATTCACTTTATGCGAGCACAAGAGGCGAGTTTTAAAAACTACAATCTTGACGTATGACTATACTGACCAAACGTCCCCATTTTCTGGGGACAAATGGGGACGCTTTTTTTTAAGGCATTTTTCTAAGTTAAAAAAAAATTTAGAAACCAAATTATTAATTAATTTTAGTCCTTATTTATTAGGAATGAAAAAATGCATCCATAATTTGATTTATTGTTGCAATTTTTTATGCTTCTCTATTATAAAGGTACTTTGATCTGTTCAGCCCACGTATGGCCCGATTCTAGGAAATTGAGCAAGAATTTATCGCTATACAAAGGATTCATAATATTCAGAATATTGTTCCACTATCTAGAAATAAATAGACTAGAAAATCTCGATCATTTCCTCTATTCAGCTTATTGGCATAGATCTGAAATCTATATTTATTGTTTAAGGATTTAGAAAATGACCACTTATTCCTTCTATATGAAGGGGGTATATATTTTTTTTCTCAGTGTACAAGATTGCAGCTACGCAATATATTATACACACACACACACAAACCATATAAACAAAAACATATATTTACTTATGTTACACAAAACATATTACAAAAAACATTTATTTATTTAATTTTGAAAGAGAAATAGCTGAATACATCGCCTTATTTAACAATAGCTTCAGAAGCCCTTAATTAAATTTTTACTCTCTTGGTGGAAATATTTTTGAATGCTCTTAACAGATCATATTTTTAAGCAAAGTTTGAATTCTCAAAGGTAAAATCAAACATTGCATGCATCTAAATTGAAAGGTCGAATGATTCTTCACAGCAATACTAAGGACAAAAAAAAAAAAAAAAAAAAAAAAAAAAAAAAGGGAAAATAATCTGGTGTGTCACTCACACGACTTTCTCTTACCCTGAAATTTAATACTATAAATACAGGTTGCAGATTAATAGGTAAGATAACGAGTACTGTTATGTAAACCTATGTTAAACAATTCATATTAGGCTTCTGAAGAGTTTTATATGATAATTAGTTCTGTGTGAGGGGGGCTACCGCCCCCCTCAACCCCCCGTTTCATTAATGCACCTACATTTACATAGAATTTAATTCGGTTATTAAAAAATATTTCTCTTTTTAAAAAATAATTTATTAAAATTATTATTTTAAAAAGTTATCTTTTATGATAAAGCAGACGACTTCCATATTAGAGAAGTAGTATAACACCAAATATCCCAAAAAAGTCCATTTTATTCTGAATATTAAAAAAAGAAAAAAAAAAAAGTACGATTTTTTTTTTTTCAAAGTTTTTTTTTCGTTAGAAGTAAAAAAAATCGATAACTTTGTTTTAAATTATCGCAGATCGATGGTTCAACCATTCGTTTTAACGGTATTGGCGAGCTCTTTTGAAAGATACCCATCATGAAAATTTACTCCCCTCGAGGGGGGACTTCCCCCCCAGGGGAGGGGGGGAGGCAAGGCTCCTACATACACAAAAATTTTTTCACAGTTACTGTCTCTATTACAAAAAATATATATTTGTTTCATTTGGTTTAGTGCAGTCTATAGACGTTAAACTCTATTTTCCTGCTATTTCCCCCGTAGACGTAATGTATTAGAATTCTCTTGATTGTCCCTGTACACGAACCATTTGCTTGATCTTAACGAAAAGCTTACTGTAGCATCCCTATATGATACACATTTAGAATACCAAGTTTGAACTTTCTGCCATAATTTGCTTTTGAGATATGCTGATAACAGACAGACACACAGACACACACACAGACACACACACACACACACACACACACACACAGACAGACATTTGCTAAAAACATGATTTTCGTACTCAGGGGACCTCAGAACGTGTAAATATAACAAAATCTCGCGTTTGAAAATTTGACCCCAAAACAATACTTTCTCTACCTTATGGGTAAGAGAAAGTAAAAAAGTCTGACATTTGTGTTATTTATTTGCACATGTTGTGAGGTTGAGACTGTAGAATGTTACCACAGTTAGTTTGAAATTAATCTGGATCCAGCAAAGTATAAAGTTGGGACGGTTAAATCGCTTCGACGCCAGAAACTCGGCGAAAGTTTTGGTCGGATTAGTTTTGTGTCGACATGGTGCTGCAATGAACGAATTAAGTTTTGAGAGGTAGAGGAATTGAATGCGATTTTGAAAGTATTGATTGAAATGAAGAGAAAGGAAGTTAGTAAGAAGTAGTATAAGATGAAGGTGATTTTCGTAAAAGGGGTAGATTGTGGTGTAGATTGTGAAGATTATTATTTTGGCGAGCATTGAGGTGTGGAGTAGTGGAGATTTAGTTGTGTGAAGATTAAGTAGTTGGATGAGTGTTGGTGTGCGTATCTACTAGCATTCATGAACGTAATATTGGATCAGCAGGGAATCCGTTGATCCACAGTGCAGTCACAGTAGTGGAGTAAAAGAGTGCATCCGTCTCTACACCTTCGACTGTTTGCTGGGGTGAGATATTTAAAATTATCTAATTTAATTTCTGATACATATATTTTGATAAAGTAATTAAATATGCTGACTGAGCTATCTCGATGGCCAGACCGCCCTCCCATTAATCTGTTCAAATAAAAGTCTTTTTATAATTTATGTTCAAGTCTCGTGCTCGTTACTTATCCATTTAGTTATCTAGCTAATTAATTAAGATGGAGTTTGCATCAACGCAAACCTCACAATGTTACTATTTTCAGCAAAGTATTTTTAAAAAATAAAGACATCCTTTAGTATTAGAACTTTAGTTAGAACTGATTTACACAGATCGATTTTTCAGTGTACTCATATAAATACAAAATGATCCAAATTTCAGAAGAAAAAATCCCCAAATAGACAATTTATAAAAATCTTTAAATTTCGAAAGTTTTTAAAGGGGAGGACAGTAAATATTTCTCAGGATTACATATATTTGTACAATCATTTTATGCAACGTGCTTTCCTGGTACATGAATACTCTTCGAATACCTTAAATGATATTAATTAATATCCGAAAATTTTGCTATAAATCATTTGTATGACGGTAACTGAATTCGAGTAGTATTTCAAACTTTCTGATTCAGCGAATTATAGTTATTTCTGATGTACATTGTATGTGTACAATTATATATATATGCATATCTATAAATATTTTAATAAGAAGTTTAACTTAACCTTTAGCTCATTTTCTTGTAACATTTATTTATCCTTTTCACAAGAAAACCAATTAACTTGTTCACACTCTTCAAGTACAGCCTGTTAGAAAGATCTTATTAATGGGAAAAGTACGATCAATATTTAATCATAAAAACTGCAACGAAAAGTTTAATTAAGCAAATACTTTTCGAGACCAGAGTGGATATTGTTATACATTTGATTACATTTTTAAAGACATGTGTGCTTAGGGTTTGAATAACAAACCGCAAAGCAGCAGTGCTAATTAAGTTACGAAATATTGCATTGATAGATGAAGTAATTTTATTTGAAATAAGACTTTTCTATTAGAGAAATATTCAACAATATTTTTCAGCTTAGTTAATTTAAGAGAAAGTTAGTTTAAAATTAGTGTCTTGTTTTTAAAATTAAAAGTGTCTCTCATGACGAAGGTTATTAACAAGAAGAAAAAAGAAACATAAATTAATAAACTTGTATACAGGGTGATAGGAAATAACAGGCCAAAATTTAAGAAGGGCTAAAGGGAACAAATATAAAAGGATTCATAGTGCAATGCGTGCCCGGAACCGCCCCGTGAAAGTGGTAGAGGGTGCTGTATAGGGCAGTCGAAACGTGTCGGAAATATGGGAAGCTGTCATTTCCCGCTGTGATTTCATACAGTATGCAGCGCTTTACTAATACTGAACTAGCGGATATCTATCTAATATTATATTTAAAAAAAAAAACCTCTGCAATGTTGGTTGGTTTCGACTGCCCTACACAGCGTCCCTAACCACATTCACGCGGCGTTTTCGCACAGTGAGAATCTTTTTATATGCGTATCTTCTAACTTGTAAAAATTTTGGTCAGACATTTTCCTATCACCCTGCACTGTTAAAAACTTCTGTAAATTTAATGTAAATATTT
Organism: Salticus scenicus; assembly: GCA_963930645.1. Classification (NCBI taxonomy): domain Eukaryota; kingdom Metazoa; phylum Arthropoda; class Arachnida; order Araneae; family Salticidae; genus Salticus; species Salticus scenicus. The sequence continues at coordinate 46,769,481 of OZ005653.1, forward strand.
ATTCAGAGTCTCTGTAAATCTACAGTAATTCTTTGTTAAAAGTGAATAATCGAGATTCTCTATCTTTATTCTGCATTTTTACCTAATTTCATTATTTAATTTTTTATTTAAAATAAAAAATGACTGTTTCTACTTTAGAAAAAGCATTCTAAGTCCGAAATATGTTCTCAACAATAATTAATTAAATTAATATTAGTTAGTAAAGTGAATATATAAAATAAGTATTTTAACATCGCCGTTTATTTTTCTCTGTAATTTTACGTAAGACTTAAGATAATACATTACACATAGTTTTCTGTTGAAATTTTTAACAGTGTGTATAAACAAATAAAATTTATATATCAACCATATGATACATACAAGATTTTTTTTTTTTAAGTGTTATTTTAATTTGTTCTTATGCCAAAAGATGTGTGAAAAGTCAGTGATTTTGAAATGTTAAAAAAATTGAAATTATTACGGAATTGATTATTTTTAATAGAAATTACTCTCATTGAAATACATGCTTCTCATATACTTTACAATGAGGGATTTGCACGTTTTCTGATTTTATTCTTATATGATAGAATATGAAAAGCTAAGACAATAAATACATACATTTTCTTTATTTGAAATCTAATTGCTGATTTATAACAATTTTAACATCGCACTATTTACTCTATCGAGAAAACACAGTATAATATATTGTGACGACACTCTTTATGACAGCAAACGGGAGTAACCGTTGTTTACATTCGATTTTGTGCTTTGCTTTTCTTCTTGAATCAGTGAAATAGGTTTCGTATTTTATAATAATGACGGATATTAAAAAATCCTAGTATAAATATTGTATTGTACCACTCTGCACTAATACAACGGCTAAATGCTTATCAAAAGCTATTCTTTAGCGTTCCACAGGATCCTATTAAACGAAAACATTGGACAGCCGATATGAAAAGAAAACAATTGAAAATAATGATAATGGAAAATGAAGATAATGATATTAAATGATTATAAGATGAAAAAAGAAATGCTCAGAAATCACATAAACGATTAATAATTAAAAAAGTTAAAACGAATTGCTGTTTGCTAACTAGGCTAACAAAATATAAACATTGAAGCATCATAAAGTGTGATGTCAGGCAGCGTTTTGAAGTCACGTGGTTTTTGGTTAATTTTAAAGCTATTTTTTAAAATTAATGAGATCTTTCTTTGCATTTTCAATAAACTTTTTTGAAATTCATGGGCCTAAAACTACCAGAAAAATAGAATTTTGTTCAAATCCCGCATGTGTGCAAATTGTCCATTACTTTAATCTTTCCAAAAAAATAGATTTTTCGAACTATGCCATTTGTTGCATCAACATTATCATAATTTACAGAATGTAACTGCGCACTATGTCGGTTTTCACATTTGGGATGACAAATGGCCGTATTCACCATTAACTTCAACTCCCGGTTCAACGCAAAAACTTGAAAAGCGTCTAAAGGCAGGGTGCAGCTTTCCAGCAGAATTTGGCATGCTCTTTCTGCCATCTAGCATCGAGGATTTCATTTAATCTCTTATTGGTTATTTTCACCTGAAAAATCTTAAATAACTATACCGCTAGATGGCAGAAATAACGCGTCAAAATTTGCTGAAAATTTGCACCCCGCCTTTATTCACTTTTCAGATGTTCGTGTTCAACCGGGAGTTGAAGTTATTCGTGAATAACAACCAAAATGATATAGAATTGAAATTGAGAGAGTATGGTGCATGTGAAAGCATTTCGGAGAGTGCTAGTGATGTAGGTTAATGCTTTTCATACACAAGGAACGCAATCATGGGTGCGATGACCAGGTTTTTCCAAAAGATTCTATAAATGCTAGTTTTGGAGAATTCAGCGAAATACACTGAAAAAAATGGCCGACATGTGACATGAATTCGAACTTGGCACTTACCGTCTGCCAACTTTGAAAGCAGAAACTTTCGGCCAGGAAACATTTCAAAAGTAATTCCACCAATTAAGAGACCAATTAGAACTAAGCTGTTGCACTGTCATGACGAAATATCACATTTTATATAGATAAATGACTCTTTTACGTTAGCTCAACTTCATATTAGTACGGTCTAATAAATCATAATAATATTGCCTGAATAATATTTTACACTTTTGAAATAATGAATGGATACTGTTGCGTACTTGGAGGTTCCTGAGTTGTCTCTGAATGAAAGTCGAAACTTGCAGAAGATCAACAGTTTATTTAAAGAAAATTCTAGACGAATACAGGTCTATAAACCATGTACCAATTTCACTTTCACCAGTAAACACAGCTTAGATATCAGCTGTCAACATCAAATACACAGTGCAAACTGTATCAGAGTATTAACACACAGCAAGGCTGTAACAAAGCTTTCCAGAGTAAGCATATTCACGTCAATGGAGCAATGGGTAGCTTAGTTTGTAGTAGTTATGTCATGATTACGTCACGGTTACGTCACGGATCGATGACAAGATTTGTGGGCTGGCGGCAGATGAATTACTCAGGCTGAAACTGCGCATGCTCGATTAGAATTTTTTTACTCGTGCGATGCTCCATATTTAAAATGGACTGACCTCTATATGTCCTCGAATCTCGAGGACAGTCCCCGAAAACAACCTTCGTCCCCAAAAAATTACAACACATTTGGGGACGCCGGTTATAAAGTTATCAATGTTATGTTATAATAATTTATTTTATGTATAATAGATTAGCTGAAATAAGTTCTTTTAGGTGCTTTCTACATAAAAATTACTAAAATTTTACAATTTAAGGTGATTTAATAATTTTTTTATCTTTTGTCCACGGAATTCGAGGACACCGCCATATTTGTACTCGAATTTAATGAAAAAAATATGGTCACCTTGACTAGACAGGAGAGCACTTCATCGTAAGTCGGTTGGTGAAAGACTTACTGCTTGGCCGCATTGGGCCTCCTTTTATACCCCTCTATAAAACCCAGAATGTTCTGGTAACTCGTAGAAAATTCGAGTTAGACCTTCCATATTAGGTGCATAAATAATAAGGATTTCCTCACCAAGATCGCAAAAAAGTCGCCAAATTTGGCGTCTTATTGAAGCATTTATTGAAGTTGCCTTATTGAAGCATTTTAATGCGTTTTTAAGGGAAAATCAGCTATTTTAACTCGAAAAAGAGCTAGAAATGCAGAAAACTGACATTTTATCACATGACTTAGCCTATTTGAATGAATTTACATAAAAATAACTACGAAGTATTTACAAATTTGTAACACGTCACGGGCAGTATAATAATTGATCAGGAGGCGAAACTAAACAAACTATACAATCTAAAACACAAAAACTAAGTTGCATATAACAATGAAATAACAATACAGATTGCAAAATTAAGTGAGAAATATTTACAAAATTTACAAATAAGTAAAAATATTCATATACAAATATTTACATTACACATATACAAATTTAACAAATATTTACATTTCAATTTTGAACATTACCGTTAACTATGGTATGTGGCTAACCAAACATAATGAACCACCTTCGGTTTTGATGAAAGTGTTTTAGCATTTCTCACCACGACGTCATTCAGTCTTTTTAAGACTCTGTAGGGACATTGCCAGTTACACTGTTACTTGGGAGAGAGTCTTTTGCGTCGAACAGGAATCCACAACCAAACTTTTTCTCCTTCCTTGAATTCATGTTGTGTAGCCTTTAGATCACATTTTGTCTTCATTTTCTACGTTGCCATGCGAATCCGCTCCCAAACAAAGTTTTGTACGTCTTCAAATCGTTCCTGGAAATCTAGGACAGCACTTAGATAAGTTAGCAGGAACAACGGCAACTTCAGGTCTCAATCTTGCTGTTTCCTGGATACTAGAAATGAGAGGTTATACAGAATGGTATGGTTAAACCTCTCGACCATGCAGTCCGACTGGGGATGTAGGGGCGTTCTCTGAGTTTTGTTTATGCTGAGTAATTGCCACAGTCCTTTGGAAACGGCAGAGGTAAAGTTCATACCTTTGTTGGTATGAAGTTGGTGGGGTGTGCTATACTTTGACACCCATTGCTGCACTAGAAACTCTGCAACTGTGCATTCGGGAATGGAATAAGCCTCTGGCTACTTGGTTAAATAGTCCCTCACGACAAGAATGTACTTACTTCCTCGGGAACTCTGTGACAAAGGACCCAAGATGTCGAGTGTGATCCTTTCAAATGGTGTTCCCACGTTATACCGATGTAGTCTTCCTCGGCTTCGTTTCTTCGGTCCTTTACGTGCCGCACAAGCATCACAGGATTTGCACCATTTCTCCACGTTCTCCCTTGTCTTACTCTGTGAAGTTTGGGTTGATGCAAACTCCATATTAATTACTTAATTAGATCACTAAATGGATAAGTAAGAGTACACAAGACTTGGATTAACAATAACTAAGAGTTTATTTGAGTAGATTAATGGGAGGGTGGCCTGGCAATCAAACTAGCTCAGTTATCGTATTACTCAATCAAAATATATGTATCAACAATTAAATTAGATAATCTTAAATATCTCACCTCAGCAAACAATTGAAGGTGTAGAGACGATTGCACTCGTATCCTCCACTGCTGCGACTCCACTTTCGATCAGAGGGTTCCTTACAGATCGAAATTCACTTTCACGAGCGCTAGCAAATACTCGTACTAACACTCATCACGACTTATTCCTCACTCCTCTAAATCTCCACTACTCAATACTCGCCAAAATAATACTTTCCACAATTCACTATAATCCTCCAACATCCACACTATCTACTAACACCATCTCCATTTTATACTTCTTCCTACACCCTCCTTTCTCTTCATTTCAATCCATCCTTTTAAAATCACTTCTAATTTATCTAACACTCAGAATCTAATTCTTTCATTGCAGCACCCTATCGACACAAAACTAACTCGACCTCAACTTTCGCCGAGTCACTGGCGACGAAGCGATTTTAACCGTCCCCACTTTCTACTTTGCTGGATCCAGCTTAATTCAAAAAACTGTGGAGACGTTCTGTAGTCTCAACCTCACAACTCTTCTTTTAAATAACGATTGATGCAATGTGAAATCTTATATTTTAAGATATTTTGAATGTCTTATTTTAAGATATTAAGATTTTTGTATTAAGACATTTTAATCATTAATTAATTTCCACCCCCAGTTTATTAAGATACAAAATGTGTCTTAAATAAAGATACCTATTATGTCTAATCTGTTTTTTCAGATATTTACGTGTCTTAAATACCTTTTGAGACTTTTTTGTCTTACCTTAAGTCTGATTTATTTGCAGTGTGTTCAATCAGTCCATAGCGGAAGTATTGTTCTTTTGAAAGTGTTCCGGAATTTATTGTCTCTGTGTGTGGAGGGATGGAGATTTCGGACTTCGCTGTTATCTGGCATATTGCTTGAATGTCCGGATTTTGTAACGTTAAACACATAGCTACATTTACTGAATTTGAATGCAGTTCATTATTCTTAAAATCTAATTTAAAATTATACTTTCTCAGGAAATCAAGTTCAAGGATTAGAGGATCTTTTATGTCAGCTACATATGCCACATGGCATTTCCAACTGGCATTTCCAAATTTCATTTTGCCATGGATTTAGATTTCGTCACCGGTCATTGTCGGGAGTTTAACGCAGGGTGGCGTCCAGATGATCTTCTCTTTAAACTTTGAGCTACAGTCGGTAAAAAAAGTGTCCGAACACTAGCAAAAATTCCTATGTAAAAAAAGTACACTTCATACGGTTTTGTTAAATAAATCCTTATCGAATCATATTCTTACACTGACTAAGAACAGGAATCGTCAAGGATTTAATTAACAAAACCATATGAAGTGTACTTTTTTTACATGGGAATTTTCGCTAGTGTTCGGACACTTTTGTTACCGACTGTACATCCGCTCTAACAATGGTTACGTTGGCTCCAGTATCGAGAATTATACGGTAGGTAGTGCTGTTAACTTGACCATAAACATAAAGTCCATTCTTGACGCCACTCATCGATGAAACATAGAACATTGAAAATTGGGGCTCTTTAATTTCGGGCAACCTCTACCCCGCGAGATTACCTCTTCTTAGTTTTCTTGCAGTGATCGTGAAGCCGGGTTATTTTCGTTAGGTTATCGTTTAGGGCAGTTTCTCTTCACATATCCATCTCTTCCACAGCCCCAAAACTTTACCGTCGGATTCTTTGCTTCTTTCTTTATTTCAATATTGCGCACCCTCCTCGTGATGTCTGCCAGATATTTCTTCATTTCTTCAGATAAGCTTGCGAATCCTCTCAAGAGACCGCTCTGATGTTGTGGTGGTCTTTACGAGAGGCGTGATGGGTTGCTTCAATAATTAATGTCCATGGCAAAACTGACCCGATGTCCTTGACATTGGCGAGTCTAAGTGCTTTTTGAGTCTCTGGGTCTCTCACGACATCGATAAAGTATTGAAGGGACAAATTATCTCGAGTTTCAGCGTGGCAGTCAGAGAAAACTAGCTGTGATAGTCTCTGAATATTCTCTTGCAAACTTTAATCCGCTTTTTGATAATGGGATTTTAACTGGAGGCGACAATAGTCCTTAGAACACTTTTCTCAAAAACGCAGCTCCAGTGCTCTGGTCAGGGTCTCAAAATCATGCGGTTCTTCTTTTGAAATAGTTCTTAGTATGTCAGCTGCAATGTACCGTAATGCTGTTGCTAAATGGACTGTCTTAGTACCAGCCGTTAGCTTCAGCTACGATGAGAAACTGTATCTTATATACCTGCCTGGAGGATTTGACATCGTAGGAGGATAGCTTAATTGTTTCCTGATTCTGTATTCTTTTATCTCTCCTTTCATCTTCTTGGGGCATGTATGTTAACTTTTCTTCCACTTTTCTCCCAAGATCTTCCTCCATTATCTTTAATTTGCTTTCTATCTCTGAAAACCTTTCTTTCAACTCTTGATCAAAATTTTCTTTAACTTTCTCATCAAAAATTTCTTCTACCTTCATAACACTATTTTCAACCTTCGTGATATTATCTTCTATTTTCATAACTTCCTCTTCCACTCCACCTATTCTGTTTTTCATTACTGTCAATTTACTCTCTATTACTTCTTTCACCGTTGAAAGTTCTCTTTTTACTTCATCCTGATTTGATTCAACTTTTTCTTGAATGTATTTGATTTCTTCGATCAAACCGGTTTCCATCTTTTCCTGCACTGGTTTCATTTCTTTCATTTCTTCACCCAAACTGTCTTTAGGTTTTTTCATTCCTCCAGTCAAACTATTTCTCATATATTTTTGCTCCTTTCCATACTGTCTTTCATTTCACTCATCTATGCAGCTGACCCTTCGAGAAGTTTCTTCATGTCTTGCTCCATGCCTCTAGTTATCACCATTCACCAGAAAACCCCACTTATGACGCCAGAAATATTGCGTACTTGGGGGTTCGTGAGTCGCCTGTGAATGAAAGGTGAAATTTTACAGAAGCTCAGCAGTTATATACAGAAAATTTTAGAAGAATACACGTCTATAAACCAAGTATCGACTTCACATTCAACAGTAAACACAGTTTAAATAACATCTATCAACAGCAAATTCACAGTACAAATTGTATCAGAGCGTTAACACACAGTAAGGCTGTAATCAAATAGACTAGTCAGGAGAGCTCTTTATCGTAAGGCAGTTGGCGAGAGACTGGCAGCTTGGCCACATTGGGCCTCTTTTTATAACCCTCTATAAAACTCAGAATGTTCTGGTAACTCGTAGAATATTCGAGTTAGAACTTCCATATTTGGTATATCGATAAACATCGATCTCGCCAAGGTCGTCAAAAAAGTCACCAAGAAGCGAAAAACCGTGAAATTTGGCATCGAATCCATTACTTAACTTATTGAAGCTTCTTAACGCGTTTTTAAGCGAAACTTAGCTATTTTAACGCAAAAATGAGATAGAAATACAGAAAATATTAACATTTTATCACCTGACTAAGCCTCTCTGAATGCATTCACATAAAAATAACTACGAATTATTTACATATTCGTAACAATATCATACACTTTGTACCACAGAAATTCGTGACTTACAACTTTATTGATTGATTGAATCGTTTTTATCTTTTCCGGAACACAATTGCCAGGAGCTGGTAAATGTGCAGTCACTGCGTAGAATTTTATGTCATATCTGATGTGTAGAAATATATCTTAGGTTCACCAAAGTTATAATGTAAAGCTGGGTAAACGTGTTTACATTTCGTTTGAGTTTATGTATTCATTTAGATAAAATGGTAATGCAAATACACTTTTTGGTCGACTTTCGCAATCGACTTTTAATCTACTGTCAGTAACCGTACCATTCATCAGGATGAAAACTTTTTCATAGGAAAAACACCTTGCAGAATATTAAACGTACGTTCCTTTCAGAATTTTACCTTCTTAACTATTTCAAGTTCATTATTACGCCAGTCTTTTAATATTAAATCATGAATTCATATGATAATTTCTTTAGCCGTTGTCATAATTGAACGATCAGGCCGTTTTGTGCCTTTTGTGCCTATATAGCAAACAGAAAGTCTGTAAACCACTTGGGATACCCTTGTGAGCTAACCAAATTTTAATAATATTATTTCCTGTGCATGTTCAGTTTCGCTTATTCTTTTTCTACAAAAAAAGTTTCTTTTCTTTTCCTCTCTCTCTCTCTTTTTTTGTTACATTGGAAATTATTTTTCTTTCATACTATTATAAAACAAATACATATCTGCTTCTCTGTCTGATATAACACAAATTATACGAAATATTGTTTACTTACTTCACAAGTTTTGCCAAATTGACTAAAAAAATTAAACACGTGATTATGAGAAAGAAGGAAGCCACTTAGTTTGTATATCATGGTCTTACCAAACTGTCCTCATATATGAACGATTGAGGAAGAATGTGAAATGGACTGATTAAATGCATTACCCCAAAAGTAAAGATACAGATTAATTTTTCAGACAATTTGAAAATGAAAACGGGGTGTTTACCAAAAATGAAAATTGCGTAGTATTTAACTGATCTTTATGCTGTTTTAATATGATGCATATTTTACAAATAAATATACAATAGATTACACCAAGACGTTTAAAGGGGGGGGGGCAGTGGGTTTAAAGTTTGAAAGAAAGTTACTAATACGGAGTTGAGGTTTAAAGCTAGTAGAGATATTAACTGTTTTAAGCAATTTAGCGATATTTTCGGAAATACCTTTATAATAAGACGTAGTAGTACGGTGAGTAGAATTTTTAATTTTAGGATAAACTGATTTAGATGAAAAATTGAACTATTCTTTATAAACTCTCTTAATAAAACGAGGGGTGTAACCATTATTTTTTAAATCAGAAAAAAATTTTAGATAGTTCAATATTTAAAAATTCAGAATTACTACAATAATGTTTTGCACGATGTAAGAGAGTACGAATGACTGCAAGTTTATGAGATATGGGATTAGCAGAATTAAAATTAGCATATTGACCAGAGAAGGTAGGTTTTCTATAAACTGATGTAGTAAATAAAAATCATTGACTGTTTTATGCATTACAAGGATGTCTAGAAAGTGTAGTTCATTATTAATTTCAATTTCAGAGGTAAACTGGATATCAAGACATAAAGAGTTAGCAAAATCTAAAATATCAGTAACAAAATGTTGCTTAGTAATTATAAAAATGATTTAAAAATAAAATAAAAAATCTTGATAATATTCCCAGCTTTCAAAAACCACCCCTAAAATGTACCTCTTCTATACCGTATGATTGCGGAGCATCTAATAAAAAAAAAAAATGTAGCAAGTAAATATAGCGTAAATATCTCTATCAAACCTAATAGAAATATTTTCCAGTTGATCAGAAGCGATAAAGACCCCATCCCCCCTTTAGAAACTGCAGGAATTTATAAAATACCGTTTACCAGTGAAGACAATAAAGCAGGATCTTATATAGGAGTTACAAAAAGAAAAATTAAAACAAGAATTAATGAACATAAAAATGATATAAAAACAACCTTAGCCAAAACATTCAATAAACAAGACATTAAAATAGAATTGGATAAAGCCACTAATATTGCAAATTACGATGATTATTATTACGCGATGTTTAGAGAATCGATTGAAATTACAATCAATAGTGAGGCATGCAACGACAGCGGCGCAGTAGCCTCACACCGTGTATGGCGCCACCTTTTGGCAAAAGATGATCAACATCAGTCAAGCTCAAGTCTTTCACAGAAGATGTCGTTCTGAAGAGGGCCGAGTACCCGGCTGAAAAATTTAAACAACGACGCACGAAGTATTGTTTAAGGTTTTATCTATGTTTTTAATTAAAGTTTATACTTCGTTTTCATCTATATATGTAAAGTAATATTGTACAGTCACCCAAAAAAAAAAACGCCACCCCCCCCACCTAATTTTGCCGTAAATTATCGTAGAAACATGCGACTGGTACCAATCAGTTTGTAATAACGTCTAGTTTATAATGTTATAGTTAGATTTTACTTAGGGGGTCGTCTACATATTAAAACTGACATCAACTTCATTTTTTTCAATGGTAACCCCCATTTTTTATAATTCATTTGAATTCTTTGGATCAAATCATCACGGAAAATGGTATAGTTTATATATTTCGCTCAATTTTTCATAGAGTTATAAGCTGTCAAAGTTTGGGGGTGCTAATGTTAAATGAATGTGACAAACATTAAATCATATCTTCCGAAATAATTATGATATTTAAATTCTGTTTTTTTTATTCGTTAGAATGAAGTAACCCAAACATATTCCATGCAAATTTTTGCTAAAAAAACATTTTTTGAATTATGAAAATTATTAATAAATTCATATTTGAAAAAATTATGAATTATGACCTATGTTAATTTTTGCACGAATAGAACGGGTATCATCAAAAACATGGGTTTCCAAATTTACAGCTCGTTCCTAACATTATTTTTTGAGTTACAGTGATATTTCACTTTTTATTCCTGTTAGGGGGCCGTCACTTGTTATAATCTGTATCCTCTATAAGTAAATGCTTGTATATAATTTGACGGAAAACTATTTTAATTTACCTTTATGTTATTTTTATTGTTTCCTAAGCAATATTTCGATGTTTATTATACAAATTGGCATATTTTTGTAAAGTTATCACAATGTAGGCGAGGGATTGTGAAAGAATTTCAAAAGAAAAGAAGCCCGCCTCTGATTCGCTGAAACACTATTTTAAAAAAAAAGACAAATTTGCATATTCCTATTTGACTCTATATGTGACGCTGGTATGCATAAATCACAATGGTATTTACTACATCGATTATTGAAGACAAAACTTAAAAGATTTAATTACAAATATGCAAAATTATTTTGCTTTATATTATAAAGTTTTAGAAAATTTGTGAAAAGGCGTGGCTATTTACATTAAGCCTTGATATGGAAGCTATGTTGCTGTTTTTCGATGCTGCGAAATTTACAAAATATATTTGTGTTAATATACTATACAGATAGAAGAATAATTATATAATATCAACAAATCTTCTTTAATCAATATGTTTATATACATTACTGTATGGAAATGTTTATATATGAATATTGTATTTATTTTTAATGAGAGATATAAACACAAAATACTAAAAAAAAAAAAAAGAAAATGTGTTATAAATGTTTATAAATCAAGCAAAATATATACGCATACTTGCCAACCTAACCCGTAACATTGTTAGTTCCCGCCCCTGTGTGTACACAATTTAATTTTTAGAGTAATTAACTTCAAATACATTTACGATTAACTCATTGAGCGCCACGCGAATTCTTATGGAAATCCCATTCAGGCCACACGTGCTGCTTAGAAGCGTGTTATGTTTATCGAGTTTCAATAAACCCCATTAGGCCTTAACGATATAATCCTATAAAAATCCTATAAAAAAAAAAAAAAAAAAAAACATGAAGTAAATTTTAAATAAATTGTCAGTAATTACTTAAAACTATGTAAGTTCTGTAGTTTTATATCATATTTTACACTGCCGGCTGACTTAGCCTAAATGGAAAGATCAGTGTCAGCCACCGATGGCTGACACAGCTCTAAAAAGACTGATGTGAAGAAAATGTACGGAAAGGGGCGGGACCAGTAATCTTCCGGGATAGGTTGACAAGAATGTATATACATAGAGCAATGCCAGAAAATGTTCTTTATTTTTCATGAACCAGATGAATGGTTTTTTTTTTCTGAATAGTCTATGTATTAAATATAATGCTACTTTAAATACCCTTTAAATGAAAAGTTTTATTACATAAAGAAATTTTCTGGCACTCTACAGCTCCCAAATGACACACAATACAAAACCCCGCCTTTTTCCAGTGTTTAAAGGGTATTAACGTTTAATATGCTTTATATTCGTTTTGATCTTTCCTTCTCCTCCTGATCTTCTTCTTTTTTCCTTAAAAAAAAAAAAAAAAAAAAAAAAAAAGAGTTATGTAACATTTTGACCTTTTCAAGTGAAGATTTAGATTAAGGGTAGTCAGCCTTTCTACACCCACCGTCCACTTCGGTATCTGTGTTAAAGTGTAGAATTTTAGAACATCCCATTAAGTAGTAGGATTTATTATTTTACATATTAATTTGTTACACATTATAAAATATAAAAGCAAAAGAATATCGTGGAGATTTATGTAAAAGTTTTTAATAATGTCATGAAAAAATAATAGTAATAATTAATTAAAAAAATAAATAGATAAAAATAAAAAAATCTGTTTTAATATTTTAAAAAAGTCAATTAAAGAAAATGAAAGTACTGCAATATCAGAACAAACTCCCATTGTCACTGTGAAACGGCCGAGGGAACCAGGTTGAGTGCCGCCGTTTCAGACAATTATACGGCAGCTTGAGTTAAAATAATTTTTAATTTTCAAACAAATTTCAAACCATTCATTTTTTTTTTCTTTTGATAGATATTTTAATATCTATTCAAGCTATTTAATTTTCTTCGTATGAAGTGAACTATCTGATGTTTAATCAATAGAAACCAATAAAAATCTTTTAATTCATAAACTAACTCATAAAGTTCTGTGAATTAGTCATTTTTTTTATTTTATAATTAACATTTCTGAAATTTTTTTCCGGTGTAAAACTTAATAAATAATGTATACTGGGTGGTAGATCGTGATTTATATTTTCTAAATGTATAGACGGACCCCTAATACATTTTCACGTGTAACTCTATTTAAATTTGATTTAAGGTATATAAATAGGTATGTTTTTCGAACCGCCTTGATCTCAGAAATCTGAATATGTAGTCAAAAATAGGGGTTGCCATTGAAGAAAATGAAGTTAATGCCAGTTTTAATATGTAGACGACCCCTTAGGCAAAATTTAACTATACCGTTATAAACTAGACGTTATTACAAATCGATTGGTACCAGTCAAATGTTTCTACGATAATTTACGGCGAAATTAGGTGGGGGGGTGGCGTTTTTTTTTTGGGGTGACTGTACATTTATAAACTGTAGAATGATTGTATTTGTAAATTTAATAATTTTTAAAAGACTCTTTATGTGTTTATTTATTTATTTATTTAATTTTTATTTATTTATTTATTTAATTTTTATTTATTTATTTATTTATTTTGGAGGTGGGGAAGGGTGAGAAGGTCGAAATGTTTATATTTTATTTTATTTATTTATTTATTTTGGAACGAAAAGAAAAGAAAATTAATGATAATCAGTATCGAAACAAGCACTATCGATTTTTTTTTAAAAAATAATTTTGAATTAGGAAATAAAAAGAGTGCGTGCAAAATGAAATAAAACAAATGCAGGATATTTAAATCTAGTGTTTTAAAGTTCGTATTAGGCTTTCTACGTTAAAAATTTGATCAAGTTTGAAAACAGAATTTAATTAAAACAGAATTTTATATATATATATATATACATACAGATATATATATTTATTTAACTAAATAAAGGCATTATTGAAACGGGGGGTTGAGGGGGCTGTAGCCCATCTCACGCAGAATTATATGTCAAATAAAACTGTTCCTAAACTTATCATATTACATTTGTTTTTTATTTATTTTCTTTCTTTCTTTCTTTCCTTTTTGTTTTTAAATATTTAACCAGTAACGTCTAGCGTTTTATCAACACAATTCAAAAATGATTTTTCAAAGGAAACGTTGATGGGCCCTCCGTGGCCGAGTGGATATGTCACCACACTGCTAATCGCCTTCGAGCGTAGGAGAGCAGGTTCGATTCCCGCTCTGGCCCTGGGTGTTTTCTCCAATTCTTCGTATTGAAATTCTGTCATGTGCTATCTCTCGTTATTTGACGAAGATTTACAAGCGGACTATATGTCAAGCATACAAATCTGATGTACATGTTATCAATAAAAAAAAAAAAAAAAAGAAAGAAAGAAAAAGAAACGTTGATCTCACAAGAAAAATATTTTGTACTTTTCTTTTTATTCTCATAATGGTTTATATAAAAATAAATCTTAATACTTAGAAGCTAATGAAAAAAAGTCACTAAATCTCTACCGAAAGGTCTAAGAAAAAAGAATATTTTAAAAACATATATGCTAAAAAATAATAATTGTTCAAACAGCATTGTAAACACATATAATAAAGAAGTTGCCTCTATTCTTTGGAAAGTCTTTCAAACTGCTTTTTACTTTCTCTTACCCTTGCGGTAGAGGAAGTATTGTTTTAGGGTCAAATTTTTGAAAGCGAGTTTTTGTTATATTTACATGTTCTGAGGTCCCCTGAATACGAAATTCATGTTTTTAGCAAAAGGTCTCTGTGTGTGTCAGTCTGTCTGTGTGTCTCTGTGTGTGTGCTATCAGCATATCTCAAGAACAAATAGTAGCAGAAATTAAAAACTCGGTATTCTAAATGTGTATCACATAGGAATGCTACACTAAGCTTTTCGTTGCGATGAAGCAAATGGTTTGTGTATAGGGACACTCAAAAGTATTGAAATACAATGCGTCTATGGGGGAAATTGCAGGTAAACAGAGTTTAGCACCCATAGACTGCACTAAACTAAATGAAACGAATATATAGTTTTTGTAATAGAGATAGTCAACTGAGAAATTTTTTTTGTGTATTTAGGAGCCTCGCCTCCCCCCCTGAGGGGGAAGTCCCCCTCGAGGGGAGTAAATTTTCATGATGGGTATCTTTCAAAAGAGTTCGCCAATAACTTTAAAACGAATGGGTAAACACTCGATCTGCGATCATTTTAACCCTAACGTCAATGACCAAACGTTTCCCTTACTCTCAATGACCGGGTACCGCGGTACTCGCATCGAAACCAAACATTTCCCTTACTCTCAAAAATTATAAACAGTATACCCGCGTTATAATGACAATCTATAATACAATATTATCAATTATAATGATATAGATAGATGAAAAGTAGATAACCCTCCGGGTGGGGGACTCTAGTACCCATCTTCTTTATATAACGCAGATACACTGTAATGTAAGTAAATATAAAAAGCATGTGATTATTCCAAATATAACTTTTTTTTTCTTTTTACAGTTGTAAACCGTGGTGATAGTGAAATCAACAGTGACAGCACTAGCGACAGTGATTCTCTCGAAGACATTGATAATGTATTGGTCACATCATCGAATACGTTTCAAGCCAAAGATGGAACTATTTGGGATAAAGATCCGCCTATTTATAACCAAACACCAGTTCATAATATTCTTCGTGAAAAAAGTGGGCCACACAAATCAACACAAAACTTATCTATTCGTAATACATTTAAGTGCATATTTAGTGATGAAATGGTTGACATCATAGTTAGATATACAAATCAGAAAGCTATATCTGTTTATGAAAAACATAATCGAGACAATCCGAGCAAGTAACAACTAGTATGGACGAAACTGACAGCTGAAGAATTTCTTGCTTTTATTGGGATTCTATTGGCAGCAGGAGCTAATAATTCTAACAATGATGACACGATAGAAATGTGGAAAACAACATCATATCCACTTTACAGGGCAACTATGAGCCTAAATAGGTTTTGGAATATCCTTCGATTCGTTCGATTTGATAACCAAAACACACGTACTGCACGACTCGAAAATGATAAAGCTGCAGCAATTCGCGATGTTTGGAATTTACTGAACGATAATTTAAGACAAAAATCTGAAAATCTCACAATAGATGAACAACTTTTTCCATATCGAGGTAGAACTCGATTTACCCAGTTTATGCCAAATAAGCCCGCAAAGTACGGTATAAAAGTATGGTGGATATGTGATGCCATTAACTTTTATCCTCTCTCTGGTCAATTGTATACTGGAAAATCCGGAGGACAACGGGAAGTGAATCAAGGCGAACGGGTCGTAAAAGACCTCGCTGCTGCATACAAACGCTCAGGCAGAAACATCAATATGGATAATTTTTTCACCTCGCTATCTTTAGCTCAACTTTTGTTATCATGGCGTCTGACAATCGTTGGAACGCTAAAAAGAAATAAGAAATATATTCCATCTGAAATGTTACTGTGCATAAAACGAGATTCTCAAAGTTCCTTATTCGGATTCAATGGTGATGTAACTATATGTTCATATGTTCCTAAGAAGAAAAAAGCCGTTATATTACTTTCTACTTTACATCATGATAGAAGCACCTCTGGGGCCTGCCAAAAGCCAGAAATCATTACGTTTTACAACAAAACAAAGTCTGGTGTTGACACGATGTATCAGATGCTTCGAAAGTATACATCTCAGAGACAAACGAAAAGATGGCCACTTGCACTTTTTTCAACATTTTGGACCTATCTGCTCTAGCTGCTTATATTATATATAAAGCTAATGTCGATATGCGCAGCCATAAAAAGAACGACCGCCGTTTATTTTTGCGTCAGTTAGGTGAAAGCTTATGTCTTCCAACAATTCAGAAACGGTCAACAAATATTCAGAGCATGCGACATTTTCCAACCAGATCAAGAGTAGAAAGCATTTTGAAAACCTCAAACCGAGTAGAGATGCCGTCCAGCTCCAATACTACTACAGATTCTCAGGCACGTGATTCAACAGGTAGAAAGCCAGTTGTTGGAGTTTGCCAAGCATGTCTTTTTGCTCCGAAAAAACTTCGCAGAAAAACGAGAAAATCGTGTAAAACATGCGGAAATCCAGTTTGTGATGAACATTCTATTACAATATGCCAATGTAAATCATGTGTTGACACTTAATTTTTATCAGTAATTATATTTTTCCGGATAATAATAGTAATAAACAATAATAATATGTGTTGAAAACTATTTTTTTTCTGTAATTATATTTGTCAAGATACTACTACTACTACTACTACTAATAATAATAATAATAATAATTATTATTATTATTATTATAAATAATAATTATAATAATAATAATTATTATTATTATAAATAATAATTATTATGCTTTATTATATTTTTCATAATAAAAAGCAGATAGATTTTACATGTAGATGAGAAAAAATAATGGGTACCTGGGTACCTGGATATTGAGCAATCGTATAAGAAAGTTCAATGCAAAAAAAACCAATAATAAAATTTCCCAAAAAAGGTTACAATTGTATGTTTCAGTTCAGATTCATGTAAATAACGAGGATTAAACGCGATTTTGCCGAGTCTTAATTAGAAATGACTAAAATTACGATGATTCGCGCAAAAAGGTACCCGGGTACCTGGTCATTGACGCTAGGGTTTTAAATAAAGTTATCGATTTTTTTCATTTTTAACCATAAGAAAAGAAAAAAAAAAAAAAGTCCAAGTCCTTCAAACGAAACAAATGTCATGCTATTTTTTTTCAACTAGCCATTCACTGTCTCGTTCGAGTTTTCACTCGGGCGATCCTATGTAATTTTATCTTTCTTTTTTTTTATGTGTTTTATTTTAAATAAATACTTCAGAAGTAAGCCTAGACCTCGGCCTACGATTTATATGATACAAATAGGAATATTTATACAGTAAAATTAGCAATAATTGCATATCATGTCAGCTCAATATCAATAAAAAGTAAGCTGATCCAAACTATTTTTAGAATTGAGGAAAATATTTCATTAAAGAATGAAAATAAAAGACATCGTATTTTCAATTACATTATTCTTTCAATAAAAATGTCATTATTCTTTCAGAATATTCGGGGAAAAAGTCCATTATTTTCAATTCAACCTTTAATTTTTAAATGAAAATATGTAAAAAAAAAAAAAAAAAAAAAGGAAGAAAGGAAACTGAAAAATTCTTTTGGAATACTACATGCATTTAATCTTTTAAAGCAAATTCATCTGCGCATTTCTTTCTAAAATAATTTCACTCATAGAGTCACATTTATTAATGCAAAAAACCCAAAACTGGAATATTTATTTATTTATTTATTTATTTACTTTTTTTTTTTTATTAAAAGAAATATACTTTTATAGATGAATAATAAAATTGAAATAAAACTTTATTAAAATTAAAATTCACGTGTCAAACTATTGTAATGAAAGCGATGTTTTTTTTTTTTTTTTTTTTTTTTTTTTTTTTTAATATATTTTATATATTCAGTAGCTTAATATTCATAGTACATCAAGCGAATTTGTTTATGCATAATTTGTAAAATTTTTCAATAATTGCAGTGGTTTGCATCAGAATCTTCTCTGCAAAAGTGTTTCCACGTACTTCGTCTGGTAAATCAGTCTCTTCTAATATCAGTATTGTTTTACCCCATCTCCCTAATTTCAGTCATATCACGGCAAAAAATTCTCAAACAATACGACTTTAAAATAATTTTTTCGCCTTCCAATAAACTGAACTATCCTCAGTTAAAAGATCCTATAGATATGTGTAATTCTTGGGGCATCTATAGCGTTTCCTGCCATTGTAGTTTACCATACGTTGGTCAAACTAAACGCAAATTTAAATTCCTTGTAAAAGAACATATATTAGTTACGTCTGTAAGCAAGAAATCAATAAATCTGTTACTTTTAAGGATTGTCTGGAGAAAAAACTATAACTTTGAATTTGAGTCAGCTAAAATAATTTGCAGGCCTTAATCCACCAAAGAAATTAATTTATTTGAAGCTTTTTAATCTATAAAAATCTTAGAAATCTTGTTAATTGTCATTTCGCTGTATCCCATTTGCTTTATTGTTAGAAATTTTATATTTATTCAGTCAATATTTTCTTAATTTCTTCTATATTTTTCACAACTAGTGTTTTTTAAAATTCTATTGGTGAATCCCCCACATTCCACGTAATTCTATTGGTTGATTAGAATTCGATTCCATTCCTATATATAAGAGGACTTCCCTCACATTTCTTTATGCACTGAAGATGGTATGCTAAATGCTACCGAAACAGCTGTCTGCTTCCCGATTTTTTGCTTCCTTATACAAATTATAAGGAAATATAGTAATCCGATTTGTGAAATGGATTTTAAATCTCCCATAGCTCAAAAACAAATAATCATAGAATGTTGCATTATATTCGTCTCTGATACGATGTCTTGTTGTACACCCGCAACTTTGGTCTTAGTACGAGCTCCCATTTTAGAGATATCTACGATTTTGCACGATTTTTAGTGACGTCTGTATGTAAGTATGTATGTATCTCGCATAACTCAAAAACGATTGAAGCAAGAGCGTTGTAAATTGGTATATAAGTTTTTTATGACATCTAGTTGAGCAACTCCCTTTTTGGTATTACTGCGACTTTCCGTTTTGGAGGTATTTTCGGAAATCATATTTGTAATGACCAAAAATACAAAGGTTTTCTCCATTATATATGACATACCATCATAGAGATTACAAAATAAGCTAATGATAGAGCCTGTATTGATATCGTTATGAAAACTGTCAATGTTTTTGCGTGGAGTTAAGTTATTCTTGAAGACATATGCAGGTTCTAGTCAACGAATGCATTTTATTTAATGAATATTCAGCCCGTAGAAAGAGCCCGCAATTACATTTTTCTGAAAGTTGTCGACATTTTTTGCGTGTAAAAAGTAATTCTTAAAGACATATGCAGGTTCTAGTCGACTAATGCAATTCATTTAATGAATATTCAGCTTGTAGATATCGCCCGTAATGGACTTGTCTTTTCGACAAATTTTGAATGTAGAAAGTAATTCTTAAGAACATAAGCAAGTTCCTGTCGACTTATGCACTGGATTTAATGAATATTGGGGTCTGGAATGGTATTGTTATGAAAGTTGTTGATATTTTTGCGTGTGGAAAGTAATTCTTAAGTAGGTTCTCATCGAAGAATGGAAGTTACTTAATGAATATTCAGCCTGTAGATTGAGCCCGTAATGATATTGTTAAGAAATTTGTCGGAATATTTTATTGCAGAAAGTAATTTTTAAAGATATAAGCAAGTTCTAGTCAATGAACGGACTTTATTTAAAGAATATTCAGCTCATAGATAGAGCACGCAATGATATTTTTATGAAAGTTATCTACATTTCTGCGTGTAGAAAGTAATTTTTAAAGTCATAAGCAAGTTCTAGTCGATGGCATTTTATTTTATGAATATTCAGGAAACAGTTAAACAAAACACTTTTTTGTGCTATTAAAATCATCAATCAATGAATATTCTCGAAACCGTTAAATGAAACAGTCACCCTTACTACAAAAATAAAGTAAACACTATTAATTATACTACAGAGCAGAAGTTTTGCTAATTTAGAAACAACCAAAAATTTTGAAGTCTGAATGAAATTTGAAATCATCGAATGCATAGTTTACAGTGGTTTAAAGAATTTTCGATGTAATGAACCATTACCTCGAATCCACTGTAATAAGCAGAGGAGCATTATTCCTGAAAATCTATTTTATTTGTCTCCGCGGTAATATATAATCCAATTATCGTGACTTTTGCGTCTGAAGTAGCGTTTTTTTTTTTTTTTTTTTTTTTTTTCTCCTTACTTGTTTTCAGGTATTTTAGTAGGCTAGAACCTGCTTGTTTATTTTCGAACCAGTTACCTCACAAAAATGTGAATGTTTCATAACAATGTATATATTTTACAATGGGTGTATAAGGAAATGTGGTGCCCACATCAGATTTTACTCTTTGGCGTTCTAGACGTTGTAATTTTTCTTGGCTTTAATAAAACCCGCCAAACCCTCCTTTTAAAAATCGAATACATTGCTTTCTTTTTAATGTGAATTATAGGATTGCTTTTTAAATACTGTTATCCATATCATCATTATAGAAGTTTTTATTCGTTCACGATTTTTTAAACACATATATTATTATAATGTTTAATACATAAAATGAAATCTCGCGTATTATTTATAAATATTACTATAACAGCGATTTGAAAAAGAAAAAAAAAAGGAAAGAAAGAAAGAAAAAGAAAGTATTGTCTAACACTTTATAAAACTTTTCGCTGTGTCAAAGTAAAAACACATGGAGAATACAATATAGGATATCAATTCTATGGTAAAATGTTAACCATGGCATTCTAATAAGAGTATTTAGCTGTTATTAAACTATTTTAAAATTATTTAACATTCTAACTAAACACTTAAACAATGGAACATAATCATTCATATAATTAGAATTTGTCATCTCTCCTACCCCACCCCTGAGGGGAAGCTGCATTAATTGTGAAAGATAAAAAAATGTATAAAGTCACATTTCACATTATAAATAAATAATAATAATAATTTTAAAAAAATGTTAAACCTCTATGCGGAATAAATATTCTAAATAAATAAAACATTCAAATTTCAAATGAGTAAAACCTTTTTATATTTCGGTGACATATATTGCATTATATTACATTGACTGTCACTTTTTGTGATGTTCCTAAACAAGGAATATATATATATATATATGTGTGTGTGTGTGTATATATATATATATATTACAGTATATCAAAATTTTAAGAGCTTATTATACATTTAAAATTAGATATTATATAATTATGACATGAGGGAAGCTTGTATGTCAATGCAATTTCCTTGTAATTTGTTTGTGTCTCATTTTTTGGAAAATGTAATTTAGACAGATTAATCAGCTTTTCATTTAAATGTCTAAGACGAGTTTTACAAGTGAAATATTTAATAAAACAATTTTTAAAAGAATTTTAAATAGCTTATTTTTAAGAATTAATTTAATTTGAGAATGTCATTCTTATTAGGTGACAGTTTTAAAAATTCCATTTCAATGTCACTCATATTATATTTAAATGGTATCAGTTAAATGGCTTTTTGTACTACGTAATTGTTTATAATGCTTTATTAACTTCAGAAATTGACATAAGTTACTTCAATAATTATGTCAATGTTTTGACTTAAGGTAAGATTAGGAATTGAGTCATCCTTTAATGTAAAAGGATGCTTCAACTGCATGGATGAGATTTATGAGTAAAACTGAATATCTTCAAATATAGTCTATCAAACATGGCTATTGACGATATTCAGTTTTAATTTAAGATGAATATATTAAATATAATAAAATCATTTCTATGTATTAGGGTAATATGTATATATAGTTACATTACAAAAATAAATATTATTTATTAAGTAATAACAAAATAATTTATTATATTAAATTTCTCATTAACAAATACACGCTATCTTCTTCTTCTTCTTCTTCTTTTTTTTTTTTTTTTTAATCTAAGTTTTTTGTACAATACATACACATATTTTTTCTTTTTTTTTTTTAAATAATTATAAAAAAAAAAAAAAAATAAATTAAACTTACTTATTTTCAATGCAAATATTTTACATTTCATATGATTTTTTTGTAGAAGATTTAGCAATTCATTATTTCGTATATACGCATTACGTATCAATAAATAAATTATTGAATTTCAAAATCCATTGGTTAGTTTTTAACATAATTAATTTAGTGAATTGACAAGTGAACTATGGGCGACTACCATTTGCGCTCGTTTCCTTTCCCCCGAATTAAAAAAAGTGCCAACTGCGCTCGGATATGTAAACGCCTCATGGTACTTGTTTACCCCATTTGGAACCCCATTATGAATTTGGATCCTTCCTTTTTAAGAAATGAAATAGAAAATGAACAATGTAACAGGAAATTTTTCTTTAAATGCATTTTTAGGGGTTACATACGTATTATCCACATGTCAAAGAATATTCGCTAAAGATAATTAAACTTTAAATATAAATATAAATTATACGTTAAATATATAATTGTTAATTGTTTATATTGTTTATAATATTTTTCATTTATTGGTACATTATTACATGTACCAAAGGTACTGTACAAAACCAGTACAAGGTACTTATTTGTACCAGTAAATTTAAAGTACTTGGCTGTGCATGAATCTCAAAACGTAAAAAACTCCATTCAGCAGCATTCACGTTCACGAATGTATGTACGCGTCGCGCACATGATAAAAAGAAAAAAAAAATCACTGGCTGCCGCTAACTCGCTATGTACATGAATCAGAAAACGCACAATACTCAGTTCCGCAGCAATTACTATCCCGCATGTATGTATGCTAAGCTCACATGAAAAAAAAAATCACTGGGTGATTCTGACTTGCTGTACATAAATCTCGAAACACACAAAACTCTGTTCCGCAGCAATGTTCCGCGTACATGAAGAAGAAAAAAAAAAAAAATCACTGAATAAACCGACCCCTTGACGTATATGAATCTCAAAAATACATGAAATTGCGGTACTTCCATATTATCAGTAAGTACAATTAATCTTTAATTATAATTAGTTATAAATATTATAATATATATATATTATAATTGATAACATACAATAATTAATTACAAATTTTCCGTATCATATTATACTAACTGGCTACAGACCCCTGGAAAATTTCACCGAAAAGCACGCTTTCAGGCGACTGCGGCGCCAGTCGTAACTTCTTCTCGTAAAAGTCGCATAATATTAAAATATTAAAAATACAAAGATTTTAAAATTAACTTTTGGGCACCTGCGGCGCCAATCGTAAATTGTTTCCCTGTAACGATCGGTGTTAACCACGCAAAATTTAACACCACAATTATATATAACGAAACACGCCACGAAACGAAATTATGTTACGTTGTAAAAAGTCGTGAACTTTTTAAAAATTTTAACACGATACAAAACAAAATTCAAAAATTATACATTAAACCTGTTCATTTTAAAAAGTCTGAATCACTCATATGTGACATCAAGTTATATGCAAGAAAATCAAAATCAACTTTTTATTAAAATTTAAAATCGAGTTTTAATATTCAAAAAGTTTAAATAAATGTTCTTAAGATGAAACGAATACAATGCTAAGCATCCAGTAGAATGTAAAAGACAATGGAAATACCTAAATAAATAAAATACCATCTGAAAGTAAAATCTAGAAAGTAAAAATGTCATTAAATAAACCTGAAAAGAAAGACTAATACATTTTAATAATATAGTTTTTTTTTTTTTAGATATTTTGCTTAAAAGCGAAGCAATCATTCAGCTGTTGCCATTTCGCTAGGACAAATTCTTATGCGCTCGCGAAAGAAATATTATATGGAATTCCAGCCAATTAGAAATGTTTGTGTATTCTAACCTTCAAATATTATTGGATAATGAACGCCAGATTGGCAGTTAATTTCACATTTCTGTCAAAATCACATTTCTGTTGCATTAAAGTAATATTACAAAATTCCCTAAACATTTATATATGTGTAATAATCATTAAAACAAAAGCCATGGAATGGACCATATTCCCGCTTTGGGTTCGAGGCTACAAGAATATCAGCTGGGTAGGGAAACAATCCTCAACTCTACCATAACAAAGCATTGTGGCTTGCAAATTTTTATCTTGCAATATTATTTCTAAGAGTTACAGATTATAGGAAATTGAAGTAAGAGTGATATTGTAATACCTTTGTTTTGTTTTTAATCCAGTTTTAGTAATATACTTTAATTAAGATTAAAAACTGTTAAAAGTTTAAAATTATAAAACAGTTCACGTGTATAAATAATACATAAAAGGTAACAAACCTCTTTAAAACACGTAGATACAGTATTTTTTATTAAATACTACACAAAGCTTTTCGCTATTATAGTAATAGCATCATCAGATGTAATTGCGTTACATAGAACTAGCAATATATAAATAAATAAATTCAAACGTTTTAAAGTTACGGTTACAATAAAGAAATTTCATTTCAATATCATTTTCAGTATATATATATTTTTTTTTCTATGAGCACAACGCGTGCCAAATTTTACGAGCACCCTGATGCTATTCCTCTGTGGACCCAGTCCGAAGTTATTTCAGCCCCTCGTGACATTCAAGACCTGCTAATGACAGAAGCAGTAAATATTATCAAGTACAATAAAGTTATTAACTCCAAGGATGCTGCTTCACTTCATAAAATTTGGCACGCGTTGGGCTCATAGAAAAAAAAAAAAAAAAAATACTGAAAATGATATTGAAATGAAATTTCTTTATTGTAACCGTAACTTTAAAACGTTTGAATTTATTTATTTATATATTGCTAGTTCTATGTAACGCAATTACACCTGATGATGCTATTACTATAATAGCGAAAAGCTTTGTGTAGTTTTTAATAAAAAATACTTTATCTACGTGTTTTAAAGTGGTTTGTTACATTTATGTAATATACTTTAATATTAATCAACATATGTAATATTAAAAGTTGCCGTGTGAACTGTGGCGATGTTAACATATTTAAATAGATGTTCCATTTAGTAAATTCCTTTATTAAAGTGATTGAAATTCTAATTATTTAAGCTTTGATGTTTATATATATGTGTGTGTGTATAAAATGTTCTGCAATTTTACGATATGGAATAGTCTTAACTTTATCATTCGATTCAGTTATTTACATTTCTCTTTTGTTCTTGTTTGAACATTATTATTAAGTTTCACTGCAGAAATATTTAGGAAAATGTTATGCGTAACAATAAAATGGCATCTTGAATCTAATTTGTTTACAAAATATCGGCCACGTGTTCGGCGAGTTTACCTACGGTGACGTCACAGGAATATTGTCCATAATGACAATGATATTTTTTTCAAATAAATGACTCCCGTGAATGATTCATCCTTTCCTTTGTTTGTTTTGTTTTGTTTCAGTGGTTTTGATGTTAAAATAAACGTATCTCAATTAATTAAAAAATAAACGTAATAAAAGTAAAAATTTCGTATTTATAGAACTGTAAAAGTATATTTTAGTACATAAATTCCTGCATGATGGAAACATTAAATGTGAAATAATATTTAATACCGCCAATTTTAACTTTTTATCAGAAAAAGAAAATATTTCTCTCTGTTCTCGTGTATAACTCTTAAAATGCAATTTAAATAAATATACTGTTTACTTATAAAGTTTTTAGTATAAAGTTATCATAATAAAGTCGGGAGATTTGTATTTGAAAAAAAAAAAAAAAAAAAAAAAAAAGTTCTGATTTATACAAAAATATGCGCGTATGAATACAGTGCCAGAATTCATATTTATTTCTTAAATAATTAAATAATTCTAATTTACCTGAGAAAAACGTAAGATAATTTCATGTTTTCTATCTATAATAAGTAGTTTACACCATAAATCGTACACCCTTCATTGGACAGATTTCGAGAACAGTGAAATATACATACACAGACACACACACACACACACACACACACACACACACACATATATATATATATATATATATATATACGAATCTTGCTTGTTTAATAGTATAAGATTTATATAAATATGAAATTTGCTATCTTTGGTGATTATTCACTGGCATGAAAATAATATATATGTACTCATAAAAATATACTTGAAAAAAAATTTCCCATTACATCTTTCGTTTTCTATTTCATTAAATTAAGAGGAGGGATCCAAATTCATAACGGGGGTTTCAGTTTCAGATAGATGAGGCGTTTGCAAATCCGAGCTCAGTAGGTTGTTTTTAAAAAGGGGGGGGGGAATTAAGCGAGGGTAGTAGGATAACACCCGTGAACTATCTGCAGTTTTTCCCGTATATATATAATATATTGAATTTTTCACTTTGATAATAAGTGCTTGAAATCTATTAAGGGATTCTCACAGCTGTACACCTTGAATAGACTGCTCCTGCTTGGTTCAATAAACAAAATTTCAGTGTTATAGAATCACTTATTATATAAAAAAAAAAGCTAAAAAATATTAGATTATTGAACATTTAAGCATTGCACTTTAATCATAGCTATTGTCGTAAACTACCAGTCTTGAAACATCTAACATAGACTAGTATGAAACTGAAGTGAAAATGTTTTCAAAGAACTAAATAGCATAATATCCCAATTTTATTTAAGAGATCTTCGTCAGAGTATAGTGTAACTACGCTTCCTGCGCTTAGCAGTGAGGACAAGTCCAAAAGCTTGGAGGGATGCCAAGATCACCGACAATTTGTGATTTAGTAAACATCCAGACATTTGGTGTTCCCTTATCTCTGATCTCATCGAAAATGTTATCTTCCCTATCTTAACAGTGGACTCGTTGAGTCAGCACTTACGCAAGTCGCAAGAAATGTCACTTCAATGATCGCTGTAAGGTCACTTCAATGGTCGCAAGAAATCTGTTTAAGAAATAGTTTCTCATTTAGATGAATAAACAGCACTTTTTATTTTTTCTCTGAAACGTAACAATATTTAACAAAATGTTTGGTTTAGTTTCATTTGCATTACCATGCATGGTCATTTTTGAATATTAAGGCACAATTTATACATGGACTTAAATTGGATTTTGAATCACTTCAAACATCAATACCTGAATTGGGATTCGAACATTACATCTGGAAACTAAAGGCCACAGTATTTAACGGAAAGATTTTTACGTATATACTCCTTAAAATCATTTAAATTTTATACTCAGCAATTGATGCAGGAAGTGCCACTGACATTTATATGCGCTGACGGTAATTATGGGATTAAACACAAATACCCCAAATCATCTAAATCCGTAGTACATTGTGGCCACCACAAAACATTCTTCTGTACATTTTTTTTTTTTTTTTGTATGAATACGTGTAATACAAATGCATGCAATGCAAACTATTTATTTAAACAAGTCGACCTACGCCCGTCTGGCTTCATTATTTCCGAATACACCTGTTTCCAAATAAAGTGATTGAACATTATCCTGGCATATTACAAATAATAGTCGTTAGTTTCTTTGTAATACCTAAATAAACAAAATTTATTACTTTTTTTTTTTCTTGCTTTGTTTTTCTAAGAATGTTATTGCCTGTTGAATTGTAACATTCATATCATAGTGCTAAGTACAAATTTGTTTAGTCTTACGTAATACAAGCAATACGGTCTTTTCCTTCTTCTTCTTTTCCTTTTTTTTTATTCATTTAAAATCACACATACCTTTTGCAGGATTATGTTGCAGTTGTGACATCATATTTTTTGTTATTTAAACTCTTTTTTTTTTTTTTTATAATTTTTTTATTTTATTATAATTTAATACATTGTTATAGTTATTATGACATGATTTTCGAGAGAGGCTCCCGTGAAATGAAGGCTATTGATTACTTACAGGATGATTATTTAATGTTTTTCAGGGTTAGTTTAGATCATTTTTATCTCAGAAATGTATGGTTCTTGATATCTTGAAAGAAAATCAGTTTTGTTCCGAGATATGGAATTTTCCCATCTTAAAAAAATACATTTTTCAAGCCTTTTCCTTTTCATTTTTTTCTTTTGTTCATTATTATTATTATTATTTTGCATGAAAAATATCGATTTATGTGTATTAAGTTATCCCTGCTACATGATTCAACAATTTATCTTAACAATATCGGTAAGTTGTTTTGTAAGTACACATGTTCAAAATTTACACCCGCAGGGTCAATGCTCATGTTCAAGGTACATTCCTTCTCAAAACGTATAATTCTTAAAACATAAAAATAAAAAATTAAAATAAATTGTAAAATTTTTAATTTTTAAATGCTTTGTTCTACTACAGAAGAAAGTAAAAACGTATTATTTTAAAGCAATGCCGTTTATTTATTTATTTATTAAGATATGTTAACTAAGTTTTTACTTTCTTCTGTATTCAACAGAAGAAAGTATTGGATTAGTAAAAATTTTCGACTTCTGGTTTTCGATGGATTTACACGTTTTGAGGGATTCAGAACACGATTTGATCCTATTTAGAAAATGTCTGTCTATCCGTCTCTCTGTCTGTGTGTGTGTGACAAAAATTTTGTGGCGACTGTGTTTCGGGAATTACTGCAAAGAATTGCATATAAATTTATATTCAGAGTCACCTTAACCTATATTAAAGTCTATAAACTTGTGGTATCAATTACTTAACAGATGGCGCTGCTATACCTCGATTTCCACAATTTCAGAGAATGCTGTATCTCAGGAACTACTGCACGAAACGTTATATAAATTTATATGCATATGCACGTTGATACAACTTAGCGGCTATCATCATTTGATTTCGATTGCTCAAGAGGTGGCGCTGCTATACAGCGATTTCCTCAGTTTAAGGGAGGGCTATGTCTCAGGAGCTACTGCACAGAATTGCATACAAATTAATATGCAGAGTCACCTTAACCTAAATTAGTGTCTATAAATTTTTGGTGTCATTTGCTTGACAGGTGGCACTGCTGTACCTTGATTTCCACAGTTTCACGGAAGCTATATCTTAGGAACTACTGCACGAAATGTCATATAAATTTATATGCAGATGCACATTTACATAAGTTAGTACCTCTCAACTTTCGATTTCAATTGCTCAAGAGGTGGCGCTGCTATACAGCGATTTCCACAATTTAAGGGAAGGCTGTGTCTCAGGAACTACTGCACAGAATTGCATATAAATTTATATGAAGATGCACCTTAACATAAATTAGTGTCTAACAATTTTTGCTACCAATCTCTCAAAACTTGGCGCTGTTATACGTCGCTTACCACAATTTCATGGAAGACTATATTTCAGGTTCTATTGCGTATAACCAAACAAAACTCATTATGTAAGAAAGCCATTATGATACATTAAGTTGATTCAATTTGGAATGATATTAGTGAATTGGTGGCGCTTCTATACTGCAATTTTCCCCGGAAAAGCTATATCTCAACTTCTATTGACATATAACTGTACGAAACTTGATATATGAGATAACCGTTAAGAAAACGCGTTTTTTTAAGACTATTTATAGAGAATATAACTGTCTTTTTTTTTCTTACATTTAATGATAGTTTTCTCCAAGATGAAAATCTTCTGCATTCACTATGGTAAATAATTTTCATACATAATAGTTTTAATAAAATATTTTTCTGAGTGAATGTCTGTAGGAAAATACAGAAGAAAGTATTGTGGTGGCCACATCATACTAGTTTTTAATATACTTTTAACATCAAATTAAAGCAAAAGCTCATGTAATTTATAAGGAAAGGGGAATTAATATATCCATTTTTGATAATTATAGCTAGATAAATAACAGTATTTTTCTGGTTCTTGTGTATTATATATATATATATATATATATATAAGCAATGAATCGAAGAAAATTATCTCTTTTTACTACTTTTACAAGCTAAATAGACTGTATCTTTTGTTGTTCTCCTTTGTTTTATGTAATCCATCAATAGGTTCTTACCTTGTCCTATTTGTTCTGAAACAGTTTCGAAATGAATGTTCATAAAGTAACACCCACGTTTTTCACACCTACGCAAGCAACACTTTCAATGATGGATGTAACGGAAAAACGAGTAATTTATGTTCATTAAGGAAAGCGAGACAGACTGTTTAATTAAGTTGAGGTTTTGTATTTACAGAATAAGGTTTAGAGTTACATTTTCGGATAATCTGTGAAAATATCAGTTATGCCTAGATATATTTTAACATTTATTTCAAGTTAAGTTTCGAAACTTTAAAAGATTCATCTATTTTCATGTTCCTTTGTATTAGTAAAGTGCTTTGTGTTTTCTAATAAAAAAAAAAAAAAAAAAAAAAAAAAAATGCGCTTCTAAGAAAAAAATTACAAGCGAATTTACTCGGTAATAGATTTATTTTATTATAAAGCACCTGTAAATACTAAAAATAAAAGATAAGATAGGTCTAGTTTCAGATTTTATTAGAAAATTGTATACAGTAAAATAACAGTACAGTTTTAACATGTTCACACCTAGAGATTACTGAAAAATATTTAACAATGTGGAGTACATTTACAGTAAAAAAGTCAATGTGCCAAGTAGTGAATGCTTCAAAATTTTTTTTTTTTTTTTACTTTCTTCTATATTCAATAGATGAAAGTATTGGATCCGTAAAAATTTTCGAACTCGGGATTTTGATATATTTACACGTTTTGAGAGCTGTAGAACACAATTTGACAATTTTTAGAAAATGTGTGTGTGTGACAAAATTTTGTGGCAACTGTATCTCAGGATGCTCTACAGCACAGAATTTCTTACAAATTGGTATGAAGTTATACCTGGACATGAGAGTCTATCAACATTTGATAAAAATGGTCTTACAGGTTGCGTTGCTATCACGCTTTTTCTAAATTTTTAACATGGTGGTATAGAACAAAATAATCATTATGAAATTTACAAGAATTCTTTATAATACAGATAGACCACTGGGAAAAAAATTGTATATGTAGGAGCATCGCCTCCCCCCCAGGGGGAAGTTCCCCCTCGAGGGGAATATATTTTCACGATGAGTATCTTTCAACAGAGCTAGCTAATACCTTCAAAATGAATGGTTGAACCATCGATCTGCGATAATTTAAAATAAAGTTATCGACTTTTTTTTTTTTTTTTTTTTTTTTTTTCATTTTTAACAAAAAAAAGATATTTAGTGTTATATTACTTCTCTAAAATGGAAATCGTACTGCATTATCATGGAAGATAATTTTATTAAATAAGGATTTTAATAAATTATTTTTACTGAGTGAATTTGCATAGGAAAATATAGAAGAAAGTCATGTGGTAGCCACAAAATTCTAATTTTATATTATCTGGTGCGGTCCTTACGTTAATTTTTCATAACATACTCTAGATATATTATTAAAGCTTAAGGCGTAAGGTATGAAGCTCTGCATTTAAACTCATTTAGTATACGTTAAAAAAAATAAAAATAAAAATAAAAATAGTTTAGAAGTACTTTTGTTGAAGGGGATACCAACTATTACGATACCCTGTATGCATGTTATAGTTACAACCATAAATTATGAAAGGCTGTTACTAAATTTAGAAAATATTTTAAATTATTGCCATATCTGTTGTCTACAGCCCTCTTTAAAAAATATTAGACAAATTTTAGTTGCCCTATATATTATCGAAAAATATATGTGCACTAAAATATGACAAAGGTAGGTTTGGTATCACGAAAAAATACTTTTTACATTCATTTCCATACTTATAATGATTAGTATAAAACTAAAATGTACCTAATTATTTGGAAGCTAGTGTAAACAATAACCTAAAATATCTCTTGAAAGACTTGAGAAAAAGGAATATTTTTTAAAGATATAATCAACAGCTTTATCTAGTTTAACGGCATTCTAAAAACATATAAAATAGACATCCCTTATAGACTTTTGGAATTCTTTGTCCTTACATTTCTTTACAGCAGTGGTATGTATTTGAAATTGAAATCGAATATATATTTGAAATATCACTGGGAAGAGTGATCAATACTATTTTTAAACATTTAAGAGTGCTGTAACAAATTTAGAATTTTTCTTTTCTAACATGTATGTTGCGTGTTTTCAGAGAGTTTTTATGTGAATTATTATATGAACTTAAATTTGAACGTCACGCTGTAAAACTGTACGATATATAAACTGTTAAAAACCATCCTTATATTAAAGTAGTAATTAAGATTTGCTGAGAAACAATCTCTTTAAGCACAAAAATATAAAAATGCAAGTGCATTTTTTAAATATAATAATAATAATTATTATTATTTTAAAAAATGCTTTTTAGATCCGATGAAAAATTCCAGCGAAGCTCGTAATATTAAAACAAATATATAAAGTATGGATAATATTATGGTATCAAGAGAAATTTATTAAATTATTTAAGAGTAGAAAAGTCCCTGTTCGGGAACGAACCGAATTCCAAATGCGGGAAACTTTTCAAACTCGAAATGTATAAAACTCGGCCTGAGGCTGTATGCGTGCCAACAGATCAAAGTTTGTTAACCAAAGCATTTTTAAATTCATGAAATCATTTTGAAGGTAGTGAATCAACGAAGTGTTTGCCCGCTTCGCTGGTCACTATATTTAAAGGAAACTCTTTTCTATATAGCTTTATATATATACATATATATTAAAAATAAAATAAAATAAAATAAATTATGAAACTGCTCTAAAGCCCGCTTTGGTTCTTCTTTGCCTTCGGCAGCGACACACTCATTCGCAGACTCTCCTGTCCCTATTGTCTTTGACAATAGCTTACCAGTGGTCTTCCTTTTGGGGGCTCATCAGATGGCAGTTTCGAAACAGACAGTATCGAAAAAACTTAAGAAGCAATTTTGTATTTGAATCCCAGTTACATATGAACAGCACCATAAATGGTGTACATAATATTTCTTTTTACGTTATTTTCTATATTTTCTATATTTATTTGATTTATTCGATCAACCATAAAACGACAATTCTTTCACGCCAAATATAATATTAAAATATTCTATGATCGGGTATATCTATCGCATGAGGCAATTTTTTGTGGTTATAATAGTAGTTGAGTTAGTTAATAGTAGTTGGTATATAGAAAAATAATTAAATATGTAAACCTGATCATGGTACAGCCTTATTATAGTTAGTTCCTTTTGGCAACTTTTCAATTTTTATTGCCATTTTATACAAAAATACATAATTCATAAGATTATTTTTTCTGTTTCTTTTCTTTTTCCATTCCTTTTCTTTCTTTTCCGTTTTTCAGTATTTTATATTTTATTTATATTTTTGATGCGCTACTTGGCTTAAAGTGGCTTTTCTTAAATTAGAGTCCTTGGCGAAAAATATCCGATCTGTTTCAGCATAAATATTTTAAAAATTACACAGGAAGATCAATAAGAAAAGCTCTTTAATATAATGCTGAATTAGCTTTCATGCCAAGCGAGATTCATCCGTAACAAAAACATACTGTTTAAACAAAACAACAACAACAAAAAAATCTAAAATTGAGGTATATTAGAAAAGGTTATGGTTGATTTTTTACTTCGGATTCATATTTTCATTTTTTCATATACATAAGCAAATTTAATATTTTATAACTTTTTTATATTTCGCGTGAAAGCATATTTCATTTTATGCTAAAAGAAAAAAAAAATAGCTCGTAATTTTTTTTTTTTTTTTTTTACGACAATGAAAAGTTTAAATGTCCAGTTTTAAAGCAATTACCAGTTTATTATTTTCATATTTTAATTAATTTTAAAAAATCTAATCAAAACTTCCTTACAAATAAAGTACCAAATGAAAGGTGCGATTTTTCTGAATCCGTCGGCCTATCGATCGGACAATTTGAATTTTTTAAAGTGTGAAATTTTGGTGTCAACTGCGTCAACACACAGAGAAAGAGAGACCAAGGAAATCTCTTAGCCATTTATATACAGAGAGATAATTGAGTTCGGTAATTACGTTAAAGTTCTCCATATTTACGACAAAACTTAGCCAAAATTATTAAAAAAATTTATTTATGTATTACTGTAGCAGATAGATGGATTATTTTTAGAAAAAAAATATATATATATAATAAAAAACTAGAGCATTCTGATAAAACCTTCTTACTTAATAGGGAGTATTTTTAAGCACAAAGCAGTTTTGAGTGGTTAAATATTCTCTAAATACTCTGTTAAAAAAAAAAAAAAAAAAAAAAAAAAACTTGAAATATCACGGAACAGAGTGCTCAATAATATCTTTAAAATATTTAAAAGTCTTTTACAAATTTAGATTTTTTTTCCCCTAACGTGGATGTCACGTGTTTTTAGAGATTTTTTATGTCAATTATTATAAGAGCTACGATTTGAATGTGACGCTGAAAAACTGCATGATATGTAAATTGTTAAAAATTGGAATTTTTTTTTTCAATCCTTAAATTAAATTAGAAATTAACTTTCTAAAAAAAAAAAAAAAGAGCTAATTTACTATATCAAGTAGGAGTTATCTTTTTTTAAATTTACTTGAGTTAAAAATGCAATTCTGTATTAGTAGATTTTTAGTTAAACGAACTTGAGTTACTGATATTTGTCGGTACTTGAGTTAATTCTCCTCATTCAACCACTTGTAAACGGCAACATCGTTCGAGCTGCATTGCATTTTTGGGTAACACACAAGAGCAGTGGACAACGCCATTGTAAAGTGATCCAGTTTACTATGATCATTTGTATTAAAATCATTAATAAACCAACTAAATTTTTCAAATACTGAAAAACTCAAATGAATAACTGAAGTTTGAATAAATTATGTTAACTTATTTAATTTCTTAAATTTAACTCAATATGAGAGGGCACGTTTCTTCTTGACAAATGAGTGAAAAATCCCTCAAGTTAAGTTATTTCCCCTCTTTCAATTTAAGAGAGGAGATATGCAGAGAAACCACTTCTTACTATCTTTGAGTATAAAAATATAAAAATGTAAAGTATTTTTTTAATCTATTTAATTATTATTTTTTTTTATGGATGTTTTTTAGATGCGTTTAAAAATTACTGCGAAGCTCATAATATTAAAGTAAATTTAAAAATATGGATAATACTATGATATCAATAGAAATGTATTAACCTATTAAAGATAATTGAGTTAGGTAATTATGTTAAAGTTCTTAATATTTAAGATAAAACTTAAGATAAAACTTAATTAAAAAGAGAAAAAAGATTTCGCCTTCAAATGAATGGATTAAATAAAAAATAAATTGCATAATAACCGTTGCTATGCTACGCAGAGGATTACAAAAGAAGAATAAATTCATGAAAAATGAAACATAAAAACAATATTTAAAATCGGAAAAATGTTTCTTTTAGGTAAAAGAGAGTTTACACAACAACGAAATAAGTTGGCAAAATTTACAAACAAACCTGGCAAAATTTACAAAAATCTCTTTCCTAGACATTTCAATATGGATATTTTTTGACGACAGGCGGATCTGCTATTATTTGCGAACTACGATTTTAAAGATAACTGTATCTCAGCATCTATTAAATAATTTAGGTTTTAGATCATGTGTTTTATAGCTCACGCTATTTACACTATATTACAATTTGATTCCGACCAATAAAATGAAATGAAATAAAAAGTAGATTTTCTTTTAAAAGGAATTAAATTTATAAAAAACAAATAAATTTCAATCAGTTTAATCCTTTTTACTTTCTTATTTACCATTCTTTCCCGACAAATACTACATATATATATATATATATATATATATATAAATCTTTTAAATAAATAAAATTATATAGTTTAAAACAAATGTTGTTACACTACAAAAATTATACATAAACATGGTTATAAATACGTTTTTAAATTTTTTATTTAATATACTTAATTTTTTCTACTGCATTACTATTTTATTTTCAATAAATCTATATAAATAAAGAGAAGCATCTGTGTGTGTTTTTGTCTGCCCTCTGATGCACACACTATTGATCGCAGAGCTTCCAAATTTGGCATATAGGTACCTGGGAACATGCAGGTGTGCACCACATCGAGATTTTTTGAATTTCGAATTTGAATTTTTTAAACTAGTGTTTTTTCAGTTTTAAATATTGGCATTAATGCTTCATTTTTCATAAATATAATTCTTTGGTTGTAATGTTTGCGTATCTTAGCAACGGTTATTTCACTATTTATTTTTTATTTAACACATTCATTTGAAGGCGAAATTCTTTTTTTTTTTTCTTTTTTTTTTTTTTTTATTTATTATATTTATTGAAAATCAAATGGCAATGCAACATAAATAAATTGTTATGTTTATGTTTATATATATTTTTTATAGTATAACAACTTTATATTTTTCATTTTAAATTAATTCCTTTAAAATAAAAATATCTTTTTTTTTTTAATCTATATATATATAAAAGAACACTTCCTGAGTGAGTTAGTGAGTGAGGGGGTGATCTATCAACGCCCAGACCAAACCCCTAGACCTAGAAGCATAAAATTTTGTGACAATGTTCTTTCTATGACGTAGGCATCCACTAAGAAGCGATTTTACAAAATTCGCCCCCCAAGGGGGGGAGGGGGGGCAAAACGTGATTTCACAAAATCCTTCATATCTCAAACAAAAAAACAGATATCCGTAAAATTTTTGCTTTAAAATATAGCTAATACAAATGTCAAAAAACCAATTTCTGGAATTTTCAAAATTCGGTCCCCAAGGGGGGCGGGGGGGCAAAACGTGATTTCACATGCGTAAAAACGTGATTTCGCATAATCCTATATATCTCAAACAAAAAAATAGATATGCGTGAAGTTTTTGCTCTAAAATATAGCTGATGCAAATATCTAAAAACCAATTTCTGGAATTTTAGAAATTCAGCCCCCAGGTGGGGCAGCAGGGGGGGGAGAGGGGGGGCAAAAAATAAAAAGAGAGTTAGATCGTTCAAAATTGGTATATAGAGGTTTTCGATACCTACAAATCGATTTCGGATATGACGTAGGCATCCACTAAGAAGCGATTTTACAAAATTCGCCCCCCAAGGGGGGGAGGGGGGGCAAAACGTGATTTCACAAAATCCTTCATATCTCAAACAAAAAAACAGATATCCGTAAAATTTTTGCTTTAAAATATAGCTAATACAAATGTCAAAAAACCAATTTCTGGAATTTTCAAAATTCGGTCCCCAAGGGGGGCGGGGGGGCAAAACGTGATTTCACATGCGTAAAAACGTGATTTCGCATAATCCTATATATCTCAAACAAAAAAATAGATATGCGTGAAGTTTTTGCTCTAAAATATAGCTGATGCAAATATCTAAAAACCAATTTCTGGAATTTTAGAAATTCAGCCCCCAGGTGGGGCAGCAGGGGGGGGGAGAGGGGGGGCAAAAAATAAAAAGAGAGTTAGATCGTTCAAAATTGGTATATAGAGGTTTTCGATACCTACAAATCGATTTCGGATATTTTCGAATTTGTAAAATTATTAGGAGGGGCGGCAAGGGGGGGGCTATGGGGCAAAAACAAATAGAAATACAGTTAGGCCGTTCAAAATTGGTACAGTTAGGTTTTAGATGCCTGCAAGTCGAATGGGGATATTTTCGAAAGTGTAAAGTTATTAGGAGGGCCGGGAAAGGGGGAGGGGAGAGGGGGGGCAAAAAAATAAAAATAGAGTTAGATCGTTCAAAATTGGTATATAGATGTTTTCGATACTTACAAATCGATTGCGGATACTTTCGAATTTTTAAAATTATTAGGTGGGGCGGGAAGGGGGGGCTATGGTCAAAAACAAATAGAAATACAGTTAGGCCGTTCAAAATCGGTACAGATAGATTTTAGAGGCCTGCAAGTCGAATGGGGATTTTTTCGAAAGTGTAAAGTTATTAGGAGGGCCGGGAACGGGGGGCAGAGGGGCAAAAAAAAAAAAAGAAAATAGAGTTAGATCATTCAAAATTGGTACATAGAGGTTTCCCATACCTACAAATCGATTGCGGATATTTTCGAATTTTTAAAATTATTGGGAGGGGGGGGGAGTAGAGCGGTAAAAAAATAAAAATAGAGATATATCGTTCAAAACTGGTGCATAGAGGTTTTTGATACTTACAAATCGATTGCGGATATTTTCAAATTTGTAAAATTATTAGGATAGACAGGAGGGGGGGCGAAGTGGGAAAATAATAGAAATAAGAGTTAGAGCATTTTGGGAATTTTTTCCGAAGGCAGTGAAAACCCGGTGCGACATTTTTCCTACTCAGATTTTGTTTCTCTTTTTTTTCATGTGATAAAAATTAATGCAATTTTGAGAATTCATTATAGTGGTTCATTTAAAAATAGGGACCAGCGAAGCGGGCGTTGCCTGCTAGTTTATTATATTTATTGAAAATTAAATGATAATGAAAAATAAATAAATTGTTATGTTTATGTATATTTTTTATAGTATAACAACTTTTTATTTTTCATTTTAAATTAATTCCTTTAAAATAAAAATCCTTTTTTCTTTTTTTAATTTAAAATAATTATAAGGGGGGGGGGATGGTAGTATATAGTGGAAAAGGATTAAACGGATTAAAACTTGTTTGTTTTCATGTATTTAATTCCTTTTAACAGAAAATATACTTTTTATTTTATTTTGTTATACTCTTCGGAATCAAATCGTAATACAGGGTAAATAACGGGGGCTATAAAACACATGGTTAAAAAACAAAAACATACAATAGATGCTGAGATACAGTCATCTTTAAAATCGCAGTTCTTAAATAACAGAAGATCCACATGTCGTCGATAAATACCCGGATTCAAGTGCCCGGGAAAGACCTTTTTGCAGACAGGGGGAACCTGGACACACCGATGCAGCACAGGCGGAAAAAAGCGCTGCCGTAGGCAGCAGGTACTCGAAGCAAGGTCTAGAGCAATTTTAATGTTTATCTATTTATTTATTTATTTATGTATAAATTGTGATTTTCTTTATTATGTTTTTATTTATAATGTGATGTAAAAAAAATAAATACTCATCGAATTCTTTTGAAAATTCATTTAAATATAGTGACCAGCGAAGTGGGCGTAGCCTGCTAATATAAAATAATTAAAAAGAGAAAAAAGATTTCGCCTTCAAATGAATGGATTAAATAAAAAATAAATTGCATAATAACCGTTGCTATGCTACGCAGAGGATTACAAAAGAAGAATAAATTCATGAAAAATGAAACATAAAAACCAATATTTAAAATCGGAAAAACGTGAATTTAAAATACTCAAATTCGAAATTTTAAAAAATATCGATGCGGTGCGCACCTGCAGGGTCCCAGGTACCTATATGCCAAATTTGAAGCTCTGCAATAGGTAGTGTGAACACCAGAACGCAGACAGGCACATACACACACATTTCTCTTTATTTATATAGATTTTGCATTTTAGTTTTCTCAGATTTTAACCATTTTTGTTTCTTTCATTGAACAAACTGCACAAAAAATATTCAGATTTATTTATGTAGATTTTGAAGAATTAAATGAATTAAAAATTGTAAACAATAATATTTAATGTATCGTTAACGCTATAGAGTAACTTTAATTTGCATCATTTTCTTCACTGTATAAAAACCGTGTGACAAAAATGTTTAAAAGCTGAGTGAAGGGCATCTT
Source organism: Salticus scenicus (assembly GCA_963930645.1). NCBI lineage: Eukaryota > Metazoa > Arthropoda > Arachnida > Araneae > Salticidae > Salticus > Salticus scenicus. The sequence continues at coordinate 46,809,664 of OZ005653.1, forward strand.
TATTAGTAATCTTAAGGCGTAAGATATGAGGCTTTGTAATTTAAACATTTTTAGTATACTTTAAAAAAAATAAGAAATAAAAATAGTTTTAGAAGTACCTTTGTCGAAGGGGATACGAACTATTTCGATACCTTGTATATATCTTGTAGTTACAATCATAAATTATGAGAGGTTGTTATTAAATTAAGAAAAGATTTTAAATTATTCTGATAAGTGTTGCGTATACCACTTTTTAACACATATTCCATAAATTTTAGTTGCCCTGTATATTACCTAAAGGTATGTATGTGCTCTAAACAGTGACAAAGGTAACTTTAGTATCATGAATAAAAATATTTCTTATATTAATTTCTACACATATAATGATTAGTATAAAAATAGAATTTATCTAAATATTTGGAAGCTAGGGTAAACAAAAAACTAAAATCTCTACCAAAAGACTTGAGAAAGGAAAATATTTTAAAAGATACAATCAATAAATTTATCTATTTTAACAGCATTGTAAACACATATAAAGGATACATTCCTTATAAACTTTTGAAATTATTTTCCATTACATTTCTTTACAACCGTGGTAAATATTTGAGCTTGAAATATCACGGAACAGAGTGCTCAATAATATCTTTAAAATATTTAAAAGTCTTTTAACAAATTTAGATTTTTTTTCCCCTAACGTGGATGTCACGTGTTTTTAGAGATTTTTTATGTGAATTATTATAAGAGCTACAATTTGAATGTGACGCTGAAAAACTGCATGCTATGTAAATTGTTAAAAATTGGAATTTTTTTTTTCAATCCTTATATTAAATTAGAAATTAACTTTCTAAAAAAAAGAAAAAAAAAAAAGAGCTAATTTATTATATCAAGTAGGAGTTATCTTTATTTAAATGTACTTGAGTTAAAAATGCAGTTCTCTATTAGTAGATTTTTAGTTAAACGAACTTGAGTTACTGATATTTGTCGGTACTTGAGTTATTTCTCCTCATTCAACCACTTGTAAACGGCAACATCGTTCGAGCTGCATTGCATTTTTGGGTAACACACAAGAGCAGCGGACAACGCCATTGTAAAGTGATCCAGTTTACTATGATCATTTATATTAAAATCATTAATAAACCAACTAAATTTTTCAAATACTGAAAAACTCAAATGAATAACTGAAGTTTGAATACATTATGTTAACTTGTTTAATTTCTTAAATTTAACTCAATATGAGAGGGCACGTTTCTTCTTGACAAATGAGTGAAAAATCCCTCAAGTTAAGTTATTTCCCCTCTTTCAATTTAAGAGAGGAGATTTGCAGAGAAACCACTTCTTACTATCTTTGAGTACAAAAATATAAAAATGTAAAGTATTTTTTTTAATATATTTAATTAATTTTTTTTTAATGGATGTTTTTTAGATGCGTTTAAAAATTACTGCGAAGCTCATAATATTAAACTAAATTTAAAAATATATATAATACTATGATATCAATAGAAATGTATTAACCTATTAAAGATAATTGAATTAGGTAATTATGTTAAAGTTCTTAATATTTAAGATAAAACTTAACCAAAATTATTAAGAAGTTTTAAGTAAGTAATACTGTAGCATGTATATGGATCATTTTTAGAAAAGACATATCTAATAAAAAAGTAGGCCATTCTGATAAAACCTTCTTATTTAAAAGCGGTGTATTCTAAAGTACAAAACAAATTTTAATGGTTAAATATTCATTAAATGCTACATTAAAAAAAAAAAAAAAAAGGTTTATTTTTGGCTAAAGAAAGTTTACACAAAAATTAAATAAGTTGACCTAATTAACAAATAAACCTGCAACAAAATAATTTAAACAGTGTTTAGGATTACAATAACATAAAATAATAATAATAATAATCTCTTCGCAGAAAATAAGAATTTCCCTCTTTATTGGTAATTTCGCATTTAGTTTTCTGAGGTTTTAACCATTTTTGTTTCTTTCATTGAACAAACTGCACAAAAAATATTCCAGATTTCTTTATGTAGATTTTAATGAATTAAAAATAGTGAACAATAATATTTAATGCATCTTTATCGCTATAGAGTAACTTTAATTTACATAATTTTCTTCACTGTAAAAGAATCATCTGACAAAAATGTTTTAAAAGCTGAGTAAAGGAAATCTTTATTATGAATTATTCGATGAAAAGTAGAACAAAAGATACTGCTTTTGAATTTTAAATATATATTTTCGTGAAATGAACCACTGTTTAAATTTGAAAATAAAGATTTATGCATTTGAAAATATCTGACGAATTTATACCTTCAGCATCTCCTAGAAATATATTTCTTGTACATATTTACTTAAAAATAATGATATGGCGCAAACATAACTTAAACAAATTTAAGATTCAAAGGCAAATGTAAAACTTCAGTAAAAATTTGTTTAAAAATTGTACCCATGTTTGTCTGACAATTTGTATTTTTTTTTTAATCTCCAGATTGTAATCTAGGTGGATTTTTAAACCACTTAATGTTAAATTTGTATTATAATTGGCGTGTACCCATATAAATGTGTGATTATAAGTGTGACCGAGTCAAATGTGACACCTAAATATTTTAAGAATAAGTTTTAAAACTAAAATTAATTTGAAAGTAAGCATGGAACTTAACTATTTTGTATGGAAAATTTCAGAGATTAATAAATGTTTTTGTGCAGTATTAATATACTTATTACTGTTATATTTCAGTACAAAAATATGTGTAATTGAATAACATGTGCACAATTTTTAATAATTCTAAGGCAGTCTCAACAACAAATAATAATTCTCAACAACAAACAATAATTCTCAACAACAAAAATGTAATACTCACCATTCTTTTAAATTAATTTATAGAATAACAATTCGTTTCACATTTATCCCGTGCATCCGAATAATATGATTTATTCCTTTCTCAACTGAACAAAATAATGATTTAACAGTTTTTAAGTATTATCTTGTGGAGAATTTAAAAGTGAAATTGTAATCAATTAAATTTTAAAAAATGGAACGAGAATTTTAACTAAGCGAATAATTCCAAAGCACTAAGGGAATTTAGTTACATATTAATTAGATTTTCGTGGAATGAAGTGGCAATGCATGCGTTGCTATGGTTCAGATGAATATTTGCAGCAGCATTGCTAATTAAGTACGGTTTTAGAGACAGCTTATTAAGCAGTTTTGTACAGAAAGCTTTTCTAATTTTCTTTTCTCTTTGAAAATTATATTGATACTATTACATTTTGCAATTTTTAAAGCAAGATTTTCTGCACGTGTAATTAATTATTTATAATATAATCACTTAATTTTCTGAAATATTTTAAAGGAAATAAACTTCTTAAACTACGCCAAAAAAAGTGCAGAAAGAAATATTCTTTTTCTATCATTTAAATATGTTGAAATAAATCAATCAATACATTTTTGTTTCTCTTTCTCTATTTTTGGAATAAATAAATAAATAAATAAAATTAAAGGATTTTTCTTCTTTTTTTTTTTTTTTTTCGATTCTGTTATATTTGATATTTTCGCAATTTTATCGAATGGTTTGTTGATTTTTAAGACGGTTAGATAGAGCGATTAGCAATGAAATTGTTCATAAGTTTCAGTCAGTTGACGGCTACATTATTGTATTCATTTTAAATTTTTAGATAAGATTTATTAAAAGAAGTAGATTATTTAAAAATATTTTCTGAAATAATCTGTAGATTCATGCATTAGTTAGTAGAAATGTCATGTACAGAAGTATATAGAAGAATGATGAAAAGAGATGCACAGAAATAAATAGCGTCTTGCATGAAAACATGATAAAACATCATGGATTGAAAAACATTATATAAAAACACGATGTGTCGAGACGAAAAGAAATACCATGCAATAATAGATAATGAATCAATATGATTTACAAACATGATGAAATATGATTAACCACGAACAAAAATGCAAAATGTATAATTTATATGCTTCACTGTAGAATATAATGTATTGTTCAATAATGGGAGTTTAAATTGAATATTTTACACTTTATCAAAAAGAAAAAAAAAGAACAGATATTTCTGCAATAAAATTAAATAATTTTGAAATGATGAAACATCTAAAATAATTATTTCATATATTAAACGAGATTGGTGACTGTATAAGGTTTGCAGTAAAAAAGCACCACAGAATTGGTGCTTTAACATAATAAAAGCAAAACTTTGAATAAACACCATAAAATGAAATAAACTTGTTACACTTGTTTCAGGTAGAAAACAAAACACACGATCCTTCGTCAGTCGAACAAAGTAGGCACGAGTGCTGCAATCAAAACGGCGACGCACAAATAAACACCGTAAAATGCAATAAACTCGCGACAATTGTTTCGGGTGGGAAAAACACACAATCATTCGTCAAGCGAACAAAGTAGGCACGAGTGCTGCAATCAAAGCGGCAACGCACCTCGCCTGACGTATGTTTTTCCGACCAGAAACAATTGTTGCGAGTTTATTGCATTTTATGGTTATGCATTCAAAGTTTTGTACTTTTTACATAAGGTTTCAATTCTAGATATCGTTTAACGCATTTCTTCTTCTTCTTTTTTTTTTTTTTTTTTTTTTTTTTTTTTTTATGTGAAGATTCAGTAGACCAGAAAATACGACTAAAAATAACTCGCTTGGGGCACCCGACAAATAGGCACTAGTGACCAGAATTAAAGCCATTCCACGAACCCCTGACTATATGAAATAATATATGAAAAAAAAAAAAAAAAAAAAAAGATCTGTCAAGGCGAAAATAAGTTCTATTAATTTATTCCACAATCTTTATCAACGATGGATTGCAAATTTTAGATAACCTTAGCCGTTTTTAATACATATATAATAAAATAAAAGTAAACAGCGAATTATTCTACAGAAAATCAATGAAACTATCTTCATCGTTAAATCGTGTTCTAGACTTCTCAAAAGGTGTAAATCAACAAATCGTGTTCTAAACTTCTTGAAACGTGTAAATTCATCGAAAACGCGAGGTCGAAATTTTTTATGAAACCAAATACTTTCTTCCATTGAATGTAGAAGAAAGTAAATAATAAAATAAAATAAAACAGCATTTCTGTGCGCACAAAATGATAATTACAAAATATTAATCAAACAGAGTGATGCAGATATATTACAGGCTATTAAGAAAAAAATTTACAAATTCATTTTCAATTTTGTTATATGATTTCTTTTTTTAGCCTACCAAAGTTAGGCTTATTGTGAAGTTCATAGACTGAAAAAAAAGAATATATATATATACATATATATATATCTGTAATTGACATCTTATGTAGTATGCACATATTACAAATATATACTACTATAACGGTGTTTTGAAGAATATTTCAAAAGCATTGTCTACTAAGATATTACTTTTGCTAGTCATATATTTGTTTATAAAATATTTCGCAGTGTCACAGTAAAATTTAAAGGGCAATAGAATAAAATTTTTATAATATTAAACAATTACATATATATATATATATATTCATAAATGAATATTTAGCGTCTTTAATGATATTTTAAAGAATTTTAAATTACTTACAAATAAATACACAAGAAAGAAATCAATATGAACTGATACTTAATAAATAAATAATGATAAATTAAATTTATCATCAGTAAATTTTAAAGAAAGTAAACTTGATTTAATTTAAATTCTATGTATTCAGCTATACACATTATATATCATATTTAGACAAATAATAATGATGATGATAATAATAATAATAATAAATAACGTATAAAAAAATTTCTAACAAATATTTCAGTTATTCTGTTTAATATTCAGTTAGAATTTTATTGAATGTAAAAAAGAAGTGCTGAAAAATGGACATCTTATAAACTGAGCAAATGAGAGGTAATGAACATTAATAAACATTAAGAGGATCGATTAAGCTGTTTATCATCTCCCCTTCCTTCTTGTCAATATTTACAATTTTATTATTAATATCTAATTTAGAAGTAGCTAGCTGTATGAAAATTTAATTCTTAGTATTATATGTAAATATTGTACTTACTACATAAGTCATAAAAACGATTTATTTTATTTTATATATTTTTAGTTATATTTATTCCTCCTACTATTAAATAAAAGAATAAAAATAAAATAAACTGAAAGCATTAATTTACAGTCGGTAACAAAAGTGTCCGAACACTAGCAAAAATTCCTATGTAAAAAAAGTACACTTCATACGGTTTTGTTAAATAAATCTTTATCGAATCATGTTCTTAGACTGACTAAGAACAGGATTCGACAAGGATTTATTTAACAAAACCGTATGAAGTGTACTTTTTTTACATAGGAATTTTTGCTAGTGTTCGGACACTTTTGTTACCGACTGTACTTTTAGACATGGTGTGGTATATTCTAATTTTTATAGTTTTTAAAAACAGCATTATAACACATTTAAAAATTATTTAAGACTTCATAAAATATTAAAAATTTTATGGAGGCAAACAGTTTAATAATGTAATTTATTATTCGACAAATTTAATGAGGGAGAAAAAAAAATACTTTTAAATATTACATTAATTATATTTATTAATTTACTTCCTAAGTTTCTTTTTTTTTTTTTTTTTTTTAAAGAAGTGTATTATTTTAATAAAATAAAATGTCATAATCTAAAAAAAAAAGGGGGGGGGGGGTAATATTTAAAGTATAGCTATATGTTTTATTCAAGTAGGATAGTGATTTTTTTTTTTTTTAAGGACATGAATTTAAATTTAATCTTTAGTGAAAACATCCTTCATAGTTAAGGTGTTTGATCCCCTTTCATAACTCACCCCCCCCCCCCTCCAATTACTGATTTGAATAAATTTCAAATATTTATCTTTTGATTATAATATTACTTATTTCTTTTCCATATAAAAATAAAGAAAAGTCTTTGTAGTAGCCATAAACTATAATATATAATAATTAGAATATTAAACTTATACCTAGAAGTAAATTAATGCTTCCTGTTTATCATACTTTATTAATAGAAAGATAAGTTGATCCTCTTAATGTTTATTAGTGATAAACATTAACTTTCATTTGCTCAATTTTTTAGATGTCTACTTTTAAGTACTTTTTAAAACCCAATAAAATTCTCATTTAGTATTGGTGGGACTATCGCAAATACTTGTCAGGAAAAATTATAATTTTTTGTGTCATGAATAATATATAACATATGTATAGTTTAATATGTACAGGTCAAATTATTTCAAATTTATTTTCTTTAAAATTTATTGATAATAATGGAATGGAATTTAAAACTGAAATATTTCATTTATTTTTTCTTAATATTGTAAATTACTGGAAATTGTAATAAACAGTTTTACATGCAGTATACAAAAGTGTATATAATTTAATTGTTAGATATTGTCCATGTTTTATTTTATTCTCTGTTAGATATTGTCCATGTTTTATTTATTTCTCTCATTTTTATATTTTAACTCACGTGATGTATTTTTGTTATTGTAAAAAAAAAAAGAAAAGATTATTCAGATGATGCTCGTGCGCGTGCATCTAGTTTCTTTTTCTCAGTATTCAAATTTTTCAATGGAATAAAAGCAGCAAGTAGATTTTGTTGTTAGAAATTATTATTTAGTTTTTTAGAAAGCTTAGGAGTTTAAAATAACTTTTTTTGTATGCTTTAAGTTTATTTTGGCGTCCGCAATTACATATATAGTAAGCTAGAGAGTTAAAATAACTTTCTTTTTGTACGCTTAAATAACATTTTGTGACGTCTACGCGACAGGACGAAGTAAAACAATGTTTCAAGCAATTAAAGGTTTTAGAAAAGCCGATCTGAAGTTTGTAGCGGAAGAGCTTGGCGAAATAATTCCTCCTGAATGTACTATTGCTACCTTGAAGGAAATTATTTTGAATAGCAACGAATATAAAAATGATCCCAATTTTGTGCAAGAAATTCTATCAACGGCTGTTGTTGAGAGGCAAGAAAAAGAAAAATTGAAAGTCGAGCAAGAAAAAGATCTTCAGCAACAAAAACTTAAACTTGAACAAGAAGAAAAAATTGAATTAGAAAAGCTTAATCAAGAATTAGAGATAAAGAAGATGGAATTAGACCAACAGTTGGAATTGGCTAGAATACAGTCACAGGCCTACATTCAAGGGGAGTCAATTTTAACTGTTAATGAAAATAATTCATCTAGAAGAAAAATTTCCTTACCCAAGTTACAATTCCGACAATTTGATGGGGATTTAAAAGAATGGCTACCATTCTGGAGTCAGTTTGAGCAGATAGATAAAGATAACGATATTCCTCCAGAAAACAAATTCCAGTACCTCATTCAAGCAACGGTCGCTGGTTCCAGAGCACGAGAAGTCGTAGACAGTTTTCCGCCAACTGGCGCCAACTATGCCAAAGTTATAGAGAGTATAAAAGCTCGTTATGGAAGAGATGATCTTCTAGTTGAAGTGTACGTTAGAGAATTATTAAAATTAATTATAGTTGCTCATACAAAAGAAAACTTTTCTCTTACTTCATTGTACGATAAACTTGAATCATATTTAAGGGCTCTTAAAACGTTGGGTGTCACTACTGATAAATGCGCTTCTATATTATATCCTATGGTAGAATCCTGTTTTCCAGCTGAATTTTTGAAAGCTTGGAATAGAAGTAACATTGTTTCTACTAGTTCTGATGCGAAAAAACGGTTGGACAATTTGATGCAATTTCTCAAATGTGAAGTTGAAGGAGATGAAATAATAAATTTGGCGGTAGCAGGTTTTGGTCTGGCGAAGAAAAATGATGACCGAAATTATAGAAAAAGAAGGACTTATACTGATGGTGTTAAGCCTATACCCACTGCCTCTACTTTATTAACGACTTCTTTTAAACAGGATCTAAAGAAAAATTGCGTGTTTTGTAATGGAAAGCATATGAGTTCAGACTGTTTTACAGCACGAAAGATGAGTTTTAATGAGAAGCAGAGTGTTCTAAAGGATAAGAAATGCTGTTTCCTCTGTTTGGGGTCAGGTCACACTACCAAACAGTGTAAAGCTGTCCTGAAGTGTTTTATCTGTGACAGAAAACATTCCACCGTGATGTGCCAAAGTCTTGATAAAGGCAAAACAAATGAAAGGGAAGAGAAAGAGAAGTCAAATGAAAGTGAAGTAAATATGGCAAATTTCAATAAAAATCCAAGGGTATTTCTTCAAACTCTCAAAGCAAAAGGCGTCTCTGATAATAAAGAAAAGGATATTCGTCTAATTTTAGATACTGGTTCACAAAGATCGTATATTTTGAAGAAATTAGCAGAAGAAATGAAATATGCAGCCATTAAAAAAGAAAAGGTTGTACATTCACTTTTTGGCGGAGTCTCAACCAAAGAATATGAACATAACTTTTATAAAATAAGATTAAGAGATTTGACAGGGAAATTCAGATGCAATTTTGAGGTTTTGGATCAAAATATTATATGTGAAAATGTTAAACCTGTGGGAAAAGGTTCTTGGCTGAAAGAATTGGCCGAGAAAGACATTGTTTTGACAGATGTTGGCGATGCAGATGAATCTATTCAAGTACTGATTGGAGCTGATATAATCGGTAAACTATTGACAGGTCGAAGAGAAGTGTTGTCCTCTGGGCTAGTTGCAATGGAAACACTTTTTGGCTGGACATTAATGGGAAAAGTTCCTCAAGAAAGTTCATCTAAAGAAAATTTAGCTCTATCAGTTACTTCCATGTTTGTAAAAGAAGCAGAAATTTCTGACTTATGGAGATTAGATTTACTTGGAATAAGTGATCCAATCGAAAAGCTATCTAAGATGGAAATAGATCGTCAAGTGAAAGAACACTTTCTGCATACAGTAACACGGAATAAAGACGGTCGTTATGAAATATCCTTGCCATGGGCTGAAGATAAACCACCTTTACCTGATAATTTGTGTTTAGCCAAGAAAAGGTTAACCAATGTCACACAAAAACTACTTGCGAGTAATATTTATGAAAAATATGAGGAAGTACTTTTAGGATGGCTTGGCGACAAAATTATTGAAGAGGTCCCTGAATGTGAAAGGTCCTTTTATGGACACTACTTACCTCATCGACCAGTTATAAAGGAGAATAGCACTACTCCAATTCGTCCAGTATTTGACGCATCAGCAAGAATCCAAAACCATCCATCTTTGAATCAATGTCTACACTGCGGTCCAAATCTCATTGAATTAATTCCTGACATACTTTTGCGATTTAGAGAAAATAAATTAGGTGTCTTAGCTGATATCAAAAAAGCGTTTTTGCAAATAAGCATCCGGAAAGAAGATCGGGATTTTTTACGTTTCCTCTGGTGGAGCAATCCAGAACAAAGTGAGCTGAGAATATTTCGTCATGCTAGAGTCGTTTTTGGAGTCAAGAGTTCACCTTTTTTGCTAGCTTCAGTAATAGAATACCATATTAAAAATGATGAAGAATACGACCCAGAACTTAAGCAAAGATTGTTGAGAAGCTTCTATGTTGACAATGTTGTTACGAGTGTCCGTACAGAGGAAGAGTTAGAGATTTATTACTTGCTCTAAAAACCTAATGTCTAAAGGCGGATTCGACCTAAGAGGATGGGAACATACAGAAGAGAGAAAGGACTCGGAACACAATAAAGAAGCTGTTGTACTTGGATTACACTGGAACAGATTTTCGGACATTTTAAAGGTCAATGTATCCTGGACGAAAGATGTAAACCTGGAGAAAATAACAAAACGTACTATGCTATCAGTGGCACATAAAGTTTTTGATCCAATTGGTTTTACTTCACCAGTCATGATTTGCCCCAAGATGATGTTACAGAAAACCTGGAAAATTGGTTTAACCTGGGATGAAGAAATTACCGGGGATCTAAAAAACGAGTTTATCGGATGGTTTCGTGAATTAAATATATTGGAAGAAATTGAGATTCCGCGATACATTCAAGTCACTCCAGATAATTTAAAAAAATGTACTCTTCATACATTTTGTGATGCTAGTAATCAGGCTTATGCTGCTGTTGTATTTTTGAGAATAGAAAAAGCTGATCAAGTGAAATTATTCCTTCTGGCTGCCAAATCCCGCATCAGTCCTTTAAAGTGCCCAACTATACCTCGAATGGAGCTTTTAGCGGCTTTGATTGGTGCTAGATTATCGAAATCAGTAACAGATGCATTCAGTTGGGAAAATATGGAAAGATATTTTTGGAGTGATTCCACGACAGTTCTTGCATGGATAATCAGAGAAGAGAACTGGTCAGTTTTCGTCAGGAACCGAGTTCAAGAAATCAGGAGTTTGACTGATCCTTCTTTATGGAAATATATACCCAGTGAAATGAACCCATCGGATCTACCCTCTAGAGGTTGTAAAGCCAAACAACTTGTCTCTCTCAAATGGTGGGAGGGTCCATCGTGGCTTAAGAATCCATATGAGTATAATAAACATATGGATTTCATCTGCCAGAATATAAATGAAGAAGACGTTGAAAGAGAAAAGTTAAAATCTACAAAATTACTGATAAATGTAGATGAAAATTCACAGAATACTTGGTACTATCAATATTTTTCATGTTATGAGAAAATCGTGCGCCTTGTTGGATGGATTTTCCGTTTTAAACATAATACTTGTAATCCAAAGGATAAAGTGAAAGGAGAATTGACAAGTCAGGAATTTCACAAAGCAGAAATGAAAATAGCTTGGATGATTCAGAAGGAAGCTTTTTCCTCTAAAGATTATGAGAAATTGAAAACTCTTGAGACTTTCAAAGATGAGGAAGATATAATCCGCGTGAAAACTAAAATTAAATATAGACAAGCACTGCAGAAAAGTTTAAGAAATCGATTTAGATCAGAGTATTTGGGTTTACTTATTCAGCGACCGAATGTGAGAAGAAGCCAACAGACAGTTTCTGTAGGAGACATTGTATTGGTGGGAGCGGACAATAAAAAAAGGATGCACTGGCCAGTAGGACGCATCATAGAGCTTATTCATGGCAAAGATGGAAAAGTGCGACTCGTAAAGTTACAAACATCTCATTCAGAGATACTTCGACCAATACAAAGAATCTATCCTCTAGAAGTATCATCTAGTAACGGTGCTGAAAATACGTTTCCTAATCCAGCTGTGAAGGAAGCACAAATTGAAAAGCTTTTGGAGGATAAGTCCTGCAGGGAAATTAGAAAGACTAGACCTGGAAGACTAATTAAAATGCCAGATAGACTGATTTTGTGAAGTTTATGAAATCTTCTAGAGATGTCAAAATATAGAGTTTTGATTATAAGATATAATCAAAAGGTGGGAGGATGTTAGATATTGTCCATGTTTTATTTTATTCTCTGTTAGATATTGTCCATGTTTTATTTATTTCTCTCATTTTTATATTTTAACTCACGTGATGTATTTTTGTTATTGTAAAAAAAAAAAAGAAAAGATTATTCAGATGATGCTCGTGCGCGTGCATCTAGTTTCTTTTTCTCAGTATTCAAATTTTTTAATGGAATAAAAGCAGCAAGTAGATTTTGTTGTTAGAAATTATTATTTAGTTTTTTAGAAAGCTTAGGAGTTTAAAATAACTTCTTTTGTATGCTTTAAGTTTATTTTGGCGTCCGCAATTACATATATAGTAAGCTAGAGAGTTAAAATAACTTTCTTTTTGTACGCTTAAATAACATTTTGGTAAAATCAATTTTCTACTTAATTTGCATATATTTGAATCTTTCATACGAAGTATTTGATGGGAAAAATTAATATACAGAAATTCACAAAATGCTAACAAAATGATTATTGAATTATTATATCTCATGCATCTCTGCTATTTTAAATTTTAAAAATATATCTTGAAATAATAATAAAAATATCTGTAGAGAAATTTTATACAAAATAAATAAAAGTACAAATAAAATTGTTGAAAAAAACTGTTGAAGTAAAATTCCTGGGGAAAAAAAAAAACTTTGATAATCCATTAATATTTTTATTGATGAAGACTTCCTACACTTTTAAATATTAATTTTAATATGTTTCTAAATCCTATAGATTTTTTAATTGATGGAAGGTGGCTTTAAAGTAAAATAACTCTGATTTTGAGATTTTCATTATTTAAAAAAATGTTTTAAAAGAAGGAAAAAATAAATAAAAATTCTCTTAAAATGTTTGTTTAAATTAATCGTTAATAGAGGGAAGCACCGCTGCACTCAATTTCTGAGACCTTCCTTCTCGCTTAGCCCTTGAGAAGAGGCGAACAAGTCCCCGCGCATGCTCATTAGTAGAAGGAGCAAGCTGGAGCATTTGTGATGATCTCGCGATCCAGTTCATGGCGCGATCTAACGTCTTGTATTCAACACTTCCTGTATATCAAGCTTTCCATTGGTTGATTTTCCCAACCAACCAACCCAACTTATTATCCAGTTATCGACCAAAGATTTTTTATCATCCTGTCTCTGTCACGTGACAGAGACTTTTAGATTTCTCATTTCTCCTGTGGGCTTTAGAACTCCTAGTGCACGTTAAGACATTAGGACGTTAAGACATTAGTCTTTAGGGCCCTCTTCACTCACCGCCGCCGGAAGCCCGAGCCAATGTTTTTCTATGGGGAAATTTTCTTTACAAATAACTTACTAACTAATACATATTTTTAAATTCTGTTTTCACATTCTGAAAGTTCCCAGCTGTTAAATTGACGCACCTTTTCTAAAAAATTATTTTTTTATATTTTATTTTGAAGCTGCAAAATACGAATTTTCAATATGTGAAATTTTTTCATTTTGCAATTTCGAAATAAAATATTAAAAATTAAAAAAATACATTTTTAAAAAAGGTCCGTCAATTTAACGGTTTGTAATTTTCCGAATGTGAAAACAGAATTTAAAAATATGTATTAGTTAATAAGTTATTTGTAAAGAAAATTTCCCCATAGAATTACATTGGCTCGGGCTTCCGGCGACGGTGAGTGAAGAGGGCCGTTAATTAGCGTGAACTACTACGGTATACGTAAAGCTCCTCCAATACAGGCTGGCTCATCCAGCATTTTGTTTCCCACTCGGCGATTGTTGCCCACGCGGTCCGAATTTCAAGTGTCATCAATTTACACAAAATGGGGGTTTGTGCAATTGCAAATTGCTCAGATCATTTCAGAACTGGTTTTAGAATGTTTAGATTTCCAACAGATGAAGAAAGGCGAAATAATTAAGCTATTAATTGTCGAAGAGAAAATTAGACGTCTTGCTTTCACTCACAAATATACAGTATAAGTATATGTTTTCTTTCATTTTTTTTGTATTAATTATTTGTTTTTATTGCTGTTTGATTGTCTAAATGTTATATTTTACAACACACACTATATTTAACGTGCATAAATATTTAAAATTAATCAATTTAACAGTAGTAGCAATGTTTACATTTTACCAGGGTTACTAAGAAAATTTCGCCAAATTTATTAAATGTAAACAATACTTCGATCTAGAGATGTAAAAAACCCGGGAATTTTGCTTCTGGGGAATAAACATGGGAGTTTTCGGGTGTAAACCGGGAATTTTGGGAACTTTGGAAACTTTGATGGGAAGAAACTAATATCCAATGTTTAGATTTAATTTCACTTCTATTAGGTGTACCAAACAACTTGTTTCAATATCATTTTTATTCTATTTGCTTAAATAAAAGTGATATCAACAATTATGTGATTATTTTACAGAAAATTGTAAAAAATAAAAATAAAAAATAAACGTTTACGTTATTGACAATAAATGATGAAGTTTTGCCTGCCTATTTAAATAACTTTTTTAAAAAAAAATTTCTTTTTTTTTTTTTTTTTTTTTTTTAATGAATACTATAATAAAATATGTTATAAAAAAATAATACAATTAAATTAAATTATGGTAAGAATACTTTAAAATTATTAAATTTTATTATAATTCATCGAACAAAATTTCAAATTAGTTGATGAAATTTTGTTATAATCACTCAAAGAGCACGGGGAACAAAATCGAACATGAGTTCTTCGGTTATTAAGAATTCGAGCAATAATTTTTTAATGCATTAAATCAATACATAAAATATTCAATAGCTAATAACTGATAATTTGGCTGTTATTTCTTTCTTCGTTTATTTTTTGCATATTAATATTGTTGAAATTTTAATTGAAATATTATATATTACTGGGAATATGGAAATATTCCCAGTATAATATTATTGATTGCTTTAGTAAATGCAGAATATTTTGAAGCAATTTTGTTTTATTTTTGAAGTAAAATGTTAAAGATATACAACTTAAACATGCAATTGCGATTAAAAAAAAAAAAAAAAGTGTTATATTGAACTCAGTGTGTATACAGTCAGAACTAAAATATAAATATATGGCAATAACAGAGAATAAGTCTGTCAATTAATGAAATTTGAAACTTGTACTTTTTAAGTTTATAGACGTTAAAAGCACTATTTAAAAATTGGAAGATCATAAAAAAAATCTGAATGTGAGATAACATTTTGAAATACCTTAGAACGTCTCTAATCTAAGAAGAAATAAAATCTTTTTGTAAAAAAAATAGAACCGACTTCAAATAATTACTGTGTAAAAAATTTACACTTAATACCGCTTTGTTAAATAAATCCTTGTCGAGTCATGTTCTTAGTTAGTCTAAGAATATGATTCGACAAGGATTTATTTAAAAAAAAAACAGTATTAAGTTTACACTTTTATATAGGAATTATTGCTAGCGCTCGTATAATTTTGCTGCCGACTACAAATGCACATGCCGAGTACTCCAGACATTAAAGTATTCCAGATTATATGTAAATGTAATCTGAAGGAATGTAAAAGCAAATCTCAAATTGAAATTGCATTATTTTAAATATATGCAATATTGAAACATTACATAAAATAACTGAAAATATTAGATCTAACACAAAACATAACGTCACTTTTTCTGAATAGAAACTTCTAGATTTCACAAAATGTGTTCAATGGTTTTAGATGACATACTTGATGATACTCTTCAACTTTGTAATTCACTTTTTTTTCTAGATCTATTTTCGAGATAGGAACACTAACGCCGCTATTTTCCGCAAGGTGGCGCTGCAAGCGGTTTAACCTTGTACTGCATGACCACTTTGCTATACCTACATACCATTTTTATCACTATAGCTGCAGCCGTTTAGCAGTTAAAAGAGTTGGGACTGATTTTTTTGGGCACCCTGTATTTTCTTTAGATCGTAAAGATATTACAATGGGACCTATTTCAGACCAAGACCTTTTCAACAAAACAAAAATTATCAAAATCGGACCATCCGTTCAGAAGTCATGAGCTAACAAACATAAAAAAAACATACGGTTTGAATTGAGAACCTTCCTTCTTTTTTTGAAGTCGGTTAAAAATATTACAATAAATCTTACTTTGAGAAAGAACACTACGTATTAAAAAAAAAAAAAGTTTATTTAAAAGGAGCGCTTCACACACCTACATAAAATATCAATATATATATATAACTATGTATTATTCTAAACCTTAGTCTCTATGAATATTCTGATTTAATAATTAATTGAATCTTACGAATAAATATTTCTACTATTACATTAAATACATTATAGGCCAGAATATATAATTTCATGGGAGTGTGTTGCTCGAGTACTTTTAATTCTTTTGATATTTGTGTCCATTAGAGACACACTATTATTTTTTTCTCTACTACCGATCTTGTATTTTGTACAGATTAAAGGTTAAAGATAGGATTATTAGAACTTTATATTTAGGCACAAATCTGTTAGAATTAAATTTACGAGCGCTAATTTTAAATATTAGTATTAAAGTACATAAGATAAACGTGTCCCATGCTTAGTTATAATTTGTAACTTAATAACTAAAACAATTAGAATAGGACAAAGTTCAAGGTCAAGCGTAAAATTTTTACGAAAACCTGTAACGGATAACTCTTCTACGGAATAAAACCACAAAGTAAAATCTCACATAAATTAATTTTTGGAATCAAACTAACGAGAAAATTTTTTTGTCATTGTGTGGTTTCTTAACCTTTTATAGTTTAAAGGTCCCCAAAATGCAGAAACAATGACAGTAATCGTATTTTAAGACCCCCATAAACTAAAAGGGGAGGAAATAATAATAATAAAAATTGTCAATTTACTAACCTATTAAAATTTAAAATATTATGTTACCTACCCCCCCCCCCCTCCTCCCCGTGTTTTTTTTTTTTTTTTTTTTTTTTTTTTTTTTTGTTATTGTTGTTGTTGGTTTTAATTTAAAAAAATAATATAGAGTTTTTTCTTTTTTTTTTTTTATTGCGTAGTTCGGCTAATTGCCGCACACTAAAGAAGAAAATTAAACTTTTAATTAAACAATTACAGATTAATTTTGTTTTATTAGAATGTGCTTTATAATAACATAAAGATACTTTGATAATATACAAGTTTTAAACTCGGGATATAATAATTATAAACCTCGAATTTTCCTTGAGGGTTGACATACTACCAGCCATCTCCACACTATCAATGAAGCATGCGCACTGGCACATCAATATTCTATACTACTATAAATCCTTTGAGTATGTATGTAATGACTGCAAAATATTCTGTTTTTTATATTGATGAGGAAACTGGGGCGAGTTTCGAAATGCCTATATTTTAGTTGTTTTGAAATGTATATTTTAATTGAAATTTTAATGTCTCGTAATAAAATTTTTTGTTTGTATGTGTATATTGTTTAGTTGTTTGTTTATTTATTAAACGGAAATTTTCTTTTTATGCCTAAGATATGTTAACAGATAATTCATAAAATTTATTTTTATAAACAAAAGAATATATAGATATATATATATAATGGAAAACGGAAGAATGCCTAATTCTTCATAGCTCCATTTTTAATATAACAAGAAAAAAAATCATGCAGTACGCATTGATTAGTAACACTTTCCAACTGTACGCAATTGTTGTATCGAATAACTATTATTATTCTTTGCCTACGTTATTGCACAACAGACAGAAGGACTGAAAAGCATACAGATAGACTAATTGATTTTAAAATTACTCTTAGGCATTTTGGAAAGTGTTAAAAAGGCTTAACGCAAAAGAAAATGCAGCCGTTAGATTATAATTACATCTTTTAAACTCTCTGGATATTTTACTGTAGCCCTGTAAATTTGAAAGTTAATCATATCATATTCTACACAAAAATATATTTTAGAGTATTAATAATACATGTCAATGTTTTTCAGATTTTTGTAGTAGAAAGTTTTTTTAATATAACTTTAAAAAAATTCTGTCCTAAAATGTAATACATTGGCTTTTTTTTTATTATTGTTGTTATTGTTTTCCCTGTAAACAAACTAGTTGTACAGGATCTATTAATGACATTTTAAATAGGGAACATTCCATAGGGAACTTGAGTGTATCATTTTTAAAAAATTCTCAAAATATTCACGGATGATAGGAGTCGGAGTAAAACAGATAGAAAGGTAGACAATCGGACAGACAGATGCACAAATTGAAATCATATTCCCACTAAGATTATAAGAAAGTGTTAAAACGCTCATGTAAACAAAAGTGCAATTCCAACAAATTTTTATTAATACCTCTTAATGTAACAGATTATTTTTGTGTGGCCCTGTAAATCTAATGCTAACCATACTATATTACATGGAAGGCACACTTTTTTTGTGCATACGAATAATATATGTCAATTGCATTAAGCTTTGTGGAAAATAAAATTACTAAAATTTGTTTTATAAAAATAACTCTCATACAACACAATGCTTTGGAGTACTTTCAAGTGCCCCTGTACACAAACCAGTTAGAAATGTACTCTACTGTACATCGGAAACATCCGATAGGGAATTGAATAACATATTAAAATTTCATTAACGTTTCTATACATTAAAGGTATTAAAATATGATTTATAGAAACTCTTCTCATAGAACACAATGCTTTCGAATACTTTTGGGAGTCCCTGTACACAAACCAGAAGAGGTATCCATTCCATTTTCAATAGGGAACATCTGATATTGCACTTCAATAATATATATCGGTTTAAAGAAATTCCATAAATATTTACGGGAATTAGAGCGCAGAAAAACAGACAGAGAGACAGACAGACGGACAGGAGAACAGTCAGACAGATAAATAAATTGAAATTATATTCACACTAAAAAAATGATAGAGTGTGTCAAAAACGCTTAATGTAAACGAAAGTACAATTCTAGCCATTTTTTATTAATAGCTTTTAATATTACTTAATATTTTTGTGTCACCCTGTAAATCTAATGGTAATCATGCTATTTTCTATGCAAAGCATTCTTTTGTGCATATAAATAACATATTTCAATTTCCTAAAACTTCGTGGAAAGTAAAGTTATTTAAATTTGATTTATAGAAATATCTCACAAAGAACGCAATGCATTGGAGTACTTTTGAGTGTCCCTGTATATAAATCAGAGTTGGTATGTAATCTATTTTATATAGGAAACATCCAATAGTGAACTTGAATAACATATATCAGTTTCAAAAATTTCCATAAATATTTACGGGAGTTAGAGCGCGGGCAGACAGACAGACGGACGGACGGGCAGACAGACAAACTAATATCATATTCACACGTGAAAAAATGTTAGGAAGTGTTAAAAACGCTTAATGTAAACGAAAGTAGAATTCTAGCAATTTTTTAGTAATAGCTCTTAATATAACAGAATGTTTTTGTGTCACCCAGTAAAACCAATGCTTATCATGCTATATTCTATGTAAAGCATTCTTTTGTGCATATAAATAACATATTTCAATTTCCTAAAACATCGTGCAAAGTAAAGTTATTAAAATTTGATTTATAGAAATATCTCTCATAGAACGCAATGCATTAGAATACTTTTGAGTGTCCTTGTAAATAAAACAGGTTGGTATTTAATCCATTTTATACAGGAAAAATCCAATAGTGAACTTGAATAACATATTTCAATTTCATTAAGATATGTGTACAGTAACGGTATGAAAATATGATTTATAGAAATACCTCTCAGAGAACACAATGCTTTGAAATACTTTCGTGTGCCCCTGTACACAAACCAGTAGAGGTATAAACTCCATTTTCAAAAGGGAACATCCGATAGAGGAATGGAATAACATATTTCAATTTCATTAAGATATGTGTACAGTAATAGTATAAAAATACGATTTATAGAAATAACTCTCATAGAACACAATGCTTTGAACTATTTTCGGGTGTCCCTGTACACAAACCAGTAAAGGTATAAACTCCATTTTCAAAAGGTAACATTCGATAGTAACCTTGAATAACATATATCTGTTTCAAGAAATTCCGCAGATATTTACGGGAATTAGAGCGCGGAGAGACAGACAGACAGATGGACAGACAGACAAATCGAAGTCATTAACACTTTTCAACCTTCTTGGGAAGTGTTAAAAATGTTAGAAAGTGTTAAAAACGTTTAATGTAAACGAAAGTACACTTTTAGCAAATATTTATCAATAGCTCTTTATATAACTGAATATTTTTGTGTCACCCTGTAAATCTAATGCTAATCATGCTATATTCTATGCAAATCATTTTCTTTTGTGCTTATAAATAACATATTTTAATTTCATAAATCTTCGTGCAAAGTTATTAAAATTTACTTTATAGAAATATCTCCATAAAACGCAATGCTTTGGAATACTTTTGTGTATCCCTGTACACAAATCAGTGGTGGTATTTGCTCCATTTTATACAGGAAACATCCAAAAGTGTACTTGAATAACATATTTCAATTTTATTAAGATTTGTGTACAGTAAGGGTATGGAAATATGATTTATAGAAATGCCTCTCATAGAACACAATGCTTTGAAATACTTTTGTGTGTCCCTGTACACAAATCGGTGGTGATATTTACTCCATTTTATACAGGAAACATCCGATAGTGAACCTGAATAATATATTTCAATTTTATTAAGATTTGTGTACAGTAAGGGTATGGAAATATGGTTTATAGAAATGCCTCTCATAGAACACAATGATCTGAAATATTTTAGGGGGTCCCTGTACACAAACTAGTAGAATTATAAACTCCATTTTCAACAGAGAATATCCGATAGCGAACTTGCATAACATATATCAATTTCATTAAGGTTTTTGTACAGTAAACGTATGAAAATATGGTTTATAGAAATGCCTCTCATAGAACACAATGCTTTGAAATATTTTCGGGGGTCCCTGTACACAAACCAGTAGAGGTATAAACTCCATTTTCAATAGGGAACATCATATAGTGAACTTGTATAACATATTTTAATTTCATTAAGATTTTGGTACAGTAAGGGTATGAAAATATGGTTTATAGAAGTGCCCCTCATAGAACACAATGCTTTGAAATATTTTCGGGGGTCCTTGTACACAAACCAGTAGAGGTATAAACTCCATTTTCAATAGGGAACGTCCGATAGTGAACTTGTATAACATATATCAGTTTCAAGGAATTCCATAAATATTTACGGGAGTTAGAGAGCGGACGGACGGACAGACAGACAGACGGACAGACAGAGAGACAGACAGACAGACGGGCAGACAGACAGACAGACAAACCCAAGTCATAAACACTTCTCAACCTTGTTGGAAAGTTTAATAAGAACAGTTAGATAAATCACATAACTTTTTTAGTTCTTGTGTATTACAAAGTACAAAATAATATAAAGTAAACTTATAAAAGCGTTCAGAAATCAAAGAAAACTATTTTTTGTGTTACTATTTTCTACAAATACACTATAAATTTTATTATTATTATTATTATATATATATATCTTTAATGTAATCCATCAATAGGTTTTTACCGTGTCCTACTTATTTAGGAATAGTTTCGAAATGAATGCTGGTAAAATCACACCCTCAGTTTTTACACGTACGCAAGTAACACTCACAATGACTGATGTAACAAAAAAGCGTAATTCATACTCATTAAGGAAAGTGAGACAAACTGTTTAATTAAGTAGAGGTTTTGTATTTACTGAATAAGGATTAGAGTTACATCTTCGATAATATTATGAAAGCACTAGTTACACCAGAATATATTTTAAGTATTTGTTTAATTTTTAAGTTCAGAAAATTCAGAATTCATGTATTGTTATAGAATTCAAAAATTTATAATTCAAAATTGTTAATTAGAAAATTGTTAATTGTTAGAAAATTCCTAATTCATGTATTGTTAGAAAATATTTTTTTCAACAGGTAAAAAAAAAAAAAAAGTTTCATTGAAATCATTAAAAAAAAATCCTCTTAAGCTTTCCTAGTTTCCCATAGGTATATATAACCCTTACTGTGTTTATTTTAAACTGTAAGTAATAACTATACAAATTTGCACTGAAATCTGAAGAAGAATAGTCTAAAAACTGCATTTTCTTTTCTTTCTGTTCTCTATCCCACAGATAAAGGTAGGTCCAACTGTACTTACAAAAATAAGTAAATAAATTTAGAATAAGATATATGATGTATTAAGGATTGAATTGAAGCAACTGAAAAAAAAAAAAAAAAAGAACAGATCTTTAAAATAAATTATATATATATTTGATATATCCTAATTTAGTACTGAGATAGCACAGGGTTCATGTGGTCCTATAGTTTCCTTTATTTTCTCTACCATTAATTTTGTATGGCATTTTTTGTTATAAAAAATTACTATATAGAAATTTAATAGCAATATAAGATATTTTATAACAAATCAATTGTTTGAAAAATACTGGTAGAAGTATCCTACAAAAAAAAAAAAAAAAAAAAAAAAAAGCCTACTAACCCTGGACGATATGTCTAATATATCGTATCATATTATGTATCGTATTTATCGTAATATAACTCAATACTTATTTCGCTTCCTTCTTCGACTCGTTTTAATACGCATTTTTTATATGCATGAGCAGCCCCCGAAAAACAAAAACATTAAATCATTAAATTCATTTTTTTACTTATTTCTATTTCATATTATTTCACGCGCACTTTTTATTTCCTAATTCAAAATTATTAAAAAAAAAAAAAAAAAAAACTTTTTCGATATCGCTTGTAACGATACTGATTATTATTAATTTTCTTTTCTTTTTATTTCAATAATAATAATAATAAAATAAAACGATTTTGATGAAATTCTGGCAAAAGCAGAATTTATTTTAGGACGGAGGACTATTAGTTTTTTTTTTCTTCCCAATTATAACATCGCTTTCAAATTATTCAATTATATTTTCGATAAATTTTAGATTTCGATAAATGTCCATCTATCGAAAAATGATTTCGACAAATGTCCAACTATCGAAAACGACAACGCAAAAATCCCAGATTGAGACTAATAGGCCCTAAGTCCTAAAAAAAAAAACTAATACGTTGTGATATTCACAAAACTTACTTCTATATTTTCCTATACAAATTCAAACTTTTGAAATTGTTTGTTACAATTACTATTTAGTCCAGTTCACCGCCTGATATAGTTCTGTTTTTTTTTTTTTTTTTTTTTTTTTTTATGTATTATTAGGACCATATGAGATAGCATAAATATAAATCTATAGCTTCTACTGACTTGTGCGCTTGTTGCGTAATGACAAAAAATGTCAGAATTGTCTTGTTGAAAATATTTAATTTTAATGTAAAAATTGAGAATATTTAAGATATTTTTTCTGTTTTTGTATTATAATTCATAACCTATGTGTTTTTGATAATAGTCACTGTTACAATTTTTCCAAGTAAATTAAATTTGATTTCATTTAAGCCCCAACACAGCAGTACTCTGCGTTCTATAGCTTGTAAAATGTGACATTTTAAAAATAGAGTACTTTTTTCCAAAAAATGAAAACTTTACGTTTTGCTCTAGCTTCGGGCAGTTTTCGCATAATCATAAGAAAAGTCCTCATTAGATTATAATTGACTTTACTTTCCCATAAGCACAATATAAAGTCTGTGGAGTTAATAGTTCATTTGAAATCATAAATAAATAAATAAATAATAGATTTTTTAAAGAAAAAATTCTGAACTTTTCTAATAACAATTTGTGGCCATTCGAGAAATAAATATGCATAAAATCTTGTAAAAACATTTAAACGTATAATGAATGGCAAAAGTAGGTTAAAAACATTTACCCTAACGAAGTACTACCGTCAAATAAATAATGCTGTATAATTTTCCTAGATGTTGCCATTCTACATTGGGTTTCATTACACAGATATGCCACAAAAAAGTGTACTTGATTTTTTTCACTATTTCTTATAAATTTTTGATCACTAACACCGAAAACAGTAGAAAAAAAAATCTATCCAAAATTGGAATTTCTTTTTTAAATCATAAGTTTTAGTGTAAATTAGCGTGAAAACATGAAATGTAGTATCATGTTGTTCATTATAAAAACTGTACTCAATAATCATTCGGTCCCACAGTAAAGACAAAATTTTCAGTGAGCATATGCGTTCTCGAGAGCTGTGAGAGCTGTTAATCATCTGTTAACAAATCTTGTGTTGGCTAATTTGATTTTTAATGAGACTCAGCTATCTGAGAAGGGGTTGTTGGGGTTGTGGGAATCAAGGCCGATTGACTGCACTAGGGTCCTAGGCCTGAGGTGCAGTGCCCTCAGTGGAGGACTTCCTAAGGGGTCCTAGCCCGTATTTACGCAAGTTTCGGAGATAACTACAAATGGCTAGGTAGACTAGCGCGACCTGGATCGAATCCGTCACCTCACGTCTACCGGCTTTGAGCGCAGAACCGCTCGGCCGCTTGTGGGCCTCGCTATCTGAGAAGGAACGAGCAGAAACTGAAAAAATATTAAGTAAAAGTGAAAGATCTCTGATTCCTTTAGTCAGAGAAAATCGAATTGCCCAGATTATTAGTGACAAATTCGAAACTTCACAGGGCAACCTAGAAAGAGAAAGTTCTACATTTAAGCTCTGGGTACAAAATTATCGAATGCCTACCCTTATGAAGAAATTCATTCCTTCAAAGAGAATGGGAGAATTGGGAGCTTCAACTGGAGATAGTAGGAAAATGGTTCATCTAATTCACTCAGTGAGCCACTTTTTCTACGCTAAAGTGTACTTCTATTTTTACAAGACATAATCTACAACTCATGATAGTCCCAAAGTAATATACTATCTATATTTACTAAATGAAACTTACAATTCGCAGATCAGATAAATTTTGGTCAGGCTACTGTGGAAAGATTTGTCTATTGAACAGGCTCAAACGAGATCAATGGAGAGCCAATAGGGTTTAACGCATGATCGTGGTAGAATCAGCAGTGTGCTTTCTTGGATTGTAAGAATGGTTTACATGCTAAACATTTGCGAATACGCTGAAAATTTCTGAGGTGAAACATCAGAACAACCCATAGATAAGAAGTCAACGCAAAATAAGCGAGACATGATGAGGTAGAGAAAATTAACCATTAGTTCAGTATCCATCCTCCACTGCCATCTACAGACAAAATACTAGCCAGCAGTGGAATCGTAAGTGGTCCTGAATTAAACTGTCATTTAGCCCAAGAAAGTAACATTGAAAGTGTCAAACAAATCACTAGTGACTAGTTTGGAAAAGTAAATTTCAAAAAATAAATAAATAAATAAAAATAAAATAAAAATAAAATAAAAAACATAAATCGCATAAATAAATTAATAAAAGGTAAAGTACTCATTTTGGCGACAATCACCTGCTCTATTGAGAAATAATGTTCAGAATTTTCAATATAGATATAAATTTTGACCAATGGTAGAGACAAATTGTTGAGCGTTGGTCCTCGTGGATGTTGTCTTTGAAATCTACAACTTACAACTCAAAGCCAAGAAATTAGACGTTTGTTAACGAATGTCTGGATACAAGAATCGCAATTTTCTTTTTATGATGTCGAAATAATAAAACATATTTTTTTTTTCTCGAAAAAATTCATAACTTATTACGATGGACTCAATTTACTAAAATATTGTTTATAAATTTTATTTAATAGACATGTTTTCCAAAGTATATCAATAAAGGATATTAACAATTCAATGGAAAATTGTGACAATTGAATTGTATATTACACAATAGTTGAGTACTCTCCGAAGCGTTTCATACCGTATTATAAAAATAAATTTAAGTAATATACATTGTTTTATTTAAAAATAATGTATTTCTAAAATCTATATTTTGTAAAATTTAAAAGATATCAATATCAAAATATTTCATATGTGATCTTTACTTAACAGCAACAAATGTACATCCCTCAGGTATTACAGTTACAAAGTAAATGGGATATTTATTAAGATATGAATAAGCGATGATTATATAATAGAAACTTTATGAGTTTAACAAATCAATGTTTTATTGCATAATAACAAAGATTAAAATACGGATAGTTTGACAAAATGATTATTATAAATTAATCTGCACTTTAGTTATATTGCATAATTTGAAAAGTTTAGAATAGCATCGAACTTTTAAAATCCATTGATGAAATTAAATGTCTAGACAAATAAATTTATTTAATTTTTCCAATTTTGTGTAAAAGGAAGAAAATATGAATACTTTTAAATTCATATTTTATATTTAACTTTTTGTATAAAGCTATGAAACATTAATGGAAAAGAACGTATTTCTGAAAGCTTTTGTATTGGATAATGGATAATGACATAATAATCATTATTAACCGACTTCAAAAGGAGGGGTTTCTCAACTCAAACCATATGTTTTTTTTTTTTGTTGTTGTTGTTTGTTTGTTAGCTCATAACTTCTGAACGGATGTTCCGATTTTGATACTTTTTGTTTTGTTGAAAAGGTGTTGATCTGAAATAGGTCCCATTGTAATGTCTTTATGATCTAAAGGAAATACAGGGTAAAAGGAAATACTGCTAAACGGCTGCAGCTGTTAGTCATAAAAGTGGTATGCAAGTATAATAAAGTAGCCATGCGCTACAAGATTAAACCGCTTACAGCGCCACCTGGTGGAAATAGCGGAGTTGGTGTTTCTATCTCGAAAACTGTTCAAGATACAGAAAAAAAGTGAATTTTAAAGTTGAAGAGTATCATCGTTTTAGTACAAAAAGACAGTTTGTAGACATTGATGCTAAAAATAGAATGCTAAAAACGTGCATTTGTTGGTTTGTAATTTCTTACACTAAGCACACTTGAACTACATTGCACACGTTGTAGCATAGCTGGTGACACGTATACTATGTAGTTGAAAATACACTATAAAAAAAAAAAAATGTAAAATCACGGTATTTGACCGTATAATTTTAGGGGAAATGACCGTTTTGCTACCTAAACGGTCATAATCCGTAAATTAATGTTTTGGAAGCATAATTTAGGAAATAACAGTATAATTTTACCGGAAATGACCGTTTTGCTAGCTCAACGGTCGTAGCCCGTAAATTGATGTTTCGAAAGTATAATTTTTTGAATTTTTACGAGAAAAAAGCCGTTAATCTACGCAAATTGCTCTTATCTTTCACCAAAACATTTTCTTATAAGAAAATCTGTTCAAATGCTATCATTTCAGTGACATCAACAGAGAATTCTTCCATTTTCAAACTGAAACTATGATTATTATTTATGCTAATTGAATGTGTTTAATTATGCACGGATGACGCATAGAAACATCCATTGGTTTTAATAAGCTATTGTTTTCGTAATTTAATTCAAAAAATTTCTATCTGACTGAATCTGAGTAACTGATATTGATGAAATTCATTTTCTTTGTTTATTAAACACGAAAACATTAAAAAAGAAAGCTAAAATGGTTTCTTGATTTGAAGCCAGATTTCTAAAACACAAACTACAACCTAATAATTGCTTTATCCACTAAATGCATTGTTTTAATTTTTTTTTTAAGTATACAGCATTCTAATTGCTCTTAACCCTTTAGTTAACCCTTAGAAAACGGAAAATTTTAATGTTGTTTCCACAATGCATTTTTTACAATATGCTTAAATAAAGTTTATTTCAATACGAAATGAATATGTAATTAACCATTTGAAGGTAAGTCTTATGATTATTATGTATGATCTTCAACGTTAAAAAACAAAGCTGTTTTATCTGAATATGACCATCAGATATGTACATTACATCATATATAGCAGGTTCTGCTCTCCAAATACTTCAGTCCTTTCTTCATTCAATGAATTTGGATTTTGGGAATAAGGCCGATTGACTGCTGTAGGTCCTAGGCTCAGAGAGGGAGTGCCCTCCGTGGGGTTCTTTCCAAAGGGTCCTGGTCCGTATTTACTCAAGTTTCGAAGAAAACCACGGAAAACTCCAAACGGCTAGGCCGACGAGCACGACCTGGGATCGAACCCGGCACCTTATGTCTACCAGCTTTGAGCGAAGACCCGCTCGGCCGCTGGTGGGCTCCCTTCAATGGAATACAGCTTAAAACTCTTCTGCTATTCTTAAAAGTGCAAATACGCCTAACACTTCATAAACAGAGTTTGAAATCGGCCTTATAATGAAAACCTGCTTGGATGAATAAGAATTAGGCTCTAGTTATTTCTTCTTTGCAACCACTACTGAAACCATAAAGATCGAAAACCATGAAAAAAAAACGTATTAATTGGAGATACAAATTCTCTTTATTTATGTAAAAGATTTATTATTATGATTCAAAGTTTATTCTGCGTCTCTTTTAATTGTCAGAGATCTCACATAGTTTTTAAAAGTTTCATTTTGTTTTTGAAAAAGGGTGAGAAATTCTCACCCATTATTTACCTCTTATGAGAACCTTGAAATAAGACTACCTCGTTAGTGCTTGTGTTTACGAATAAAAGAGGCCCAGCGCTCAGAGCTCTGCGTCCTCGCTTCTGCGCTCAGAGCTGGTAGACGTGAGGTGCCGGGCTCGATCACAGGTCGCGCTCGTCAGCCTAGCTGTTCGGAGTTTTACGTGGTATCATCCGAAACTTGTGTAAATACGGGGTAGGACCCCTCAGAAAGACCCCTCGGAGTTCACTCCCCCTCAGACCTAGGACCTACAGCAGCCAATGGGCCTTATTCCCAAATCCAACCCAGTCCGTTTACAAATAAAAATGATTTCGAAAAATAGTTAAATTTTCTTTCACAAAATTCAGTATCGTAGTCTCTATAGGAAAAAAAAAAGCTTTTGTTTTTTCAATATGAGAATTGACTGACTTCTAAATTTTGTCAAAAATAGCAAATTTAGATTTTAAATAGTCTTAAAATAAGATAATTTTTATGCATAGTTTGAACGTTAACAATTTAATCACTGTAAAAAAGTTCTGTAAAAATAAGGAACTTTTTTTTAACATAAAGACAGCATAGGTTGCTGTAAATTTGTATAGATAGTTCTGTAAAAATAATTGAAGATTTGTTACTTCACCTTGTCCTGTAAATCGGTTTATAATTTTTTCCAGAAGTCTTTTGGTGCGTATGACAAGATTTATCAACTAGTCAGTTCTGATGTTGACTTTATCTGTTTTTGTAAAGAAAAGCTTCTGTGATCCCAACGGCGCGGTTGGCAAAGCGGTGGCCTCTGACACAGGTGATTGTGAGTTCGAATCCCGGGCTACCCAAGACAGTTTGCTTTGCACAAAAATTAATAAACTAGCTTTTGTGTGTACAAAAAAAAATAATAATAATAAGTTTTTTAGCGTTGTAGATTTCTCCCTGCACGCATGTGTAATAATTGCAAGAAACTTTTTTTAAAGCATTCGAGAAACTCAAACTTTAACTTTTACGGTTAATGCTACTTTTTTTGCAGATTGGTTGTATGTTTCATTACAACGTAAAATTACTGGCGATACATCATTCATCGTCTGAATGTATATTTACGGGCTTTGACTGGAATCTCTGATGTCGGGTTTTGCCCTTAATTTTACTGCAGCATTTTTTACAGCGTACGGTTAAACGACTTAACAAATGAGGAGTTCTTAATTCAAACTATATGTTTTTGTTGCTGTTATTTGTTAGCTTATAACTTCGTAACAGATGCTCCGACATGCCAAATCGATCTTAGAAAGCAAAAAGACCTTTATTTCGATGTTTAAACTTCTATCTGTAAGTTGCAATGCATATTTGGATCCTTGTTTGTACTATACGTTGCGCATATCGAAGTGCATCATGTGACACGTATACTCTCTATAAAATTCAATCGGAATCCAGGTATGCATTGCTGTCGAGGATATATCGTTATGTCGTTTCTATGTCTGTTTTAATTTTAAAAGAATTAAAGGTATATGCTGCAATTTTTTCCCTGGAACCTCATTGGATAGCCTCATATGAATAACAGAGAGAGCCATCGTTTTTTTTCAAGCTGCTTCTCTTTTGAACTTTATATTTCATATATTTACTGATATTGGGTTCTTTTATACTACATGCAACAAAAATACATTCGTAACCAAAAATCCTGCCTAAAAGGATTTTTTGTTACGAATGTAGCGCATCCTTTCTTTACATTTCTAAAACCTTTTTAATGTAATGTATGTGGATTCAATCGATTTTTTTTTTCACATTGCATAAAGGCAAAAAAAGTGACACAAACTTAAAATGTAGTATTTGAAAAAAATTAAAATAAGGCTTTGACTTGAATAAAACTGACACAACTGCCTCTCGAGTAGATAATTTTCGAGATGGAGATGTAACTTTTTTGTGCACATTGAGGCACTTCAACGGTTTTTCAATGAAAAAAACTGGAAACTACCAATTTTAGAGTCGAACGTCTTCTCATGTTCTGCTATGAATATATTTTCACTTAAAGGAAAAAAATAAAATCATTTTGTAAAAAAATAAAACCGACTCCAAAAAACATCAATTATTCAATAACTAAAAATGAAATGAAATCGAAAATTGCGCCTAAAAGTATGAAATAATTTCTTTCGTCAAACAACATAAACACTACAACTAATCATAACGTTTGAAGTCGGCGCAAAATTAGATAAAAATTGATAGTTTTATTCAATACAAAAATTTAATTCTATTCAAAATATGTCTCTCACTTTGGCATATGGAAACACAGCCGAAAACTAAACTGTTAAAAAAAAAAAGAAAAAAAGAAAAGAAAAGAAAAATAAAATAATAATAATAAGATTTCGTAAGCTGCAAAATTTTGTAGAGTTTACATGGTATCTTTCGCCCTTGGCGAAAACAAAAAACGCTCGCCAAATTATCAGGCGAACATATGTAATTCCTTTAAAAAATCATGGTTATTTTAATAAGGTATATTAAAAGAGCAATCCAGAATATGAAACAATATTTCGTACATTCATGTTGCGAATATATACATCTCGCGTGTATATTTTTGCATTACGATTTGCTCGCCAAATCCAAAAACTACCAAGAATGACAAATATTAAAGCTATACCAAGTTTGTAAAGAAAACTCTTATAATTTCTTAAAAACATAAATACTGAATTTCGAAGGAAGTTCACTGTTCTCTGTAGATGTTACTAATGGACCAATTGTAAACAGCGATAAAATAATAAAGGAAACTATGAAAGTGAATTGTTCGGGGCAACAGCGTTTGTAGCTATCGGTCTTAAAACAAATCTGCTAAAAAATAAAATTTTATCTAATTTTGCGCCGACTTCAAAAGTTATGATTAATTGAAGTGTTTATGTTGTTTTACGAAAGAATTTATTTTACATTTACAACATACTTGAAAGAACAAAATTTTATGCGTATTCTCTTTTTAAATAAAAGCATGGTTTTTCATAAAAAGTTTTCATATCCCCTTAATATGAAATTTATATATAATGTTGTAATGTTTTTGATTATTTTAAAATTAAAACAAAATTAATAATAGGTTGTGAGATAAATACCAATTTTTCATATCATGTTAATAGTTATAACCTTTAAAAATAAAATAAAATTACTTCCGTTGGGAAGCTTTTAAAATAAGAATAGACCCTATCGGATTTTTGGGTTCGAGACTAAATAATCGATTGTTTTCTGTTCTAAATGATTTCTTTATATCCATTTCTCTATAAATTTTTTTTATTGAAAACAAATATTTTTTCCACAGAATACAAATATTTTTCCATAGACAGCAGACATAATTACAATAAATATTGGAGCTTTCCCTGCAGTGGTTACATGTGAAGAGTTCCATGATGTCATGATAAACTCTATTCAAACTTTTGATTAAAACCTAGTTTATTTTAGAATTTATAGATTTTTCAACATCATTTTCTATTTGATCGAACTATATATAGGAAATTGTACCTTTATCATACATGCTTTTCCTTTTCTTTAAATTCATATATATAACATTTAATAATATATTATTTTTCTTTCAAATTTAAATTACCAATTTTTTACCGGACTTTTTTTAATTACGTTTATTTAATTGAAAAGTTACGTTTATTTAATTAAAAAAAATCTACGTTCTTTCTTTTATTTTCTTGTAAAACGGATTTCTTTTTTTCATTTTTTTTTTTTTTTCATTATTGTAGATATATGCATGTTTTACGTAAAAATCAATAATCATTTATCAGTCTCTCTGTTTGTTTAAAAATAACAGCCTGTTATTTAAAATGCAATATCATCTGATAATATCGTCCTCCAAATATCGTCACATATTAAGCGAGACGTATTAAATCCTCAAAGGTAGCATTAGGGCCCCAACCTGAGTTCCTTCCCGCTCTTCGATGACATTTTTGAGTCAGTTTTGACCGTTTGTTTCATCCGGCGTTAATCTTTTTTTTTTTTTTTTCTTTACACACTTAACACTGTTAGATTTTTTTCGTTTTCATCCCATGTTTTTTGTATGGAATTTTAGCTTTTTTCCCCTCGTTTTTTACACTCTAAAGTGCCTTATTTGATTGAGCTGAACCTTTATGTATATTTTATAAGCCACCATATGTTTTAGGTCGCCATAGCACAAATCTTATTTTGATTTCTGCGAATCTAGGGCTTATAGTGTTTTTTTTAAGGGGTAGAAAAAAAAATATTATTATGGCTTATGGGCTCAAAATTTTTAATATGCAATAGTGTCTAGATGACTAATTTGTTTGAGCTCAAAAATTATATACGTGTTACAAGTCATCGTCGCACAGGCTGTATAGATTTTGTTTGAACAAGCTTTTATAGGTTTTTACAGCGACGGAAGGAAAAATTATTTATGAATATGGCCTATGATCTCATATTATTTAAAGTGCGATAAAGTCTATATGCTTTATTTTAATGAAATGAAAATTTATTTACAAGTTATAAGTCACAGTCGCTGAAGTTGTATAGATTTTGGTGAATCTAGCACTTACAGTTTTTTACAGGGTTACGATGAAACATTCTGTATCATGTAATGTCCTATGTGCATAAATGATTTCCAATAGGTTAGCATCATGCTGCTTTATTCGATTGAGCTATGAATTTATATAGGTTTTGATTATCGTTTCACAAACTATATAGACCTTTGGGAATCTGGCCTTTGCTTTTAACATGAACACAATAAAAAATTCTTTCTCATTATGGCTTCTGAGCTTAAATTAATTGAAGTAGAATAGTGTTAAATTAAACAACATACTGCTTGGGGGGGGGGGGTGATATTCAAACACCCTATAATAAATTTCTCTTTTGTTTATTTCATGAAATCTTATAATTTAATTCATTTAAACAACTGATCATGGTCTTAATGTTTGGAATGTCGAGTAGAGTAACTCTAGATTTTTTCTAGTTACGAAAGCCAACATATTTATTAAAATATATAAAGTTATACATTTAGCAAAAAATCAAAATATAAGAAATTCCTCAAAATCTTTAATATAGGTACTGTTTTCTTTCTATAAATTTTTACTTCTGACAAACTGATTAAATCTCTACGAAGACCATTTTAGATTTTTTTTTTATTCAGTAATACTCTTAAAGTACGTTTTTATATTATTTTCGAAAAAAAAAAAAAAAAAAAAAAAAAAAAAGTAGATGAGAAATCTTTTCAAAAATAACGCTTGACGACATATCAGCCGCAATGTTTGCGGTACCTTTTGTATAGTTAATGTCATATTCATGCATACTTAGTTGTAAGGACCAACGGAACAAACGACCTTTCAAATTTTTTACATTGCTTAACCAAACTAACGCCACATGGTCCGTACATATGGTAACTTTTTTCCCCAAACAACTAATGAGGAAATTTATTTAATGCATCCACTATGGCAAGACACTCGAGCTTGGTAATACAGTATTTTTTTTTTCATATTCTTATGAGTGGGAGTTGTAGACTGCTAGGTGCAAGACACCGGAATCATTTGACTGTTTTAATATTGCCCCAACACTGTTTCGAATAGCATCAACAAAGGTATGGCATTCCTTTTTAAGTTCAAATATTTTTAAAATAGGCTTACAAATCAAATAACTTTTCAAAGTGTCAAAAGTTTCTTGGCATTTATCAGTTCATTGCCAAGTTGTAACTTTTTTCAATAAATTGTTTAATGTGTTCCTAATTGTTGCTTATTTGTCTATAAATTTATGATAAACATTGATTATGGCCAAAAATCTTTGTAAGGATTTGACGTTAGTTGGTGGTTTTAATTTTTTAAGCACTTCGATGTTACTATTCCGTCAGAAATCTCATACCGAAAAAAATTGTATTTTAGTTTGCAAGAATGAACACTTTAATTTTAAGTTTTCTTGTATGCAAATTTCAAAAATTTATTGAATATGATTTAAGTGTTCTGTTACGCTTTCCAAAAAAAAAAAAAAAAAAAAAAAAAATATTATGTCATCGAAGTGGTTAGCAGCAAATTTTATTTTATGTTTAGTGAGGATTCTACGAATAGTTCTTTGAAAAACACTAGGGGCATTTTTCTACCCAAAAGGCAACCGCTGCTCGAATAATCCACTGTTAGTAACAAACGCAAGTTTTTCGGTATCCTCGGGCTGAAATTCTATGTGCCGACATCCCGAGGCCATATCTAATTTTGAGAAATAGACGCTTCTACCTAACTTGTTGATCAGTGTTTCTATCAGTGGCAGTGATTCCGCATATGCTTTCGCTATTTGATTTAACTTCCTGAAGTCTACACAGAATCGGCTTCTCTTATTTTCGCCTCTTTTAAAAAACAAGTGCCACTGCTGCGGAGTACGGAGAAGAACTTTCTTTAATGATGTTGGCTTTAACAAGTTCACGAATTTGCTTATCTATTTCTTCATGTTGTTTTGGGGATGTTTTGTACGGTCTTAATGATATGCACTCAAGAGCCAAAACATTATGACCATTCCTAATTTTGCAATGAACTCGCCTGGATGACGTGGAATGTGCGTGATCAGGTAGTAGTTGTATTTAACTGCTGCTAGAGCGTCTGAAGTATCATTCTTTCGCTTACTTTTACGTGTGATGGGAAAGGCTACGGATTTAACCCGTTAGTAGTCGCTAGTTGGTCGATTTGCCGCCCATCCTTTAGTGTTGCCAGATTTGTTTATTCAATAGCCACCAAAAATTTCTAGATGTGGCATTTGATATATATAAACCGCAAATAAAATCAAAGAAACGTCGATCACATCACTTCTTAAAATTATTGGTGACAGTTAAATAAAGAGTGCGCAATCTGTAATAGGTGGCGCTGTTTATAGCGACTACTAACGGGTTAAGTGACTTTGATAGGCAGCAGATTGTAATGGCTCGAAGGCTCGGAACAAGCATTTCGGAAACTGCAAGACTCGTGGTTTGTTCGCGATCTACAGTTATTAGTACTTATGCAAAGTGGATGGATGACGGTGAAAACAGCAGTAGACGACATGTTGTTGGACGTCCACACGTAATCAAAGAAGAAGGTCGTCGGAGGTTGTCCCGTTTGGTGAAGCAAAACCAGAGCCAGACAGTGGCTCAGCTGTCAGCCCAATACGATGCAGGGCCAAGTAGAATTGTATCGGAGCACACTGTTCAGCGGACACTGTTGGATATGGGGCTACATAGCAGACATCCCACTCATGTACATCTGCTGACCAAGCGTGATCGCCAACTACGCCTACGCTGTCCCCGGGAACATCATAACTGGACCGTGGATCAGTGGAAGAGATTTGCCTGGTCAGATAAATCATGGTTTGTCATTCATCACGCCGATGGTCCCGTGTCCGTATACGCCGTTTTCCAGGCAAACGGTTGCTTAATCAATGCACAATAGGTCATACACAGGCCGGTGTGTTATCTTTAATTTCCGAAACTCCCGAATTTTTCTCAATACCAGTCTGATAGTGTAGGCCTCCACTATCAAACTCAACAACAGTATTGCGTGCACCAAACGAGTTATTTTTTGTCGTATGTTGTGGTCTACTGAATCTTCACATTAAAAAAAAAAAAAGAAATACGTAAAACGATATCTAGAAGTGAAACCTTATATAAAATGTAAAAACTTTGAATAAACACCATAAAATGCAACAAACTCGCAACAGTTATTTCGGGTCGGAAAAGCACACGTCAGGCAAGGTTCGTTGCCGCTTTGATTGCAGCACCCGTGCCCACTTTGTTCTCCTGACGAATGGTTATGTGTTTTTCCCACCCGAAACAATTGCTGCGAATTTATTGCATTGTATGGTGTTTATTCGTGTGTTGTCGCTTTGATTGCAGCACTCATGCCTACTTTGTTCGGCTTGTGTTTTTTTTTCTTCGACCTGAAATAATTGTTGTGAGTTTATTGAATTTTATGGTGTTTATTCAAAGATTTGTACTTATTACTTTAAAAAATCAGTTTTGTAGTGCTTTCTTATTACAAACATTCCACTGACTCATGATATATGATATAATATACGAAAAAAAAAAATATATTTGTCAACTGGAAAATAAGGTCTATTAATTTTTTCCACATCTTTATCAACGATAGATTTCAAATTCTCAATCACCTTTTTAAGGCATATTTAATAAAATAAAAGTAAAGAGCAAATTCTTCAACAGAAAATCAATGAAACAGGCTTTATCGTCAAATCGTGTTCTAGACTCAAAAGGTATAAATCAACAAATTGTGTTTTAAACTTTTCGGAACGTATAAATCCATCAAAAACCCGAGGTCGAAATTTTTTTCGAAACCAAATACTTTCTTCTACTGTATATAGAAGAAAGCAAATAATAAAATAATATAAAACCGCATTTGTCTGCGCACAAAATGATAATTACGAAATATTAATCCAACAGAGTGATGCAGATATATTACAGGCTTTTAAGTGAAAATTCTAGAAATTCATTTTCAATTTTGTATGTGATTACTTTTTTAATCCACCGAAGTTAAGTTTACTGTGCAGTTCATAGAATGAAAATAATAATAATAATAAAAAATCTGTGACTGACATCTAGAAACTAAATTGTGGCTCTAGTAAAAATAATTCCCTCTAATACTTAGAAATTCTAGTTCTGTTTGCTAGCGATTTCTAAAAATCCGTATTAGAATTCTAGAACGTTCTCCTATATTATCTTGGTCAATCTCATTTAAACTAGTTGGCGCAGGTGAACTCTTCTCAGTTCCCCATCATATGTAAGTTTTCATAAATTTCTAGTACGGAAAATATTACATTCATGCTAAGAGAAATCAATTTGATTATTAGCTCGACTCAGTGATATAATAAAATCCCCACCAAACAGGCTAAACCTCGTTCAACTCGATATATTTACCATATTTCAACTAATAAATTTATTTTAGTGGGATCAGTTTCGTAGTTTAGTTTTCATGCAATTTCATACTATTTCCAATGCAACAATTCCTAAAATGCAAATTTATATGGAATATCGCCCAATTTTTCCATATTCATAAAAATCTTAAATTTCGAATAACTTACGAAATTTTCAAATTTGGATATTTGTAGTCAATGATGTTCAAACAGTATCAAAAGTATCATAAATGTCATTTAAAAAATGGTCTGATATATTCATGATGCAAATATCCCGCAAAATGGACTTTTATGCGAAATTTTGTGCTATTCTGCCATGTTAAGTAAACCGTAAATTTCGAATAACTTACGAAAGTTTTAAATTACAAAATTCATGGTCTAGGATACTCATACAAGTATCCTAAATTATATTTTAAAGGGGGGT
This sequence comes from Salticus scenicus, assembly GCA_963930645.1. Taxonomy (NCBI): domain Eukaryota; kingdom Metazoa; phylum Arthropoda; class Arachnida; order Araneae; family Salticidae; genus Salticus; species Salticus scenicus. The sequence continues at coordinate 46,847,586 of OZ005653.1, forward strand.
CTGGTATCTTTATGATGAAAATATCTCTGAAAATGGACGTTTATGCAAAATTTTGAACTATTCTGCCCTTAAGCAAAACGTAAATTTCGAATTTGTTGTGAAATTTTAAATTAGAAAATTAATAGTCAAAGATGTTTGTGCCAGTATGTTATATGATATTTTAAAAGTGATCTGACACCTTTACGATGAAAATATCCCTGAAAACCTACGTTTATACGAAATTCTGTCCTATTCTGCCATGTTGAGAAATTCGTAAATTTCCAATAACTTAAGTAATTTTCAAAGTAGCATGTTTATAGCTAATGATGTTCATCCTTGAATCAAAACCGATTTTTAAAAAATGTTCTTACATCTTTACGATAAAAAACTATTTCGTTTCATATACGTTAAAGTGAAATTTTTCCCTATTCTACCATGTTAAAAAAATCGTAAATTTCGAATAACTTATGAATTTTTTTAATTAGAATGTTTTAAATGAATAGGGTTCTTACCAGTGTCACAAATAATGTTTTATAATGGTCTGGCCTCTCTTTGATCATTTGTTCGTAAGATATCGCGTACACAGACTAACAAATTAATATACTAACACACTAACACACTAAAAAACTAACAAATATCCTACAGACGGACAGCATACCTATTTTGATACTTCCAGATTCCTCATGTCTAAAACGTGTAAAAAAGTCAAAAAACCGGTGTCGAAAATTTTCACGATTAACTAAGTTCCCCATACCTATAGTATGATGTGGAAGTAATATCGGTGAAAATAAATGTGATCGCAAAAAAACGAGTTTTAGTAACTGTAATACTGTTTTACGTCCCAATTCTAAGAAATCAAGCGAGAATTTCCCACAACACACAGGATTCGTAACATCTATAATATTTATAATATTCACAATACTGTTTCACCACCTAGAAAAGTGTAGAGTAGAAATTCTCGACCATTTCGTCTATCTAGATTATTTGTTTATCTTATACATGTAACTCAGAAATATGTATTTCTAGTTTAAGAATTCAAAAAATGATCACTTATTCATTATGGTCGAAGGCGTTATGTTTTATTTCTTCTCAGTGTATATAATATCAATACAAAAAACCCTTAACGGGTTAAAAGTTTGTGACGCAGCACTGTACTTTATGGCTATAAGAATTAGAAATACGGGTCTTAAAAATAATGATATCAAATTTTCAGTGACGCTTTGATATTAATTAAATTATACATAGATTTTCTTATTTGAATTTGCTTTTTCCTTTTATTTATATTTACAGTGAAACATTATTTTCAACATAAAATAATATATAGCATTTACTCATTGATACCTTTCCATTCACATCTCTTATACTATGAAAGCATGTGTTTTAGAAGAAATTATATGAAATTCCAGTAACGCAGTGGTGTTACATTAAGTGATTTGTTTTCAAATTTCTCTGCAATTATTTTTTTTTGCATATTAAAGTATATGTGCACATTGAAATATTGCTTTTAATTTTCAAATACGCTGTCAAATATATCACTTTCATTAAGCTTATATTATGTACTGAAATATATTTATTTCAATGAATTATTCTATCTTTTGCGTCACGCCATCCAAAACGGAAAAAAATTTCACAGTTTTTTTCTTCGCATCACGATATCTATTTGCATGCATTTTCAATTTATTTGGATGAAATGACACAAAGTAAACATTTCCATATATTTTACTTACAGTTTTGGATGGCGTGACGCAAAAGATAGAATAATTCATTGAAATAAATATATTTCAGTACATAATATAGGCTTAATGAAAGTGATATATTTGACAGCGTACTTGAAAATTAAAAGCAATATTTCAATTTGCACATATACTTTAATATGCAAAACAAAATAATTGCAGAGAAATTTAAAAACAAATCACTTAATGTAACACCACTGCGTTACTGGAATTTCATATAATTTCTTTTAAAACACATGCTTTCATAGTATAAGAGATGTGAATGGAAAGGTATCAATGAGTAAATGCTATATATTATTTTATGTTGAAAATAACGTTTACACTGTTAATATAAATAAAAGGAAAAAGCAAATTCAAATAAGAAAATCTATGTATAATTTAATTAATATCAAAGCGTCACTGAAAATTTGATATCATTATTTTTAAGACCAGTATTTCTAATTCTTATAGCTATAAAGTACAGTGCTGCGTCACAAACTTTTAACCCGTAAAGGGTTTTTTGTATTGATATCATTACTTTTTAGGGGTTAATGATCAAAACGCAAAATTAAAGGAGCATGGTAATGAGTTATAACACTGTATTAAAAGTGTTGTTTTATAGGTCATACTCGAACAAAATAACAAACTAAATAAAATTTCAAAATTTTATAAAAAGTGATAAAAAAGATGGACACATGCAACATTACAAAGGCATAATATAGTACATTTTAAAAATGACAAAAATTTCTTATTTTTATTTATTTCTTATTATAATTTTTTAGGTATAGATTTGATTTAAAAGAGAAAAATAAATAATAATAGAAAAATCTTTAAAAAGTGAAAATTTTATACTGGTAAATATTTAAGTAGTATAGTTTGTTATGAATTTAATTTTAAAAAAATCTTAATCTATTCAAAATTTTATTATAGCTTAAAATTTTGTTATTTATATATTATATATATACTAGAAACTTAATTAGCAAATTAATTATTTTCAAATTCTGTTTTAAGAATTTTTTCAATCCGTAGTTTAAGTGATTTATCACCTAATTTTGAAAAAATTACAAATATTTGCATATGATTATCATATTATTTGTCATTTTTATGAAAATAAAGGAAAAATTTTTTGTTGTTGCAATCACCTTTTAAAATAGAACAATGTAAATACAATGTAAATACAATGTAAAACAATGTAAATACAAAGAATATTTTTGATAAACAAATGTCATATAAAATACAAGTACCTAAATAAATAACTCATTTAATATATATATTAAAAAAAGAAAAATATTTTATTTTTTTATTTTTTGTGTTTATTTTTGACGCTTAGCGATAGATGGAGCAAAAACGATTATTTGATATTCAGTATTTCAGATGGAAGAAAAGAAATTCGTCCGCGAAACTGCCGCATCACTGTATTTTCGGAGTAAAAAATAGTTCGATTTTTAAACTGAGTTATAAAAAAAACAAGAATTTTCCTAGGGAAAAGGGAGATGTCAGGCACATCAGATAAAAGCGATTAATATCATATATAAATTAAACTAAATTCGCTCGAGCCATATTCGAGAAAAATTTGTTCCTTACATACGCCGCCCATTTACAACTTAAACGAGCCAATTCATATCTCGAAATATATTGCACGCAGAAATGTAGCGATTTCAGGGTAGGATCAGACAGAAGGTGAAAGTCTATTTTGAAAATATCAGAACATAACCTCCCATATTTCCTGAGATATTAAGTGTCGGCTTTCAGCGGTTACTTTGATCTTAAAATTCCTGTATATATAAGTGTCGCAGTTTTCGTTCGTTTTTCCGTTTCCGCTGAGTGTCGTGGCGTTCGTTTGTTTTTGCGCTTGCGTCACTAGAAAACCTGCCGTTTTTCATGATAAAGGTACAGTGCTATTTAATAGTTTAACGTTCACTCCATATATTTACTTTCCGAACACTATAATGAGGAAAGTATTGTAATCATGTCAAAAATCCAAATTTGATATTTTCAAGTTTCGAGGTCCTCCAAGTTCGTTTTCACTATTTTTTGATGTCGATGATGCGTGTAAGTATGTGTGTATGTATGTGTGTGTGCATGTGTGTATGTATGTCTGTGAGTGAACACGCTAGCGTCTAAACGCTTTGTTCGAATAAGCTGAAAGTTGGTACGCATATTGTAAGTAACCAAAGTACGAACCCTATTGATTTTGGTGAATCTAGCTCTTATAGTTTATTTACAGGGACACCAGGAAAAATTGTTTATCATTATGACCTATGGGGCCAAATTTTTAAAAGTGCGATAGCGTCTAAACGCTTTATTAATCCGAGCAAATTATTTGTACACATGTTATGGATCACAGTTTCCCGAACTGTATAGATTTTGGTGAATTTAGCCCTTACAGTCTTTTTTACGGGGGCACTAAGAAAAATTCTTTATCAATATGGCCTATGGGGCCAAATTTTTAAAAGTGCGATAGCATCTAAACGCCTTATTCAATTGAGCTGAAAATTTATATGAATATTATAAATCACTGTTGAACTAACTATAAACATTTTGGTGAATCTAGCATTTATAGGATTTTAGAGGGACACAATGAAAAATTCTTTATCATTATGATCTATGGGCTCAAAGTTCAGTAGCGTTAAATAAAACATCGTGTAATATATGGAGAAAAGTACTCAAACACTCTATTATGGTTTTCTCTCTTTTGTTTGTTTAACAACTCCTCTTTCTTTACTTTATCTACAAAAATGTTAATTATTCAGTGTTCGGAAAGTCGAGTGGAGTCACTCCAAATTTTTTTAATAAATTCCAAAAATGGTTTTTGGACAGACAGATGATTATAAATATGCAAAAATAAATATATAAATAAATAAAATAAGCCTTAAAACATTATTCTTTAATAAAATGCATTTTCGCTCACGTATCTATGAAGGTGGTTAAGAAACAATTTGCAAATGCAGTTTATTCGCCACCGTTGAAAAGTACAGATTTTCTTCCCAGCATACTGACAATCTGAACAAAGTAAACGTTTTTACAGGTGTTGCTTAGAACAGGAGTTTCCTTGAGAAACAACCTAGACGGTTTTCACTTGATATCGTCTATTTTACATCACTACGATAATTCGTTTTAAAATAATGCTTGAAATATATATATATATATAATAACATTGTTATGACAGAAGGTGTATTAGAGTCTGTTGTTAAATGCTTTTTTAATCTTTAAATTAAAAAGAAAAAGCCTTACTATAAACGTAAACTAAATAATTAAATTTCTGTTAAATGACAGAAATATATATATATATATATATATGTATATATATATATATATATATAGATAGATAGATAGATAGATACCACACGCACCACATAAATTTTAAATTTTATATCTACTTTTTAAGATAGCACGCGATCATGTTTTATATAAAAATTAAATCATTAAATTCCTTTTTTTACTTATTTTTATTTCATTTTGCACGCGCACTTTTTATTTCATTGTTCAAAATTATATAAAAAAAACTTTTTCGATAGAGTTTATTTCGATACTGATTATTATTAATTTTCTTTTGTTTAGGACGGAGGACTATTAGGTTTTTTTTTTTTTTTTTTTCTTTTTTCAAATTATAACATCGCATTCAAATTATTTAATTATATTTTCGATAAATTTTTGATTTCGATAAATGTTCAACTAACGAAAAATGACACAGCAAAAATCCCAGTTTGAGACTAATAGACCCCCAGTCCTAAAAAAAAAAGTTTTTAAAAATGTTGTGTGAAGCACCTATTTTTTAACCTGATTAAATTCAAATAATAAGTAGTTTAATTAACAACTTTGTAAGTAATTTCTGTAATTTGTAAAAATCTCTCAGTTCAATATAATAGCACGAACTTATCATCAGATGAAAAATCTCGGCACGGATGCATAATTAAAGCAGCAACTCGGCACTCGCGTCTACTAAGATTTTAAAGTAACATCTGTATTTTGCTTCCTTTACACTTGAGTTTCGTAAATTTCGGAGTAGTGCTGCTATCTTCCAATCAGAGAAGAAACAAAAATTAAGAATCAATTAAACAAAACACAAATACGTAAAAATGTTGCATACAAAATGTTAAATGTTTTGTTTCACTGCAAAATCAATGAATTTTAAAGGGTTAAAACGTTCGAAAACTTCCTGCTTAATAGGAATTTTTTTTTTAGAGTATATTGATATTATTAGTTTTTATTTTGCTTGAGCGGTCTTGCCCATTATTAACATTATTTACTACATAATATAAAATCACGCATATTACAAATATATAATATTATAACGGTGTTTTGAAGAATACTTCAAAAGCATTGTCTACTAAGATATTACTTTTGCAGGTCATATACTTGTTTATAAAATATTTCGCCGTGTCATAGTAAAATTTAAAGGGGAATACAATAAAATTTTATGATATTAACCAATTACATTTTTTTTTTTTTTTCATAAATGAAAAGTTAGCATCTTTTATGCTATTTTAAAGAATTTTAAATTACAAATAAATACTCACGAAAGAAATCAACATGAACTGATACTTTAAAATATTGCAATAAATATTTTCTAGAGAAAGCACCCTATTTATTAAAAAAATTAAAAGTTTATTTAAAAGGAACGTTTCTCACACCTACATAAAATATCAATATATATATATATATATATAACTATGTATTATTCTAAACCCACATGTGAATTAGTTTCTATGATTATTCTGATTTAATAATTAATTAATTCAAAGTTACGAATAAAAATTTCTGTTATTACGTTAAATACATTACACGTCAGAATATATAATTTCATGGAAGTGTGTTGCTCGAGTATTTTTGATTCTTCTGATATTTGTGTCCCTTAGAGGCACACTCAAGAGATAACATCTATTATTTTTTAAAACAACTATTATTATTTCTCTACTACCGACCTTGTATTTTGTACAGATTATCAAATGTCGTTCTCATGGTTAAAAATAGGATTATTAGAACTTTATATTTAGACAGAAATCTGTTAGAATTAAATTTATGAGTGCTGATTCTAAATATTAGTATTAATGTAAAAAAGATAAACGTGACCCGTGCTTAGTTATAATTTGTAATTTAATAACTAAAATAATTACAATAGGAAAAAGTTCGAGGTCAAGCGTAAAATTTTTACTAAAACCTGTAATGAATAACTCTTCTACGGAATAAAACCTCAAAGTAAAATCTCACAGAAATTAATCTTTGGAATCAACCTAATGAGAAAATTTTATTTTCATTGTGTGGTTTTCAACCTTGTATAGTTTACAGGTCCCCGAAATACAGGAAAAATGGCAGTTATCGCATTTTAAGACCCCCCCCCCCCCCTATAATCTAAAAGGAGAGGAAATAAAAAAATATATATATATGTATATATATTTGCCAATTTATTAATCTATTAAAGTATCATATTACCTAATTTCCTCCCCCCCCCGTCTGTTTGTGTGTGTGTGTGTGTGTGTGGTTTTGATTTACAAAAATAATATATATCGGCTAATTGACGCACACTAAAGTAGAAAATTAAACTTTTAATTAAACAATTACAGATTAATTTTGCTTTATGAGAATGTGCTTTATAATAATATAAAGATGCTTTGATAATATAAAAGTTTTAAACACTGGATATAATGATTATAACTCTCGAATTTTCCTTGAGGGTTGACATACTGCCAACCATATACACACTATCAATGAATCATGCGCACTGGCACCTCAATATTCTATACTACTATAAATCCTTTGACTATGTATGCATCAATGTTTGCAAAATATTCTGTTTTTTATATTGATGAGGAAACTGGAACGAGTTTCGAAATGCCTATATTTTAGCTGTTTTTAAATGTATATTTTAATTGAAATTTTAATGTGTCGTAATACAATTTTTCGTTTGTATGTGTATATTGCTTAGTTGTTTGTTTATTTATTAAATGAAAATTTTCTTGCCTAAGATATGTTAGCAGATGATTTATAAAATATATTTTTATAAACAAAAGAATATATATATATATATATAATGGAAAACGGAAGAATGCCTAATTCTTCATAGCTCCATTTTTATATAACAAGAAAAAAAAATCATGCAGTACGCATTGATTAGTAACACTTTCCAACTGTACGCAATTGTTGTATCGAATAACTATTAATATTCTTTGCCTACGTTATCGCACAACAGACAGAAGGACTGAAAAGCATACAGATAGACTAATTGATTTTAAAATTACTCTTAGGCATTTTGGAAAGTGTTAAAAAGGCTTAACGCAAAAGAAAATGTAGCCGTTAGATTATAATTACATCTTTTAAACTCTCTGGATATTTTACTGTAGCCCTGTAAATCTGAAAGTTGATCTTATCATATTCTACACAAAAATATATTTTAGAATATTAATAATACATGTCAATGTTTTTCAGATTTTTGTAGTAGAAAGTTTTTTAAATATAACTTAAAAAAAATTCTGTCCTAAAATGTAATACATTGGCTTTTTTTTTATTATTGTTGTTATTGTTTTCCCTGTAAACAAACTAGTTGTACAGGATCTATTAATGACATTTTAAATAGGGAACATTCCATAGGGAACTTGAGTGTATCATTTTTAAAAAATTCTCAAAATATTCACGGATGATAGGAGTCGGAGAAAAACAGATAGAAAGGTAGACAATCGGACAGACAGATGCACAAATTGAAATCATATTCCCACTAAGATTATAAGAAAGTGTTAAAACGCTCATGTAAACAAAAGTGCAATTCCAGCAAATTTTTATTAATACCTCTTAATGTAACAGATTATTTTTGTGTGGCCCTGTAAATCTAATGCTAACCATACTATATTACATATTATATATAGATATATATAATGAAAAACGGAATTTTTATAGCTATATTTTTAATATAATAAGAACAGCTAGATAAATCACATTACTTTTTCAGTTCTTGTGTATTATAAATAAAAAAATAAACTAAACTAAACTTATAAAAGCATTCAGAAATCAATGAAAACAACTGTCTTTAGTTTTACTATTTTCTACAAATACACTATAAATTTTATTATTATTATTATTTTATTTATATATATGTATATATATATACATATATATATATATATTTATGTAATCCATCAATAGGTTTTTACCGTGTCCTATTTATTTTTGAATAGTTTTGAAATGAATGCTGGTAAAATCACACCCTCAGTTTTTACACGTACGCAAGTAATACTCAGAAGGACTTATGTAACGAAAAAAAGGGTAATTCATATTGATTAAGGAAAGTGAGACAAACTGTTTAATTAAGTAGAGGTTTTGCATTTACTGAATAAGGATTAGAGTTTTATCTTCGATAATATTATGAAAACACTAGTTACGCAAGAATACATTTTAAGTATTTGTTTAACTTTTAAGTTTAGAAGATTCAGAATTCATACATTGTTATAGAATTCAAAAATTTATAATTCAAAATTGTTAATTAGAAAAATGTTAATTGTTATAAAATTCAAAATTCTTGTATTGTTAGAATTGTTTCATTATTAATGTTAAGTACTGTTTCAACAGGTAAAAAAAAAAAAAAAAAAAAAAAACTTATAGGGTAAGTGCACCAGTGATTGACACTTTTACAGCAATCTCTAATGTTTTTAATGTTGAACTTCGAGGGAGGGCGGAGTGCCGAGTACCCGGGGTCTAAATAACATGACTCCACACCTCATCGAACCAGAAAATGGTAGCAGAATTAGTTCAAAAACGTGATGGCTTACACAAAATAAAAAATAAAATAAAAAGGGGGACAGGCCGGGATAAAAAACAACAAGAGAAAAATTGTGAGCTCAACGAGGAAGGTGACGGAAGAAAATAAAAAGACAATAATAAACGAAAGCAGTAAGTGAGAACAAAAAAGAATAGTGAAAGGGAAATAAATAGAACGATTGAGTATAGCATTACAATAATAAACTAAATAAAAGAAAGTTTAAGTATAGCATTACGAACAAATGAACAACTTTTAATGGAACAATTTATAAAAGTTTTTAATGTTTGTTTTTTTTTCGTTTCTTTTTTTAACAAGATTACAAGAAAACAACGAAAAACTAAAGAAGAGAAGAAAGAATAATACCAACACTAGGACGACGCCTATTGCCTGATCTGTGTGGTCATACACATCGCGTGTGTTTACAGCTTGGTTCTCAATAGAATCTAATTGATCATGGAATTTAATATTAAGGTGTTGTATAAAATTTTCAAGTCTTGGGAATTTAACTTTACGATATAGTTGATATTTATGTATGTAATGTGGAAGGTTATAAATTTGCCTGATGGTTGCATTTTGGCTTTGCAGAAGCAATTTAATATTAGATTTAGATGCAAATGACCACACAGGGGATCCGTAAGTAAGGAGAGGACGAAGATGGGAAGAATAAAGGAGCATTTTGTTACTAATCGACAGATCACTGTTCCGAGCAATTAGGGGGTAAAGTTGGCTTTTAGCTCTTCGGAACTTATTTCGCGAGTTTCTAATGTGTTGTTGGAATATAAGTCTCTGATCAAGAATAATACCTAAATATTTGCACTGGTTAGACCATGGAATTGAGTGGTTATTGAATTTAATTTCGTATTTATCTCTGTTTTAAAGGCTCATAGCCGAAAAAAGAATGGTCCGTTTTATCATAATTAATGGCTATTCTCCATTTTTTGGAACAATTTTGTTAAAATTTTAAGATGTTTGAAGATAGCAGTAATTGCATATTTCCTATTTGTGCCGAAAAATTGCAGGTATCATCTGCAAAGATAGCCAATTGAATATAGGGGTAATGGGGCATATCATTAATAAAAATATTAAAAAGTTTCGGAGAAATTTTGGAACCCTGAGGGAGACCATAGTGGGCAAAGTAGTTATTCGAAAGCTTATCTTTAACCCTAACATGATAATTACGATCTAGTAAGTAAAAGAAAATAAGTTTAATAAGAGGGGGTGGAAAATTATAGTTAATTAATTTAAAAATAAGACCGGCAATCCAGACCTTGTCAAAAGCTTTTTCAATATGAAGGAAGACGGCTTCTGTAATTTTCTTCTGAATTTTGTTAGTGGTGATGTACTCGGCAAGACGATAAACTTGATGAGTGGCCGAAAGATTGTTCCTGAAACCGAATTGTTCGGGTTTCATGATATTATTATCTTCTATGAATTGATCTAGTTGTCGAGCAATGAAGACCTCGGTGAGTTTACTTAGCGAATTTAGAAGGGAAATGGGTTTGTAGCTGGAGGCCTTCTCGGGGGGTTTACCAGCTTTATGGATGGGGGCAATAATAGCCGTCTTCCAGGCGAGAGGAAAATAACAAAAATTAAAGATATTATTAATTAAATGGGTGACTTTTGGAATAAAGGAACGTGGGAGATTTTTGAGTGCTTCATTAGTGATAGTGCTGATGCCAGGGGATTTTTTATTTTTAAGTTTTAGAATTTCATTGATTACGTCAGCATCGGTGAGCCTGGAGGGTGGGGAATTGATGTCAGAACTCAAGAATCTTTTAACTTTAGTATTGACCTCTCTCTAGGTTTCAAAATTAATAACAGGATTTCCCTGGAACTGAGTTTCAAATTGGATGGCAATGGCATCAGCTTTTTGATCATTGGAGTACGCATAAGAATTAGAATTTGGAATAAGAATAGGGGGAAAATTTTGAGCTTTGTTTTTAAACCTCTTGGCGGCTTTCCAGATGGAACAGTCATCTGGTGAAAGATTTTTTAAGTAGTTCTTCCAATTATCTTGCCTTTTTTTGTACAAATAGTTTTTGAGATCTTGCTGTGCTCTGTTCGTGATTGTTTTATCAGCAAGCTTATGCGCACGTTGCCGGATGCGTCTAGCACGATTTTTGTTTTTAATGAGATTACAGACATTGGGATCATTTTTATAGAACTCATTATTCGATATTTTAGTGGTAGCACCTTCAATAGCACTTTGAATTTGATTAGTAATTGTATCGACCAATAGATTAATGTCATTAGTGCTATTGATGGGGGGGGGGAAATCAGGAGGAAGTTCGTTAAGGATTTTATGATATTTGGACCAAGTGATTTTGTTAATGAGATAAGGGGGTCTTTAGGAGTACGGATTTGAATATGAATTTTGATTGGATTATGATCAGAGGAAAGTGCTGGAATAGACTCTATCACTTTGTCATAGTAAAATCCAAGGCAGATGCCAAAATCAATGGTACTACTACTGTAATTAGTGAAATGGGTGGGGGAGTCCGGAAAAAGAATGTCTGCGTCAGAATTTTGAATGAGGTGGAAGATACCAATGCCATAGTTAGAATTAGTAGCACAGTTCCAAGAAGTATGGTGGGCATTAAAATCACCGATAAGAAAGGTATTAATGTCCGAAAACAGAAGAGTTTCAATTTCATTTTTAATTATACGAATGCTCTCACCATTAGGGATGTAAACCGAGAAAAAGGTTAAAGGGGGGGGGGAATTCCAGGAATCATGAGAGTGATTGCACTAGCGTTGACAAGTTCGACTGCCGGTAAAGTAAACGGAATAAAATCGAGATTATTTTTGACGCCAATGACGGTGCCCCGCATGAGTCTGTGATAGGTTTGGTTATCATAGTCATTCCTAATAATGGTGTAATTTGGAATTTTGAAGTTAATTCCAGGTCTAAGGTGGGTTTCTTGTAAAAGAAAGATATCGGGATTATGCTCCTTTATAAATTCCCTGAGCTCAAGAATTCTACCAGGAATGCCCTCACAGTTCCACGAAACAACACAAAGAGAATTTTTAGAAGCCATTATTCAGCTGAAGGACCATGGGAAAAAAATTTCTGAAGGACATTTAATTTAGCAGCGGGATCAGTTTGGTTCTTTATTTCCTACAATGTACCTTTTAGTGAAGCGATTAAGCTGGAGAAGTTGGGGACAATAAATTCCTTCGCAATTTCATTTAGAATGGTGCTGAGTTCAGAAAGTTCAGATAAAATTTGAGGGGGATTAGGTGTAGAAAGTCTCGGAGCGGGAAGGGTGGTTTGGGGGCTGACGATATTGGAATAAGAGATTTGGGGGTTAGTTCGTTTAGGGGCGAACGGTTTTCTATTTTCAGGAAATTTGGGGCAGAGTCTCCAATTAGCAGTGTGGTCACCATTACAATTGCTACATTTTGGGTTGGGAATTCTTTCGTCTTTGATGGGGCAGTCTTTCCTCTCATGACGACCAGCGCATCTAACACAACGGGGGGACATTTTACAGGAGTTGACATGGTGCAATCTCTGATGTTTTTAATGTTCTAGTCATCAGAAAATATTTTTAGAAATCTTAAGTTATTACATATGGTATGAAAGACATTCAGAACCACATATATGTCAAAATATATACATTTGATAACAATTATTTTTTTGCGGATTTTTATTTGACACCACTCAATGTTCCAGTAACTGACACTGCCAGTTTTTCCTTTTATAACTAATTGGCACCCTATGTTCCAGTGTTTGACACTGCTAGTTAATCATTTTACCAGTTATTAGCACCCTATGCTCCAGGGTTTGACATAAAATAATAAAACTCTTATATGTAAAATAGATGATTTTATTATTTTTCTTATTTATTAATTATTTCGGGATAGATGTCAAATACTGGAGGACCTCCCCTACATTGTGACATTCACAAAACTTACTTCTATATTTTCCTATACAAATTCAAACTTTTGAAATTGTTTGTTAAAATTGCTATTTAGTCCAGAGAAAATGTACAAATAAAATGGGGGCTAAAACAGCACCAGCCTGATATAGTTCTGCTTTTTTAATATATTATTAGGACTATCTGAGATAGCATAAAAATAAATCTATAGCTTCTACTGACTTGCGCGCTCGTTGTGAAATGTCAAATAATGTCATAATTGTCTTGTTGAAAATATTTAATTTTAATGTAAAAATTGAGAATATTTAAGACATTTTTCTGTTTTTGTTTTATAATTCATAACCTATGTGTTTTTGATAATAGTCGCTGCTACAATTTTTCCAAGTAACTTAAATTTGATTTCATTTAAGTCCCAACACAGCAGTACTCTTTGTTCTATAGCTTGTGAAACATGACATTTTAAAAACAGACTACTTTTTTCCAAAAAATGAAAACATTACGTTTTGCTCTCGCTTTGGGAAGAATATAACCGTGATCTCATCCTCGGGAGAAAAGTCATCATTAGATTATAATTGACTTTACTTTCCCATAAGCACAATATAAAGTCTGTGGAATTAATAGTTCATTTGAAATCATAATAATAATAATAATAATAATAATAATTGGAAAATTCTAAAATTGGATTTTTTAAAGAAAAAAGTCTAAACTTTTCTAATAACAAATTGAGGCCATTCGAGAAATAAACATGCATAAAATCTTGTAAAAACATTTAAATGTATAAAGAATGACAAAAGTAAGTTAAAAACATTTACCCTAACGAAGTACTACCGACAAATAAATAATGCTGTATAAATTTGCTAGATGTTGCCATTCTACCTTGTGTTTAATTACACAGATTGTTGCAAAAAAGTGTACATGATTTTTTTCACTATTTCTTATAAATTTTTAATCACTAACACAGAAAAGAGTAGGAAAAAAAATCTATCCAAAATCGAAATTTCTTTTTTGAAGCATACGTTTTAGTGTAAATTAGCGTGAAAACATGAAATGTAGTATCATGTTGTTCATTATAAAAACTGTACTCAATAATCATTCGGTCCCACAGTAAAGACAAAATTTTCAGTGAGCATATGCGTTCTCGAGAGCTGTGAGAGCTGTTAATCATCTGTTAACAAATCTTGTGTTGGCTAATTTGATTTTTAATGAGGCTCAGCTATCTGAGAAGGGGTTGTTGGGGTTGTGGGAATCAAGGCCGATTGACTGCACTAGGGTCCTAGGCCTGAGGTGCAGCCCGTTTTTACGCAAGTTTCGGAGATAACCACAAATGGCTAGGTAGACGAGCGCGATCTGGGATCGAATCCGGCACCTCACGTCTACCGGCTTTGAGCGCAGAACCGCTCGGCTGCTTGTGGGCCTCGCTATCTGTGAAGGTATGAGCAGAAACTGAAAAAAATATTAAGAAAAAGTGAAAGATCTCTGATTCCTTTAGTCAGAGGGAATCGAACTGCCCGGATTGTTAGTGACAAATTCGAAACTTCACAGGGCCACCTAGAAAGAGAAAGTGCTACATCTAAGCTCTGGGTTCAAAATCATGGAATGCGCACCCTTCTGAAGAAACTCATTCAGGCAGAGAGAATGGGAGAAGTGAGAGCTTCATCTGGAGACAATAGGAAATATGGTTCATTTAATTCACTCAGTGAGCCACATTTTCTACGCTAAAGTGTACTTCTATTTTTACAAAACATAATCTAAAACTCCGCATGGTCCATAAGGAATATACTAAATGAAACTTTACAATTTGCAGATCAGATAAATTTTTCTCAAGCTACTGTGGAAATATTTGTCTGTTGAACAGGCTCAAACGAGATCAATGGAGAGCCAATAGGGTTTAACGCATGATCGAAGTAGTATCAGCAGTGTGCTTTCTTGTATTGTAGGAATAGTGTACATGCTAAACATTTGCGGATACAATAAAAATTTCTGAGGCATTTTTTTTAAAACATCAGAAAAACACATAGATAAGAGTTCAACGCAAAATAAGCGAGACATGATGAGGCAGAGAAAATTAACCATTAGTTCAGTATCCATCCTCCACTGCCATCTACAGACAAAATACTAGCCATTAGCAGTGGAACCGTGAGTCGTCCTGAAATAAACTGCCATTTAGTCCAAGCCATTTACCCCATTGGTAGTGTAAAACAAATTAGTAGTAACTAGTTTGGAAAAGAAAAAAAAGAGTAAATAAATAAATAAAATAAAATAAAATAAATAACATAAATAAATAAATAAATGATAAAGTACTCACTTTGGCGACAGTCACCTGCTCTATTAAATTGCATAACAAGAATTGCAAATTTCTTTTTATGATGTCGAAATAGTAAAATATATTTTTTTTTTTTTCGAAAAATTCATAAATTATTACGATGGACTCAATTTACTAAAATATTGTTTATAAATTTTATTTAATAGACATGTTTTCCAAAGTATATAAATAAAGTATATTAACAATTCAATGGAAAATTGTGACAATTAAATTGTATATTACACAATAGCTGAGTACTCTCCGATCCATTTCATATCGTATTATAAAAATAAATTCAGGTAATATACATTGTTTTGTTTAAAAATAATGTATTTCTAAAAGCTATATTTTGTAAAATTTAAAAGATATCCATATCAAAATATTTCGTATGTGATCCTTACTTAACAGCAACAATTGTACATCCCTCAGGTATTACAGTTACAAAGTAAATGGGATATTTATTGAGATATGAATAAGCGATGATTATATAATAGAATTTTTATGAGTTTAATAAATGAATGTTTTGTTGCATAATAACAAAGATTAAAATACGGATAATTTGACAAAAGGAATATTATAAATTAATCTGCACTTTAGTTATATTGCATAATTTGAAAAGTTTAGAATATCATCGAACTTTTAAAATCCATTGATGAAATTAAATGTCTAGACAAATGGATTTATTTATTTTTCCTAATTTTGTGGAAAAGGGAATAAAAACTATGAATAATTTTAAATTCATATTTTATATTTAACTGTTTGTATGAAACCGTGAAACATTTGAATAAAATGAAAAAAAAAAAACGTATTTCTGAAAACTTTTGTATTGCATAATGAATAATGACATAATAGTCATTATTTTACATTTACAACATACTTGAAATAACATAACGTTATGCGTATTCTCTTTTTAAATAAAAGTATGGTTTATCATAAAAGGTTTGCATACCCCCAAACATGAAATAATCTACTGTTGTAATGTCTTTGATTATTTTAAAATTAAATAAAATTAATAATAGGTTGCGAGATAAATACCGAATTTTTCATATCATGTTAATAATTATAACTTTTAAAATAAAAATAACATTACTTCCGTTGGAACGCTTTTAAAATAAGAATAGACCCTATCGGAGTTTTGGGTTCGAGACTAAATAATCGATTGTT
Source organism: Salticus scenicus (assembly GCA_963930645.1). Classification (NCBI taxonomy): domain Eukaryota; kingdom Metazoa; phylum Arthropoda; class Arachnida; order Araneae; family Salticidae; genus Salticus; species Salticus scenicus. The sequence goes on from OZ005653.1 coordinate 46,864,371, forward strand.
TTCTGTTCTAAACGATTTCTTTGTGCTAATTTCTCTATAAATTTTCCTGATAAAAACAAATATTTTTTTTTTCACAGAATACAAACATTTTTTCATAGATAACAAACATAAATACGATATGTATTGTAGTTTTCCCTACAGTGGCCACGTGTGAAGAGTTTCAAGATGTTATGATAAACTCTATTCACGTTTTTAATTAAAACCTAGTGTATTTTGGAATTTGAAGATTTTTAACGGAATTTTCTATTTGATCGAAATACAGGAGATTATATACACTCTGTCACAAAAAAATATATGCACCCAGAAGAAATCGAACCACAATTACGAAACTTGGTACAAATGTAGTCTGGTAAGAGGTATGCAAATGATTAAAATTTCAACGCCAATGAGACAAGGCTAAGCACGTTATGCGCATCTGAACTGCGCAGCTGGGCGAGTTTAAAAGCAGGATTTCTCGCACAGTAGAGCTATTCAAACGAATCTGTCGACTTTAATGGAAGGTATTGTGACTTGAGATGCCTTTGAGACGTAACCGGTGGTAGTACAGACAATTGTCGGATAGTGAGAGGGGCCGTAGAGAAGGCCTCAGAGAAGCAGTTTGGTCGTTCAGACATATAAGCCGCCACCTCGTTCGGAGCGATATGGTAGTTGCTCGGGATTGGTAACAGTGGGTCACGGAAGGGAGAATCAACCATTGAGGAGGGTCAAGACGTCCCAGTAGCGCAAATGAACACGAGGATTGCGCAATCATAAGAGCGACCACGTCCGCACCAACAGCGTCATTAGCCTCGATTCAATGCCATTTACCACATTCTAGGCATCCAGTATTATCAAGTGAAACCATTCTGAGACGACTGGCCGACGCTGGTATGAACAGCAGACGTCCCCTCACCCCACATCATAAGCAGTGTCGACTGGATTTTTCTCGACCCAAAGCAAGCTGGAGTGTGACCGACCTAACGTGTGATCGTCCGTGGTGAATTACGATTCAGTCTCAGTGCTGATGACCATCGCACACGCGTGTGGAGGCGGCCAGGCCAGCAGTCTGATCCGGCATTTGTTGTCGAGCGGCATACAGCCATTACACAAGGTGTGACAGTGTGGGGAGCGATTTGTTGGGACACACGATCCCCTCTAGTCATCCTTCAAGGCACTATGATGGCTCGCAGTTACGTGGACAGCATTTTAACGCCAGTTGTGCTGCCTATGCTATCAAGCCGCACAGGTGCCATTTATCAGTAAGATAACGCTCGTCCACATACTGCTCGACTCTCCCAACAATGTCTTCAAGGATATGATGTACTCCCATTGCCTGCCAGGTCACCAGACCTCTCTCCAATAGAGCACGTCTGGGACGTGCTAGGAAGGCAACTGCAGCCGTGCCAGAATACTGATTTATTAACTGCCCAGTTGTAAAGATTATGACATGATATTCCGCAGGGGGATATAGGTGACCTAATTGATTCAATGCCGCGCCGTGTTTCGGCTTGTATAGCTGCCAGAGGTGGCTTTACTACTTACTGATTTGTAACCTTTTTCATGCCCTAACTTCTTAATAAAACGATCTTTTGTTCTGAATTTTTAATCATTTGCTTATCTCTTCATATACTACACACATGTTAAGTTTCGTGATTGTAGCTCATTTCATTCTGGGTGCATATATTTTTTTGTGACAGAGTGTGTTTATCATATATGCTTTTTCAGTTGAATCATTTTAATTTTTCTTTAAATTGATATACAACATTTAGAAATATCTTATTTTTCTTTCAGATTTAACTTACCAGACTTTTTTAACACGTTAAGCGCCACGCAATTTCTTAAAATCCATTAAAATTCCATAATGATTCCTCTTGTAATAAAAAAAAATTAAGCAAATTTTTAATAAATTTTCAATCATTAAATATAATATTTTTAGTTTTATATACTATATTATAACCGCCACCGATGGTTGACGCGGCTTTATATCATAACTGACATTGACAGCCACCGATGGCTGACTGGGTGCTTAACGTTTTAATTTTTTATTGGTACTGATTTTACTTTCGGGGTAAAACTTTCACTGAAATGTTTGAAGTATAACATGTTCTGCACACCCTAACGTTTCAAGATAATTCCTTCAGTACTTCAGAGATATATGACAAAATGTGTGGAATCTAGAATGGTTGGCATGACGCTCAACGTGTTAATTACGTTTATTAAATTGAAAAGCACATTTCCTATCAGTTAATTAAAGTTTATTTAATCCTCGATTTTATTGATTACGCTTATTAGCAATAAAAATTACTGTTAAGCATTTTTTTAACAAATCTGATTGAAAGACATGTAGCATTTGTATGAAAATGATTCATTAAATTAGTTACCCTCCCCCCCCCCCCCCCAAAAAAAAAAAAAAAAAAAAAAACCTCAGAAATTTCTTTTAAAAAATCTACATTCTCCCTTTTATTTTTCTTGTAAAACGAATTTTTTTTTTCTTTTTGCAATGTCTTCATTATTATAGAAATATGCATGTAAAATTAGTAATAATTTATCTGTCTCTCTGTCTATTTAAAAATAACAGCCTATTATTTAAAATGCAATATCATCTGATAATATCGTCCTCCAAATATTGCCACATAATAAGTGAGGCGTGTTAAACCCTCGACGATAGCATTAGGGCCCAAACCGAGTTCATTCCCGCTCTTCGATGATTTTTTGGAGTCAACTCTAAAGTGCCTTATTTGATTGAGCTGAAACTTTATGTACATATTATAAGCCACCATATGTTATAGGTCGCCATAGCACGGATCTTGTTGATTTCGGTGATTCTAGCACTTACAGTTTTTTTAAAGGGATAAAAAGAGAAAAAAAAATATTATTATAGCTTATGGGCTCAAAATTTTTAATGTGCAATAGCATCTAGGTGACTAATTTGTTTGAGCTGAAAAATTATATACGTGTCATCGTCGCATAGGCGGTATAGATTTTGGTTGAATAAGCTTTTGTAGGTTTTTTACTGCGACGGAAGGAAAAATTATTTATTATCACGGCCTCTGAACTCATATTATTTAAAGAGTGATAATGTCTATGTGTTTATTTGAATGAACTGAAAATTCATATACACGCTATAAGTCACAGTCACTCAAGTTGTATAGATTGTGGTGAATCTAGTACTTATAGTCAGTTACAGGGTTACTATGAAACATTGTGTATCGTATAATGACCTATGTTCATAAATTATGGGATTAGCATCGTAATGCTTTATTCGATTGAGCTTTGAATTTATATATATGGTTTTGATCCTCGTATCACAAACTATATAGGTTTTTGGGAATCTGGCCCTTGCTTTTAATAAGTACACAATGAAAAATTCTTTCTCATTATGACTTGTGAGCTTAAATTAATTGAAGCACAATAGCGTTGAATTAAACAACATACTATTTGTATGTGTGTGTGTGGGTGGGGGCTATTCAAACACACTATTATAAATTTCTCTTTTGTTTATTTCATGAATTCTCTTCATATAATTTATTTAAACAACTGACTATTTATTGGTAATGTCGAGTTGAGTCATTCTAGATTTTTTCTAGTTATCAAAGCCAACATATTTATGAAAATATATAAAGTTATATATTTCGCAAAAAATCAAAATATAAGAAACTCCTCAAAATCTGTAATATAGATACTGTTTTCTTTCTAAAAATTTTTATTTCTGACAAACTGATTAAATCTCTATGAAGAGTTCTTAATTTTTTTTTTTTTTAATTCAGTAATACTCTTAAAATACATTACGTTTTTACATTATTTTCGAAAAAAAAAAAAAAAAAAAAAAAAAGAAAAGAAAAAGAAAAAAAAAAAAAAAAATGAATAAGAAATCTTGTCAAAAATAACGCCTACGTATTTTCACATCTATTCGAGTACTAGCTTGATTTATCGATATAAAAGAAAGAAGGTTATCCATATTCATTAGCCAAAGTAAGACAAACTGTTTAATTAAGCAGAGACTTGGTGTGTGCAGAAGGAATAAAGTTACAACTTTGGAACAACTTTTGAAAAGATTGGATATCTTTCAATATTCTTTAGGGATTAGATCAATGTATAGTTCTAAAGAAGTGGAACGTATTGATTTAGTTTTTTTTTTTTTTTTTTTTTTTTTTTTTTAACATTATCTATATCTGTTTATATAAATTACGTTTAAGTTAAAAAATAAAAAAGTAAATAACCATAAATCTGCATAATGTCTCCCCCCCCCCAAAAAAAAAAAAAAAATCTGGTTTCGTAAAATTAAATTTATTATATTATCTATTATGCATAAATTACTGTCGTTTACATGATATCGAAATAACAGGAAATTAGACATCAGAAGTTTTAAAATAAATATAAATGTTTGTTAAAAATATTCGATAATTGTATTTTTTAAAACGAAAATTGCTCATATAATTCTTTCATTTTGAAACAAACGTATTATTTCCTCGCATTTTATTTATGTATAGCATATCTATATAAGTAAATAAATGAATATTTGAAAACATTTTTTGATATTTAAGACTAAAAGACTATACTTAAGATACTGTACTGTACTACATAAAAAGTAATAATATACTACTTTCTGCAATTCATAAATTGAACATTTCTATCGTGCAAAATGAATTTCATAAAATAAAAGCTTACCATAAATAAAATAATTGCTTACCTTGCGTTTATACTTTACACTATTTTCAAGGTATTGTGCCACAAATGATTAAAGTTAGCAATTAAACCTTCTATTGTGTGAGTTATAATTGTTATCCTAAAAAACATTGAGCGTGAATTACTTGATAGAAGTTTAACATGTGTCAGATACTTGTAGCCTACTCGGCATTGTGTATTAAGTTAAGGAATGTACGCAAATGAAAAAAAAAAAAATCGTAATTGTTTAAATGCATATTCTTATGTCTTAATAAGAATAAAAACTTTTATTAACACCTATTATTAAAACCTATATTAAATATGAAACACTACATTTTTACTACTCTATCTACCAATAAGTATTTGGACATTTTCGAATTTCGTATTGCAGTTCTACACTAAGCGTCAAAAAAAAAAAAAAAAAAAAAAAAAAGCCGCACTCTAAAATAAATAACTTATACCTGTTTTATTTGTAATAACTTTAAAAATAATGGTTGAAACAATAAAAACTGTCATGTTTGCATAATGCCAAAGGGATGAAATGATACCTAGGTACATTTTCGATTTAATAATTCGGTTTATTACACTCTATAAAGTTCTTTATAAAAATCTACATAAAATTTTCTTTTTGAACATAATGCAATAACCATACACTTTGTATTGTATTATGATTTAATTTATGAAATAAAGAAGTTATATTTTAATATATGAAATAAAACTATTTATTTGTTAGATCTAAGCAATTTTTTAATAAAAATATGTATTCTACATTGCATTAATTCCATGTTTATATGGAATTACTGCTTTAACGCACAGTGGCATAGTATTCTACCGTTTTTTGATATAAATCTAAAAAATTTCACTGTGCTAAATATTGTAAATAGTTTCTCTAGTTCTGGCAGAGTTGCAGACTGAAAATTTCGAAACCTCTCCCCTCTCCCCCGCCTTTTTATAGATGAAACATTTTTGAGCGGATCGCGATTAGGATTATTGCCATGTCTGGTAAAGAAGAAATTCTACTACATCTTTTGTGGGATTTAACTTAAAGTGAAAAAAGATACGATTATTTACAGTTCTCATGGGAATGGAGAGGAAATTTTGACAATTTAAAATGAATAAACTTACCAAAGAGGCCGCGTAGTAAGGTGCATTATCATCTTGAAATGCTGTTTGCGGAAATGTCCAAGATACCTCCAAAATAGTCGGTTAGGCACACTTTTATGAAGACTGCGTTTTATTTCGAGTTAATTGATCCCTTGAGCAAAAAAATTTGCCCGTCTGTCTGAAAAGTTATGCACCTCCGTACCATAATGTACGGAGAATGTGTCAGTGTTTTAAAAGTTCGATTTTCATTAAGTCGGTCATATTTTCGTTGTCAGATCTGCTTGTTTTCTTTAGATCCAAATAAGTTAAACTTGACTCATCAGAGAGAACCAGTTCTGCCTAATAATTAACTAATCATTTTTTTAATTTTTTTAGCCATCTGAGGTCTTGCTTTCCTAATCTTCTTCACTAAGAAAAGAATTTTTTTTCAAATTTTCTGTTATTTAAACTTGCTTTGTTTAATAGTTGCTGCACTGTAGTTAAAGAAATTATGCTGCTAAACACTTTTTCTGAATCTCTTTTATGTTCTAAAAGTAATACAAACCGATTTTATAAGCAATGGCTTTTTAACTTATGGTCATCTCGCTTGGATGAGCAAAATGGCCGCCTAAAGCCAAATTTCCAGTTTAAACGATCTAAAGTATATCTTGCTAAAAACCATTTTACCAATATTTCGTTAACATTTAATTATTTTGCCATCTCACGTATTAAATTTGTGATTTTCATTCAAAAATTAATACTTTTTGTGGCATCGTTAACTGCCTTATTCTTACCATTTTTTAAACAATTTCTAAAATTACAATTTTCCTGACAATTGAATTTTAACTCTGGACTCAAAGCTAAAATGTATGTGGAGGACAACATAATAAAATCTATTTAAATTTGTTTTTTAAACTATAAAATTATCGGTTGTAGAAGGTGAAAAGGAAAATATTCAAGTGCGGCTTTTTTTTTTTTTTTTTTTTTTTTTTTTTTGTCGCACAGTGTACATCAGACAGAGCATACTGCAATCAGAATTCAAAAATGTCAAATACCTTACGAAATATGAGTATTTGTACTAAATAATTTTAAATTACACATGCGTGAGCTTTTAAAAAATTCATTTGCAGAATTTAATAACCAAATGTATTGAGCTTCTTTTACAAAACCCCCAAACAAATATCGTTTAAATTATTAAAAGTTTTGAGAGCTAGAAAAAACGCAATTTCAATTCCTTCTTAAAATAAAAGAAAAATTATAACAGGTTTTACTAACATTTTTATTTTTATTTAATCAATGCCGAATGGTAATACAGTGTTTGCTGATTATAAATAAATATTGATAAACCCCTCTATCATCTTCCTTTTTCTCTTTTTTTTTTTCTTCTAGAGGAACTGAAATTGTGTTCATTGTATAATTCATAACATTCTATAACTAATAACTTATGTAGGAGCATCGCTTTTCCCTTGAAGGGAAGTACCACCCCCAGGGAGCGAGAGTGAATTTTTTCAATATGGGTATCTTTCGAAAGGACTGGTTGAACCATAGTTCTGTGATAATTTAAAACAAAGCTATCAATTGTTTACATTTTTAATGAGAACTAAACTTACGAAAAAATCGTATTTCTGCGGATGTTGCCATAAAATTGACTAGACGAACACTTCCAGCATTTATCGTGGAAAATAATTTTATTAAATAATAATTGAATAAATAATTTGTACAGAATTTATCTAAAATTATAGAGAAGGAAGTCTTGTAGTGGCCACAACATACACGTTTTTTCCCAAAGAGATATAATAGAACAGGTGAAAAGCTTTTCCAACATTTTCCTGTTAGGAAGCGAATTCCAAAAATTCCTGTAATTGTATTTTAGTTTTTTTTTTTTTTTGTTTGTTTGTTTGTTATTTTTAACGCAAGAATGTTATATATATGTTACCGCTAAAGTGCAGAAATCAGTTAATCTGCAGATTAGCTAGGTAATCTGCACATCAACTAGGGTGATCCGTTAAAGTGAGGAAAAATGTTTCATTTCGCAAATTACCTAGGTAATCTGAGAATTCCCTAGATAATCTGCACATTACCTACTAGGCACTCGTTAAAGTAAAAATAAGATCTCTGGTGTTGTAATTTTAGAGTATAATGTGTTGTATTAATTTATTTATTTTTTTCATCCGAAAAAAAAAAGATTAATTTTCGTTTCTTTCTTTCTTTACTTATTTTAATCTGCATGTGTTTTAATTTTGATGTCTTTTAAAGTTATATTTGTTTTAATTTTTTCATTTATTTAATCTTTTTTATTCTGTCAATATAAGTTTAAAGATGTTATGCATTTTTGATATGAAATATAATGTATTTAATAGCTTTCAATAAATTCTATTTTATAAATGAATGTTAGAATTGTAATACAGTAATGATTTCTTTTCAAATAAAAATATTTAACCATTTAAATAAATAATAATAATAATAATAAAATGTTTTATTGACAACTTATATTGCTGTTATTATTAAAAAAAACCATATGCACCAATTTTAATTCTCTATAGAAATATTAAATTAGAGAAATCAGAAACATTATTCAAGAAGTACTTCAAATAATTAAAACTGCTTTCATATTTTTTAGAACGCATAAACATTAAAATGACAGTTTTCCAATGTTTTATTAAACTGTATTTTGCATCATACATGCGTATATCTGTACAAGTTTAGCAAATATATTAATTTTAAAATAATAATAATAAACTTTATTAACACATTTTACGTGATAAACTACAACGAAGTTATCTGAAAAAGCGAGCAAAATTTAAAAATAAATAAATGAAAATATAATAATGATATATATAATGTATAAAGGAAACTTGCAGGGATGGAACATGGGCGCAGAATTCATACCGGAATCTATTTAAGAAATTTCTCTACCTATAATATCGTTGATTTAATAAGTAGAAAATTTTATTTCATTGATAGTGGTATGAATTCTGCGCCCGTGTTCCATCCCTGAACTTGAAAGAAACAAAAAAAAAAAAAAAAAAAAATTGTAATGAGAAATGCTAAAAAATGCACAAAAATTTCATATTAAGTATTTACTAAATAATGCCATAATATGTTTCAGAGTTAAAAATTAAAACTATTTTTTTCTGCAACTAATAGTAATTTAAATCAATTTTAAAAGAAATTAGTTCTAAAAAGTTGTGATTTAATAGTTTTATATCGGGAGGAAATAATTACTGTGTTGTATATTTAATAATCATAATTCAAAATGGAATTTCACGAGAGAGAACTTTTAATTAAGGTTAGATTTCATTAATAAAATGTAGACCCTTATGAAATTTATAAATACAGAATTAAGAAAGAGAAGAAATAAAATCAAAATTAAAACAATTATAACTTACTTGTTACTTTAAGTTTTGTGTTTGTCATAATAAGAAACCTAATCATGCATCGCTTCCTCCACATTTTGCGTTGTTTATGAATCATAGCGGAGCGGAAGGGGTAAAGGTTTTAGTTTATGTTAGATGGTCATTCGTCTATCTGTATCACATGACTGTTTGACGTCATTGTGTATGTAAAAAAACTAAGGCTCGAAAGAAACATTTAAATTTTAACGATACAGAAGCCGCTAATGAGCAGATTACCTAGTTAAAATGCGGAAATCTCTTGATTTCGCACTTTAACGGGTCGTTTTAGCTAGTGTCTAGATTAGCTAGGTAATCTGCACATTAACGGATTTCGAGCTTTAACGGCAACATATATATATATATATATATATATATATATCTGTTTTATCTTTTACGTGTAAAGATATATATATCTTTTTTCCCAGCACATTTTGGGGCCGAATCTTGGTACATCGCATCTTGCTGTATATCTACTCACGAAAAACGTTTTTACTAATTTTTATGTCACTAGATTTACGGGGTTTAGGCTAGGCGATGGTGGATCATTTTGTTACTTACTCACACCCACAACACCAGTGATAATATATATATATAATCCTTGACGAATAAGTTTTTAAGTTTTGATAGAATGGAGTAGAAGGCTGATTTTTTACTAACTATGTGAAAAATACCACAGCCGGGAATGAAACCCCGGGCCTTCCACTTAAAGCGCGGATGCTCTAACCACTGAGCTACCCCGGCTGATAACCAGCTCGGCACTTTTCACATAATGTACGTTGGACAAGGTTACCGAGTCTGAATTAGAGCAGCTATATCAAGTGACAAATTTGAACACGGCACAACTCCAATAGGCCAAAAAAATTTCAATTTAGATTTTTTTAAATTTAATTAATTAATTAATTAATTTTTATTTATTTTTTTAACACCCTCGAAAAGATTTCTAAATTGAAATTTCTTGGCCTATTGGAGTTGTGCCATGTTCAAATTTGTCACTTGATATAGCTGCTCTAATGCTCGGTGACCTTGTCCACCGTATTAAGCGAAAGGCCCGGGCTTTGATTCCCGGCTCTGGTATTTTTCACATAGTTGGTAAAAAATCAGCCTTCTACTCCATTCTATCAAAAATGATTTTTCAAGGTTCTTAAAAAAAAAAAAAAAAAAAAAAAAATCTAAATTGAACTTTCTAATTGAAGCATTTAAGGTACTTTTGTTTTGTTATTTTCAACGTAAGAATCTTATATATATATATATATATATATATATATATATATATATATATACATGCACTAAGCGACAAAAAAAAAAAAAAAAAAAAAAAAAGCCGCACTTGGATATTTTCCCTTTTACCTTCTACAACCGCCAATTTTATTGCTTAAAAAGAAATTTTATAACAAATTTTATTATGTTGTCCTCCACATACACTTCAGCATTGAGTCGAATGTTATAAACAAAATGTAATTGTCGGGAAAATTTTAATTTTAGAAATTATTTCAAAAATGGTAAGAATAAGGCAGTTAACGATGCCACAAAAAGGATTAAATTTTGAATGAAAATCAAAAAATATTTTAATACGTGAGATGGCAAAATAATTAAATATTAACGAAATATTGGTAAAATGGTTTTTAGCAAGATATAAAATTTTTTGGGCGTTTAAACTAGAAATTTTGCTTTAGGCGGCCATGTTGCACATCCAAGCGAGATGACCGTAAGTTAAAAAAGCCATTGCTTGTAGAATCGGTTTGTATTACATTTAGACCATAAAAGAGATTTAGAAAAAGTGTTTAGTAGCATAATTTCTTTAACTACAGTGCAACAACGATTAAACAAAGCAGGTTTAAATGGCAAAAAATTTGAAAAAATTCCATTCTTAATGAAGAAAATTAGGAAAGCGAGACCTCAGATGGCTAAAAAAAAATAAAAAATGGTTAGTTAATTATTGGGCTGAACTGGTTCTCTCTGATGAGTCAAGTTTAACTTATTTGGATCTAAAGAAAACAAGCAGATCTGACAACGAAAATATGACCGACTTAATGAAAATCGAACTTTTAAAACACTGACACATTCTCCGTACATTATGGTACGGAGGTGCATAACTTTTCAAACAGTCGGGCAAATTTTTATGCTCAAGGGATCAATTAACTCGGAATAAAACACAGTCTTTATAAAAGTGGCACCTGACCGATTATTTTGGAGGTCTCTTGGACATTTCCGCAAACAGCATTTCAAGATGATAATGCACCTTACTACGTGATGTCTGTGGTAAGTTTATTCACTTCAAATTGTCAAAATTTCCTATCATTCCCATGAGAACATATGATTCTGTAGGTAATCATATCTTTTTTTACTTAAGTTAAATCCCGCAAAAGATATTGTAGAATTTCTTCCTTACCAGACATGGAAATAGTCTTAATCGCGATCCGCTCGAAAATATTTTGTCTATAAATAGGCGGGAGAGAGGGGAGAGTATTCGAAATTTGCAGTCTACAACTCTGCCAGAACTAGAAAAAAGTTATTTGTGATATTTGGCACATTGAAATCTACGAAATTTATATTAAAACTCTGTATAATACTATGCCATTGTGCATTAAAGCAGTAATGCCAAATAAAGGTGGAATTAACCCAATACAGAATACATATTTTTAATAAAAAATTGCTTAAATCTATCGAATAAATATATTTATTTCATATATTGAAATATAACTTGTTTAATTCATATAATAAATCATAATAAAATACAAAGTGTATGGTTATTGCATTATGTCTAAAACGAAAATTTTATGTAGACTCTTATAAAGTACTTCGTAGAGTGTAATAATGCGAATTTTTATATCGAAAATGTACATATGTATCATTTCATCCCTTTGGTATTATGCAAACAAGACAGTTTTATTTGTTTCAACCCTTAATTTTAAAGTTATTAGAATTAAAAAAAGGTATAAATCATTTTTTCTGCAGTGCGGCTTTTTTTTTTTTTTTTTTTTTTTTTTTTTGTCGCTTAGTGTGTATCTGTTTTCTCTTTTTTGTATAAAGATACATATATATCTTTTTACACAGCACATTTTGGGGCCGAATCTTTGTACATTGCATCTTACTGTATATCTACTCACGAAAAACGTTTTTACTAATTTTTATGTCACTCGATTTTCAGGTTTAGGCTATGCCATGGTGGATCACTTTGTCACTTAGTCACACCCTCAACACAAGTGATAATATGATATATATATATATATATATATATATATATATATAATCCTTGACGAAGTTTCTAATGCCAACTCAATACATTTTGTAAGGTTCCGAAAAAGAGTTTTTTAAGGTTTTTTAAAGGGAAAAAACTTTATGAAACTGAAATATTTATTGATTACACTGTAAAAAAAAAAAAAATGTAAAATCACGGTATTTGACCGTATAACTTTAGGGGAAATGACCGTTTTGGTACCTAAACAGTCATAATCCGTAAATTAATGTTTTGAAAGTACAATTTACCCAAGCAGCACCGAAACGTTCTCTGAACGTTCAAAAATTGTTCTGCAAACACGTTCTAAGAACGTTCACTTTGAACGTGTTATAGACGTCTATCTGTCCATCTTGAAGACGTACAATAGTACGGTTCAGAGAACGTTCAATGAACGTGTAACTATCACCATCGGTGTTATAGAAGCGTTCTGAGAACGTTCTATGTATACGGTCTCAGAACGTTCTAAACGTTTTTAGAACGTTTTCAAAACGTTATACACATTTTCAGAACGTTCCAGAAAACGTACTGTAAACGTTCTAAAATAGTGTAGTTAAAAAAAAAAAAAAAAAAAAAAAATGTGACGTCATTATAAAAAAAACCCCTCAGTACGAGCGTTTAGAAGTAAAAATTACATAGCTGATGACGAATAATGATACAACACATGAACAGGGATATGAATTACTTTTTTTTTTCAATTCAAATAATGTTTGAGAAATTTTAACATACTTACTATTCTTTTAATTTCAACGTATACGCATCAAAAATTCTATATTCTATGACAGCTTTCCCCAAAAAGTGTCATAACGTCTCTTTATACCTTTATACCCTTTGCATTTTTTAAAAATTTCTTTTTTTTCCCTAATCTGTAGATAATGAAGTTATAGTATTAATTACAAAACTTTGAATAAACACCATAAAATGCGAGAACTCGCACCAACTGTTTCGGGTCAAAAGAAGACACAACCCTTCATCAGGCGAACATTGTAGGCACGAGAGCTGCAAACAAGCACGTTGAGTGTGTGGAATGCGTTGCCGCTTTGTTTGTAGCAGCCGTGCTTTGTTTGTAGCAGTTGCGAGTTCTTGCATTTTATGGTGTTTATTCAAAGTTTCTTAATTAATACTATAACGCCATTATCTTCAGATTAGGGGAAAAAAGAAATTTTTTAAAAATGCAAAAATTTAAGGAATTTTTTAAAGGGATATAGGCACGTTATGACACTTTTTGGGAATTACAGTCATAAAATATGGAATTTTTCATGCATATACGTTGAAATTAAAGGAATAGTAAGTATGTTAAAATTTCTCAAACAATATTTGAATTTAAAAAAAAGTAATTTATATCCCTGTTGCTGTGTTGTATCATTATTCTTCATCTGCTATATACAACTAAACTCTTGATTTATTTTGCTTGTTTTAATCCTTGTGATTCCGAATGCGTCATCCTATGATTAATGTTTGTTTTTCATGGTTGTTTTCTGTTTGATTCTCTGATTTCTTGAAGTAAATAATTTATTCCAATTTATTCTTCATTTCTAACTTCAATTAATTTCTTGTACGATAGGGTGCCCGCTAGCAATATGCTATTATAGCTGCTAACGAACGAAATCGTACATTGGTGCTCAACGACGAAAAGGGTCACCCTTGACGAGTTTTTTTTTTTTTTTTTTCTACCATTCTAAGCTTTTCCTACAAAAAATGTTTAAAATGCTGTCTTAATTTTTTATTTCCTCGTTGCTTGTTTGTATCTTTTGATTTGAGTTTCATGTGGTTTTTACGCACCGGCAAAATTATTAAAATTGCAACTAACAATATAGGAATAAATTTAAGATTAGACTGAAGTTAAATAAAATAAAAATCAATAAATAAAATATAAATGTTTCAATAAATCACAATCAGTCTCCCCAGGTTATTTAAATTTGTTGTAATTTTCTTCTCATTGACCTATGTGGTTTCAGGGATCTTATATCTGTTGCTTGGCTTTAACTAAGATTAAAAATTCATTTATACATACATACATATATATATATATATATATATATATACATATATATATATATATATATATATATATATATATATATTTTCAAAATTGCAAAAACTAAATTTTTACATAGTCCCAGATCCCTATAATCATATTTAGAAAACTGACACTCATCCTAACAAACAGTTTCATTTCTATTCTCCCAAAATGGAACATGATGTTTAAAGTTTGGATTTTCTAACATATTTCGGCCTTCAATAAGGGATCGGTTTAAAAATCCTAATTGGACTTTGTTTGCATTTTCCCTGGGTTTATTAAAGAATTTTTCATTGACTTTTTAATAAAGCCCGAGAAAATGCGAAATAATCCTAAATTTTGAAACTAACTATCTCAGACAATTTTGGGTGCACAAAAGTGAAACTTTTTGTGTTATATTTTTTAGGTTAGAACTCAACTTACACTATTAGTGTCATGAAAATTGTATAAAAATTATCAGTTTTTATGATTTTTAGTAAATTGATTTTTTAAATTTAAACATGCCATATAATGAATTCTTACATTTTTTTTAAAATACATTTTCTTATTGGAGGACGTTTGAGACCAATTGTTGCGCAAATAAAGGCCTGCTCTCGACTTTGCACCCTGTATATTCTAAACATTTCTGGGTACTACTTTGTAAGTCCATGGATAGTTTATAAATATATTTGAATGCTGAAGTTTATAGAAAGTTTTAATATTTCAACATAAAAAATAATTTCAAAAATGAATGTACCAATACACCGCTAAAATAATATATAATTGAGTTTAGAATATATTGTTAATTTATAATAATAAGAAATTGAAACAAAAAATTAAAAATTAGTTAGAAGGAGGAAATTTTTAAAATGTCCAAATACTTAAATACATATATATATATATTTAATCATAATATTTTTCTAAAATATTTAACATACTTCATATTTTTAAATTTCAGTGCATGTGTGCATACATATTTTCAGTTTACAGCAGCAGTTTACAAAAATGATGTTTGCAGGTATTTAAATTTATTCCACATGGCAATGTAATTGGTATTTTTTAAATGTTTAAATTTCTTTAAATTGAGTCAACGCAATTTTTACCTCATTTGATGCAATTATGCTATCATGGCATATTAAATAATTGATAAATGTAAATATTATTAGTATTAATAAATAATATAGTAAATCGTCCTTTTTTTTAAGCAGAATATCTTTTTTTATAAAGATGTGGAATAAAATTGAATTGAATCTTTGTTTTATTATGCAGTTAAACAATTTCATATATTTTATTTAATAAATAACAGTAAAGAGATATTTAAAATTGTAAGTCGGTGAAACTTAGGATATTATTTTAAAAATATGCAATTTGCATAACCTAGATTGTATATATATTATCATATAAACATTAAATAAATACTTCAGAATTTAAAAAGAAAAGAAAAAAAAAAAAGAATTACATACCTTCCTCATTTTCTTCATAAGAATTTCTCCAAGAAAACACCCTTCCAACTAGCATTTTAAAATACACAATGACCAGTCTGGAAGGGCATTCACTTAAAATTAGCTCTCATCTTTTAAATTCTTTATGTTACTTCATTCAGAAGCATAATAACCAAAAATAGTCATTTTAACAATTTCCATCTCAGAAGACTGAATTAATAAAATGAATCCATAATTTCTAAGCGGTTTTCTGTAACAGGAGCAGTTTTTTCTGCGATACAATGCTACTTACAAGTATATCAAATGTTAGGCTTAAGAACTTACGCAGATATGAAAATGATTGTTTAATTGATATTAAAATAAGACTTTAATAAATAGAAAATAGAGACTATTACAGGTTAAAAATATTACATTTTTACCTTTTCTAAAGCTTATCCAAGTCATTATAACGCGAAAACTGAACAAAACAGATTACATTACACGTTTTAAAATTACCGCTTCACATAACGGCACGACATTCCCAAGACTTTTGAATTTGCACTGTCAGCGAGAATTAAATAAATGCAATCCACAGATGTCAGTTTCATCTGCTCTTCCCTTGTTACATCCGGAATAATCATGTTTCAAAGTTCAACGTTTGAAACATAAATTTATTAAGCATTTATAGCTGTAGAGGTCAATATTTTAAGGAAAAATGGAGCTGAGTTAAACAATTATTTAATTTTTTATAAAGTATTTGAAAAACTTATGAGATCACTTTATTTTTCCATTTTAAAATCTCGAATTAAACGGAAAAGCATATTTTGTTTTAGTGTATATTTTAGTATTGAATAAAATATTCAGTGAAAATAAATAAAATAAAATAAGAACAATCAAACAGAGTAACGATTTAACAACATTATCAATATTGATAATTTATCAGTAACATTTAAACTTAAATAGAATCATAAATAAAATATAATAAAAGTTTAAAATTATGCTTAAAGAAAAGAAGAAAAAAACTCATTCTGTAACTTCCCGATGAGTATTAGAGACCGCGAGGTTCTACTCTCGAACCTTACAGACGGGAAGTGTTGGCTTCGATTCCTGGTCACGCTCGTCGACTTAGGTTTTCGGAGTTTTCCCGTGATTTTCTTTGAAACTCGCGTAAAGCACTATATTACTTATTCAATAACATTCGTGATTAGCTTTTTGTATCTAAACTTTGGGTCTGAGGAATGCATAGATTTTCATGACAGAAGACAATCATTTTTATGCTGTATAGAAGATCTTAGAAAATGTATTTTTCTAGGGGTTTATTATTATTATTATTATTACAAATGAAAAAAAAAAAAAAAAAAAAAAAAAAAAAAAACGGTAAATTTGTTTTAAATCATCAGAAAACGATGTTTCAGTTATTCGTTTTAAAGGTGATATCGAATTCTTTTGAAAGATAATTATAGTGAAAATTTTTATCCACCCTTCCCCCATCCCCCAGGGATCATGCATACTTATTCCTATGAATGATAATAATAATAAAAAAACTGTTTGACTATTACTCGTTATACAGCCAAATTGAATCAATATTATATATCAAATGTATGTCACGCAGAAGGTTTGGTGAGTATATATATTACAGAAGCTGATAGATAGCCTTTCTGTGAATGGAAAATATTGGAACGTGGCAGTGCCACCTGTCGTCCGATATGCACCCAAAGGCAATCTGTAGAGTTTTACGTAATATTAATTTCACTTACCAAATTTACAATATTTATAAATCACAGAAGTTGAGATTTTTCGTTTCTGTTATGAGATTAAATTGCAACATACCACGCCACCTGTTGGCCGATGTGCATCCAAAATGGACCAGTAAAGCTTTACATAAAATCGATTTCACTTATAACTTCAGTGTATCACAAAATTTATTGTTAAATCACAAGAGTTAAAATATTGCCTTTCCGTTAAAATGATTAAATTGCAGATTAGCAACGCCACCTGTTGGACAATGTATACATCCAAATTGTATTAGCAGAGGTTATGATGATATATGCCAATATATCATGTTTAATACATTTGTACACTATAGAAGCTCAGATATAGCCGTCCCATAAATGGAGGGTTTCATTGCATAGCACCGTAATCTATCGGGCGATATATCCCAAATGAAATTCAAATAAACTCCAATTTAGGGCAAGATCTAATATTGTAACAAGTTTGGTCGAATTCCATACATTGATTCCTGAAATACAAAATCCACAAAATTTTTCCATGAGTTTAAAATTTTGTAATTTTTTTTCACCTCACAGCTACTGATTATTGGGAAGCATTCTTTACTGACGTGCTAACAAAACGTTAAACTGAAAATGTAAAAAATGCTCTATTCTCTATCATGCTAAAAATTATAAATTTCGAATAACTTACGAAGTTTTTAAATTAGAATGTTGCAAATCTCTCAATAAGATTCTTATCAACATCATAAGTGATATTTTAAAACTGGTCCGATCTCTCTGCAATCATTTGTTCTTGAGATATAGTGTACATGAACTAACGGGCTATCACACTAATAGGTGCCGATACACATTAACAGATACCATACCAACCTTTTGACTTCCGGATTCCTCACGCCACAAAACGTGTAAAAAAATCAAAAGCTGAAGTCAAAAATTTTAAAGGTTAACCTAGTTTCCCAACCAATAGTACTAAAAAGTCATTTTGTCATATTCGTTATAATTACACTGTTACAGAACGTGTTATGACGGTGTCACACTTGAACGTTCTATATAGAACTAGAATTGTACGTTTTATAGATGGTACAAATCAAACATTTTCAGAACGTTCTAAATAATACTATTTCTGAACGTGTTTTAGAACGTTCTTTTGACACGAAACACGGTGTTTGAACTATTGAAACCGTTATTAGACGTTCACAGAACGTTCCTGTGCTACTTGGGTAGGAACTGACCATATAATCTTACGGGAAATGAGCATTTTGATAGCTAAACGGTCGCAGTCCGTAAATTGATGTTATGAAAGTATAATTGTGGAACACGGATTTTTTTTTTTTTTTTTTTTTTTTTTTTTACGGGCAAAAGCCGTTAATCTACCAAAATAGCTCAAATATGCCATAAAACTGTATTTTATGGTCAAATCTTTTCAAATGTAAAGTGTTAGCTTTTCTGTGACGTCATAAAAAAACACTCCATATTTGTAATGGAAAATATAATTGTATTTTTATCGATTGAGAGATTTTATTTACACATTCGTAGAAATAGCGATTGATATAGAAGAGCTATTGTTTTCCTATTTTAATTCAAAGAGTTTTTGTTGCCAATATATACATATTTTCTACAGAGTATTGTCATAGAAAAGGAATAGCAAAGAAAAGTTCTTATTTTCATAACAAACATGCCTGATTGCTCCCGACTGTTTGATTTCCATCACTTCAATACAGATATTGAAAATCAAGTTTAACAGTATGCTTTTTGAATTGCCAAGGTAAATTAGTTAAAGGTTTGTTAAGTCTTAAATTATTTAAATATGTTTTTTTTTTAATATGTATCATATTTATGTTTTTAAGTTTTCTAACGTTTGCGAAAAGCATGTACTAAGAAACCTGCACATATTTGTCGGATTACAGATCATAAATTTAGGTGTTTTCTTACTAAATAATTCATATGTATGCTAAATCTAGTTTAATTTGTGCTAAATTTCGCTTCTACTTTCAGGGCCCGAGTGCCAAATTTTTGTGCCCGTGGCACTTTCTACATTTCATTCCCTCTTTGAAAATCCAATCCTCCCCCCTCCTCCAGAAAGAAAAAAGGTTGTTATTATACTATGATCTATAGCAGGCGTTAAAACGAGACTGATTGGGAAAATTATTTTGGCAAAAAAATCAATATGTTTCTGACTTTAATAAAATTACTTCACTCAGTCAAACAGTATTTTATTTTAAAATTTTCTTCATATATATAAATAAAACACAGTTAGAAAACACGAAAAAGAAAGAAAAAAAAAACCTGGGGTATTTAGATATTTTTAACTATAAGTAAAATTTTGTGATCCCCCTCCCCCCCCCCTCTCCCAGAAATTGAGCCAGGCCCAGTCTACTTCGAGTAATACATTAAAATAAATATTAAAAAAAAATTAAACCCAACAAAACTTATAAAGTTCATCTTAATGTTTATAAATACTGCTTTATACACGTGTAAGTATACTCTCTCTAATACCCGTTGCTGTAGCCGAAAATATAGTTTTAAAAGTTAAAATACTCAACGATGTGTTTATGTAACTTATAGTATGTGTTTCGTCTGCTTGTTTTAGTTTGTTATCTGATAAGGAAAAAAAATCCTTTTCAGATTTTTTAAACTTTTCCTCGTTTAATTATGCCCACCAGCGGACGAGCGGTTCTGCGCTGAAAGCTGGTAGATGGGAGGTGTCGGGTTCAATCCCAGTTCGCACTCATCAACAGAGCCGTTCGGAGTTTTCCATGGTTTTCTTCGAAGCTCGCGTAAATACGATCTAGGACCCCTTAGAAAGACCCCCATTGACGGCATTCCCCCTGTATGCCTAGGACACATACGGAGTCAATCGGCCTTAAATCCTACAACCAACCAACTAACCTCGCTTAATTATAAATACTTAATAACTTTTCATTCATTTTAATTATAAATTTTAAAAAGTGTTTTTCTGCTTTAAAAAAAAAAAAAAAAAAAAAAAAAAAAATCTGTAAAAAAATATATGATATAAATATTTAGAAGGATATATACGCTGTGGTGGTTAGACTTTAATGCTTTTTAATTAGAAATTAAGCCTTGATGCTGGCTGTATTTGAAGAAGTATTGTTTCTATATATAATGATCAATAAATAGCGTCGTTTAACTGTGATTTTCTTTTTAATTAGAGTTATATTTTGTTAAGATTCCTGTACATTTAATAATATTAACCCGATCAGGTTATAGTGGGTCATTGGATACCCGAGCTATTTTTCTTATATTTCATCCGTCAGAATCCACGTATAAAAGAAATACCTATCTACCGTGTCCATGACTTTTTTCGTAAAAATACCATTCTTAAACTTTATTATGCAATTTGAATTTTTCAAATATCTCAATTTGTTCAAAAGTTATAAATTTTTATTAGATGCCTGAATTTTATTGAAATGAGTGTATTTCTGATGAAATATGAAATATTTGTTAAAATTTATTTTGCAATATTCATTGTCTGCCCTTAAATTAGAAGTATTCAAGAATTTTATCACATATTCTTTCATTACAATTTACGTGTTCTAACATTGCCTGGGTCTTCAGCAACCTATGATAAACTGACAAGGTGCCGAAAAATACGATAACCTGATCGGGTTAATTTCTATTCTCAACTTATTCTTCATTAAATGCCTTAATTACAGTAACTCCTCCTCGTTTCAATTTTTCATAAGCTTTCTACTGAAAGAAACAAACTGTAGGGCAAAAAGTTCATATTAGTGGTTTAGGATTGTGCAAAATTTAATCTCATGAATTTTTAATAAATTTGTTTGAATTTAAACGAAGTTTCAAAGTGTGGTGTTTAATAAATTAATAGTTATGATTTTTTTTTTAATTGAGACACAACTGAATTATAGGTGGCAACCTATGCTATAAAGTCTAAGCCTCTCACCAGTGGTCAGTGTGAATGAGATTATTACTTGAAAAAAAACTGAAATTAATGTATTTATTGATTACTTTTGTGCTTAGATCACGGGACTGAGCAGACGAAATTGGAAAGAACCAATCAACCTTTAGGCAATTTTTACGACTTATGCAATAAGTTCGATCGCAGTGCTACCTGGAAAGCTTACGTTTTCGAGCTTCGTATATTCTAAGCACTGTAATATAGCCAAACGTCTAATACGAGAAATGTGATAGATTCTCATTGCCTCAACAGTTTAGCGCATGCTCAAATGTTCTCATTTTGACGTTAAAGAAGTAATTTTGTGTTTTAATCTTTCTATATACAAATGGCTAAGAGAATTTTTTCCTGTAAGTCCGTGGCTGAACGAAAGTTGATTGACTAAGCGAGATTTTCTTCTGTTTGCCTGTGTGTTGTTGCCACCAGCTTTTCATACTTTAGTTATTTAAAAAATTGTCACCAGCTTTTCATACTTTAGTTAAATTTTAAAAAAGTCTAATTGTCCGATCGATAAGTTAATTAAACCGACGGATTCAGAAAAAATGCCCCTTTCATTTGGTATCTTATTTGTAACGAAATTTTGATACGATTTTTTAAAATTAATTAAAATGTGAAAATAATAACCTTGGAAAATCTTTAAATGTGGACATTTAAAATTTTAATTGCTGCTAAAAATAAAAAATAAAAATAAAATAAAATATTTTACTCATGCACATGAAAAAATGAAAATTGAAAATTGAGTAAAAAAAAAGACAAACAATTTAGATAAAGTTGCACGAGAGTTCCAAAAATTAATGAAAATATAAATAAACGTTAAATAAATAAAGTAGTCGTCTGCTCAATCACATGATATTTAATAACAAAGAATCGAATTCAGTAAATATGGAAAAGAAAAGAAAAGAAAGAAACAAAATAATAATAATAATAACATAAACCAACGGAAAACCAAAGCGGGCTTTAAAGCAATTTCATGATTTCTTTAAATTTTATTTTTGTTTGTAAAGCGATATAGAAAAGAGTTTCCTTTAAATATAGTGACCAGCCAAGCGAGAAAAGCCTTTGTTGATTCACTACTTTCATTGATTTCACGAATTAAAAAATGATTTCGTTAGCAAACTTTGATCTATTATAACGCAAGCAGCATCAGGCCGGGTTTTGTACATTTCGAGTTTGATTTTGAAATTTTTCTCGCATTCGGAATTCGGTTCGTTCCCGAACCGGGGCTTTGCTAGTATATATTATTTTATAACTGAAGTTTCAATTTATTTAACCCCAAGTTTTTAACCATGAATATATACTTAGACTGCAATACAACCTTTTTTCAATCCGTTTATATTTATGTTTGTTAAAAATAATTATATATATATATATAAATATATAGGTTTCGCTATTTGTACGATAATGTATTATGGAATAATTTATTCAGAAATATTTATTGTACTTAAATTAAATTAAAATAGTACAGCAATAGCATATTTTTCGAGCGAAAAAAAAAAGTACATGAATAAGTTTTTGTACATTTAATTTAACAATAAACATTTCATAATATAAAGAACTTTTATCACAGTAAAATAATGTATATATGTACATATATATGTATATATATATATATATATATATATATATAATTACATAAGAAAGGAATTTATAACACTTTTAACACCTAAAGTGTTTTACTGAGATACTGATATATTTTTTTTTTTTTTTAAAGAAGTACATTTCTACATTTAGGTAAAACAACGTAGTTCATTAAGATGAATTCTTCTCGAATAAATTTAACCCTTTTTTTCCTGTATTTTAAAAAAATTTGAAAATTGTAACTCTATTCCTATCTTACATTAAAGAACCTATTTAATTATACAGTTTGTCTCACATTTTCTAATGAATATGTATTAACTGTTTCCTTTTACCGATATTTCAAGTTAATGTTACAGTTGAAAAGGGAACCGGAACGTACATTTCCATGTTTTATTTATGTTATCGAATGTTACAGATCTTTATTTCGAGAAGAGTGGAAGTGCCTTGTCAAGGATATTAGAAAAGGGATTAGAAAAATGTCAAGAGCTGAAATAAAATCTCTAGCACAGAAGGATTCCTTTATTATTATTATTATTATTATTATTTAATCTTACTTATAAAACATATTAACTGAGCCTGTTTAAAATTTACTTTATACAGGCAAATTCTTCACGAAATTTTGTTTCGTTTTATATTATCTCACGTTTTATTGCTTATATAAAAATAAAGTAGGTCGCTTAAAAAAAAAAAAAAAAAAAAAAAAGAAATAAAATAAAAAGAAATAAAATAAAGAAATAAAATAATAATAATAATAATAATAATGATTAATATATTTCAATAAAGATTAAGGGCACATATATTAATCAGGTAAGTACAGTTCAAGAATATATAATTTTATTAGTTTATTTCATTAGTTGAGTATTAAATATACAAATGTGCGACAAAATAATGTTAATAATTTAACACAGCACTTTGCTGCTTATCTGTAATAATAGTTGGTAAATTTTCTTGGAAATTCAGAAGTGCTAAACATCATATATATATATATCAGATTTTTTTTTTTTTTTTTTTTTTTTTTTTTTTTTTTTTTTGTGAGAGTGAAAGGAACTAACAACATATTAAAAAAATCAAATAATGTTTTGGATCACACTAAAAAGTAATGCTTGAATGAGATTGTAGCTGTAGGATATCACTATGAGGCTCTTTTAACTGTCTGAATTTACTCGTACCTGTATTCAGTTGTATGTCATTAGTACTTATACTAATGGAGATGTAAAGCTTTCTTTTAAAAATTTGGAAAAAATCCGTGCGTTTTTTTTGTTTATAACATGCACGGTTTTTAAAGTAAATGCTATGTGGTAGTTCAGAAAATTCGTCTACCCGACATTCAAACCGAAATTTTATTTTTGAAAATGGAAAATTAGCTGAATGTTTCTCTTTTCTCTGTATACAATACAAATCTTATCAGCAGCTTCAGTAGTCGTAACATTTTAATGCAAAAAGCGAAAAGCAAAACAAATGTCGAATGTGTTTTGTTTTGTCTTCCTGAGATTCCATTTTAAAGATCTCTTTAATTTTAATTCACACAAAAACATAACATTAAAACTCAAGCATACAACGCTGTAGAGCAAAGAATTTTTGTATAAAACACGTAATACTCGTAACACACGTATATCTCTTGTTCATTTGTTTTCTCTGCTCAAAAAATTAAATTAAAAAACAAATAAGCAAAAAACGTTCATGACATTTTATTTAATAGAATAATCGGAAAATGTGAATTGCAAACTAGACCCAACATTAAAAAAACAATAATATTTTCATTTGTTTATTTATTTATGGTGCAATATTTAACGCACAATCGCTCACTTGTCGAAGGTTGGCTCGTCTGACAAAATACTTATTCATGTTACTTTTTAATTACTAATGAAGGTTCAACAAACCAACCGAAAAAGTTGTTGGAACATTTTAAAAAGGTTTTTATATGAAATTGACTTTGTCATCGT
Organism: Salticus scenicus; assembly: GCA_963930645.1. Classification (NCBI taxonomy): domain Eukaryota; kingdom Metazoa; phylum Arthropoda; class Arachnida; order Araneae; family Salticidae; genus Salticus; species Salticus scenicus. The sequence goes on from OZ005653.1 coordinate 46,889,333, forward strand.
GTCTTCGAGTCACGCTAATAAACAATGCCCCTCCATTTTAAAGTAAATATAAGTTGCTCAGTTTGTCGCTCCTTGGCTTAGTTGGTTACAGCGTCGCGTTAATAACGCGATGGGCGAGAGTTCGATCCCCGAACGTCTAACTTGTTAATTTTTACAGATAATTAGTTGAAAATGTATTAATTGATAACAAACAAACAAAAAATAATAATAATAAATAAATAAATAAATAAATAAAATAAAATAAAATAAAATAAAATAAATGTTGACTACACAGTATTTTAAGAATTTTTGAAGAGTTTTTTTTTTTTTTTTTTCTTAAGATTTTTTAAAAATATATTAGAAAACGCAAAATAAAAATTTAAGTAAGAAAAAAAAATTTTTTTAGAAGCTTTTTATTGAAATTAGATTTCGTTATCGCGTCTTCGCGTCACGCTAATAAACAATTCAGCTAAACTTTCCAGTAAATGTCAGCGGTTCTTATCGTCGCTCGTTGGCTCAGTTGGTTAGAGTGTCCAGTTCCTAATGCAATGGTGGTGAGTTCCATTACCGAAGGAGTGATGTGTTAAATTTTCCCGATAATTAATAGAAAATGTGTCAGTTGATAAAAGAAAATTTTTCATTGTCTACACAGTATTATAAGAATTTTTGAAGAGTTTTTTTTAAGCAGCCTTTTTTTAGATACTAAATAACACATAATATAAAGTTAAGTAAAAATAAATAAATAAATATTTTTTTTAGAAGCTTTTTATTGAAATTGGATTTTTGTCATCGTGTCTTTGTGTCACTCTGAAAAAGAAGGTGCCTTCACTTTAATGTAAATTGAAACAATCCTTTTAGAGCGTCATGGTGATAACGCTATGCTCGTGTGTTCGTTCCTTGAAAGCCGATGTGTTACGTTTTTGCAGATAATTAATAGAAATGATGACAGTTGATAAAATAAAATCTTTCATTTTCTACACAGTATCCTGAGGAATTTTGATAGTTTTTTTAAGAGACATTTTTGAGTTACTAAAACGCATAAAATAAAAATGTCAGTAAAAATAAAAATAAAAATAAAGATAAATAAATAAATTAAAAAAATAAAATTAAAAAATAAAAATAACACTGAACGTTTTTCATTGTTGTGAAGCTCTAAAAAGTCTAAAATAAAAATTTATTCTTGCAGAGGCATGTTCTAAAATCATAAAAATTTCATTAACACGTTCGCTGCCGGTTTCACGTGACTAAAATTTTAAATGACGTTTTTTCCCTTTAACCCGCCGAATAAGTTTGACGTGTTGCACAAGAGCGCTACATCGCCAGATGTTATAGGCTTTGTGTTTACTTTTGCTTGTTTGCGTCATGTGTTACGTCAATACGCTGTATTACGTCAAACGTGTAAAACTTCATCTGCTCGTTACAAGCAAACTCTGGAGTTAATGAGTAATAAGTTAAATTTCCATAGCAAATAGTTTCGTTTGTACTGAGCAGATAAAATATCTCGCTGACGCCATCACTTCGGTTGCATATTGATGATACGTGTTTTATTAGAGAGAAAGTATTCTATTTTGAAATACCATTCCATGGAGGATCAAATTTTTGATCGCATGTTTCCGGACCACTTCTTGGGCTGAGTCCCCGACCGTTGCCAATCGCCCATTGCGCAGCACTAGTGTGACGTAAAACCCAACCAACCATCTATTTTGAAATATGAATATTTGTGATGTTTGCGTTAGTACTGTTTGGCTGGTTGAATAGAGTTGGAATTTAAGGGGTTGGTTTGTTGATTGTGTTTTACGTCACACTAGTGCTGCGCAATGGACAATTGGCGATGGTCTGGGTCTCACCTCAAGAGTTGTCTCACCTCAAGACATGCCATCACAATTTTGATCCTCCCCGGAACGGATGACTCTCTCGCTTCGTAGACACCCAGAGGTATAATTAATATGGGAACATGGAAAACATTGCGGGTACGACAGATTTTATGAGCACCAGCCACCATTAGTATACACAATGGTTTTTGGCAGGCTCGAGTACCGAACCCGCAATCTTCCAATTCCGAGCCCGGCGCTCTACCGACTGGGCAACCACGATCCTGAATTTTAGAGGCATATTTTTGAATTTCATGCTAATACTGGTTGCTACAGTACAAAATTTTTTATACTTTTTAATTTCATGCATTTTGAGATAGGGGTATAGTGAACAGATCAGAGTACCATTATAATAGAGAATCGTTAAAATTTGCTATAATTATCCAGTTGCGGATTTATTTTTTCATTCCTAATGAATGAGGACTATAAATAAAATATTAATGATAAATAATTTACTTTATACAACTTTTGAAAACTTTTAAATTTTAAATTCCTAAGTAAAAAAGTATGCTTCATACTTTTTTGTTAAATAAATCCTTGTCGAATCCTGTTCTTAGTCAGTGTAAGAACATGATTCGATAAGGATTTATTTAACAAAACCTTATGAAGAGTACTTTTTTTACATAGGAATTTTTGCTAATGTTCGGACACTTTTGTTACCGACTGTACTTATAGCTGTTAAATTATTGGAAATAAAAAAACTATCATCTAAACACTTATCATCAATTACTAAAGCAACATACTTTTCAGGGATATTTGGTGTGATTGTATAATTTAAGTTTTATTTTTGTATTTGTGATTAGTTATGAATTCGTAATTATTTTTTTTTTCTTTTAATTCTATTTTATGAAAATTTTCCTTTTGTCCTATGTATTATTATTATTCGGATTTTTTTTTTTTCAAGACGCGTTTTCTTTTTAGGTTAGATCGCCGAAAAGCTCGCTTTCGCATGCCGCCGGTGTAAGGTTGCTATTCGGAACACGATGCGAAATGGCGCCTTCTTGGCGATTTTCGAAATTTCGCCAAGCGGCAGCCTAAAGTAAACTTTCACCTATAAAGCAATACGTCACATCCCGCGCTGGCGCGGGATCGGCAGCGAACGTGTTAACAAGAAACTTTTAAAGAAAAATATAGATATTTGACTTTTGCAAAAGATGAAAAATTTTTAAATATTCCAAATATTTCAAAAAGCATTCGAGAACAATATTCTTTTTATATAAGTATCTGTTAGATTTTTCTAAAATGTTCTATGACCTTTCTGGACTGTTCTTAGACTTTTGGTTAGAGCGTCATGCTGGTAACTCGATGATCCCGGATTCAGTCCTTAAAAGACGATATGGTACTTTTTTGCAGATAATTAATAGAAAAATTGTCAATTGATAAAAGAAAATCTTCCGTTGTTTACGCAATACCCTCAGAAACTTTGATTAGTTTTTTTTAAGAATCTTTTACTTTTTTTGTAACTAAAATACACGAAATAAAATTTAAGTAAAAAATAATTTTTTAACGTTAGAAGCTTTTTATTGTGAAGCCCTAAAAAGCATAAAATAAAAATTTATTCTAGCAGACACATGCTAGAAAGAAATGAAAGTTTCAACACTAAGGAAATTTTAGAGAAAAATATCGGTATTTCCTTTTTGCAAGAGATGAAAAATTTTTAATGTTCAAATTTATTTTAAAAAGCTTTCGAGACCAATATTCTTAGTTATTAGTTTTTGTATAATCATTCGTTAGGTCACAAATTTAAAATGTCTCGAAAGCTTTTTTAAAATATTTTGAACATTAAAATTTTTTCATTTCATGCAAACGATTGCATTTTTCATCTCTTGCTAAGTTCTTCTCTAAAACTTTCTTAGTGCTGAATTTTTAATTTCTTTGTAGCATGTCTTTGCCAGAATAAATTTTTATTTTATGCTTTTTAGTGCTTCACAATAAAAAGCTTCTAACGTTAAAAAATGATTTTTTACTTAAATTTTATTTACATTCTAACACTGAAAATGGGGAATTTTGTCATATTTGCAATAATCACAATGAGACAGAAACCCATACATTTAGGCGTGTTTCGTAGAACAGGAACTATATACTTTACGAATAATACAAAGCACACCTTTACAGAACGTTCCGAATAATACTATTTTTAAATGTTCAATAGAAAGTTCTTTTGATACAAAGCATGGAGTTTGAACGATTGTATCCATCATCAAACTTTGAAAGAACGTTCCGGTGCTAATTAGGGCGGTCATTGCAAATCTTACTATTTTATTTTATTTATTTCATTACGTAGAAGGGAGTGATTGAAAAGATAAAGTTCAATGGTTATTATTAAATTTGCGCAATATAAAGTTTTTTTTTTTTTTTTTTTTTTTTTTCATCTGAAAGGAGCGTGCAAATTGCCATCAATGTAAGTATATAAACGAATTGTGAGAGACGTGGGTCAGGAATTTTTAAAAATGTTTAAAAATATTATATGTGTGCTGTTTATCTTTCTCAAGTGATTGCTTCACGCTTTGTGTAATTATGCGTGCAATGTATGTACTTAATGATATTTAGGTGAAAACTACATGAAATGCAATTTTGAAAAAATTCTCCTTTTGAAATTTAACAAAATTATAAGCAATTTTTAGATATTTTTTTCTCAAAAACGCAACGTACATAGAACATTCAGTATTTGCCGGAGTTCAAAAAATTTTTTCGATATATCATAGTACAGTCACCCAAAAAAAAAAACGCCACCCCCCCACCTAATTTCGCCGTAAATTATCGTAGAAACATGTGACTGGTACCGATCGATTTGTAATAACGTCTAGTTTTTAATGGTGTAGTTAGATTTTGCTAAAGGGGTCATCTACATATTAAAACTGGCATTAAATTCATTTTCTTCAATGGCAACCCTTTTTTTGACTTCAGATTCAGATTTCTGTGATCAAGGCGGTTCGAAAAACATACCTATTTATATACCTTCAATCAATTTTAAATAGAGTTACACGTGAAAATGTATTAGGGGTCCGTCTATACATTCAGAATATATAAATCATGATCTACCATCCATTATACATTATTTATTAAGTACCACACCGGAAAAAATTTAAAGAAATGTTAATTATAAAATAAAAAAAAATGACTAATTCACAGAACTTTCTGACTTAGTTTATGAATTAAAAGATTTTTATTGGTTTCTATTGATTAAACATCAGGTAGTTCACTTCATACGAAGAAAATTAAGTAGCTTGAATAGATATTAAAATCTCTATCAAAAGAGAAAAAAAAAAAGGTGAATGGTTTTAAATTTGTTTGAAAATTCAAATTTATTTTAACTCAAGCTGCCGTATAATTGTCTGAAACGGCGGCACTCAACCTGGTTCCCACGGCCGTTTCACAGTGCCAATGGGAGTTTGTTCTGATACTGCAGTACTTTCATTTTCTTTAATTTAATTGACTTTTTAAAAATATTAAAACAGATTTTTTTATTTTTATTTTTTTTTTTTTTTAATTAATTATTTTTTTTTTCATGACATTATTAAAAACTTTTATATAAATCTCCACGATATTCTTTTGCTTTTATATTTTATAATGTGTAACAAATTAATATGCAAAATAATAAATCCTACTAATTAATGGGATGTTCTAAAATTCTACTCTTTAACACAGATACCGAAGTGGACGGTGGGTGTAGAAAGGCTGAGTACCCTTAATCTAAATCTTCACTTGAAAAGGTCAAAATGTTACATAACTCTTTTTTCTTAAGGAAAAAAAAAAGATAAGGAGGAGGAGGAAAGATCAAAACGAATAGAAAGCATCTTAAACGTTAATACCCTTTAAACACTGGAAAAGGGCGGGGTTTCGTATTGTGTGTCATTTGGGAGCTGTAGATTGCCAGAAAATTACTTTATGTAATAAAACTTTTCATTTAAAGGGTATTTAAAGCAGACCATAGACATACATAGACCATAGCAATACATAGACCATTCAGAAAAAAAGTACCATTCATCTGGTTCATGAAAAATAAAGAACATTTTCTGGCATTGCTCTATGTATATACATTCTTGTCAACCTAACCCGGAAGATTACTGGTCCCGCCCCTTTCCGTACATTTTTTTCACATCAGTCTTTTTAGCGCCCTGTCAGCCATCGGTGGCTGACACTGATGTTTCCATTTAGGCCAAGTCAGCCGGCAGTGTAAAATATGATATAAAACTACAGAACTTACATAGTTTTAAGTAATTATTGACACTTTATTTAAAATTTACTTCATTTTTTTTTTTTTTTTTTTTTTTTTTTTTTTAAATAGGATTTTTATAGGATTATATCGTTAAGGCCCAATGGGGTTTATTGAAACTCGATAAACATAACACGCTTCTAAGCAGCACGTGTGGCCTGAATGGGATTTCCATAAGAATTCGCGTGGCGCTCATGAGTTAATCGTAAATGTATTTGAAGTTAATTACTCTAAAAATTAAATTGTGTACACACAGGGGCGGGAACTAACAATGTTACGGGTTAGGTTGGCAAGTATGCATATATATTTTGCTTGAATTATAAAAAATTATAACACATTTTCTTCTTTTTTTTTTAGTATTTTGTGTTTATATGTCTCATTAAAAATAAATAATATATTCATTTATAAACATTTCCATACAGTAATGTATATAAACATATTGATTAAAGAAGTTTTGTTGATATTATATAATTATTCTTCTATCTGTATAGTATATTAACACAAATATATTTTGTAAATTTCGCAGCATCGAAAAACAGCAACATAGCTTCCATATCAAAGCTTAATGTAAATAGGACGTAAGCGTACTGTAGCTAGTGTTGAAGTTTGAAAAAAAAAAAGAATAACAGTGGGCTAAAAATACCCCGGAATAAATGAAAATGTTGTTTATTCTGGTTTTAGTCAGGTGATATCACTCGTGCTAAATAGCTGGATCCGCCCTCTCTTAAGCTCAGGTTCAGCTCATCATTAAAATATTGTTTTTAATATCTGCCGCACCAAAATGTTCAAAACACAAATGCCAATTTTCATATATTTTGAAATCTTCCCGTTTCAACTTTAAAAACATTTAGATTAATTTTATTTTGAATTTTTAAATTTAGACGTTTAAAGTCTTTTAAATGAAATTTCAGGATTCTGTAAGATCAATATCTATATATTTGAAAGTAATAAGGCAATTCCTTTGTTTTAAATTTTTATTCCATATTAACTGTGACTTTGATTTCGTGATTAGGAAATTGAAAATAAATACTGTTGAGCTATGTTCCAATAATAGATCTTATACACTTAAAATATATATATATAAATAATAAACCAATTTTTCACTATTTGATTCTGTATTAAAAAACTTTTAATAGAAATTTGATATTTTATTATGTTACATTATGGGATAAATTTTAAATAACACAAAGCTTACAAACGGTACAGTAACCAAATGCAAATATGTCACAACAAAATTTAAACAGAAAATTCATGGTAAAAAATCTTTTTAAAATTATTAAATATTTATAATAATAATAATAAAACGGTTGTCGAATGCATAATTGCTGTTTCATGCAATCAGTTTCGCTGTACCGTGTTTTCTAAAACATGATATTTAACTAGAGGTGTACGTTCTCTTGAATATTGAAATGCGAAAAAAAATGTAACAGGGTTAAAATAGAATTTTAGCAGCGAAAAACTAGAAAAAGATATTTAATACTTATGAAGAAAGACTTAACATATTAGGATCGGATATATTCCTCTCTTGTACCGTAAGCCACGCCTTTTCACAATTTTTCTAAAACTTTATAATATAAAACAAAATAATTTTGCATATTTGTAATTAAATCATTTAAGTTTTGTCTTCAATAATCGATGTAGTAAATACCATTGTGATTTATGCATACCAGCGTCACATATAGAGTCAAATAGGAATATGCAAATTAGTCTTTTTTTAAAATAGTGTTTCAGCGAATCAGAGGCGGGGCTTCTTTTTTTGAAATTCTTTCACAATCCCTGACCTACATTGTGATAACTTTACAAAAATATTCCAATTTGTATAATAAACATCGAAATATTGCTTAGGAAACAAAAAAAAAAAAAAAAATAACATAAAGGTAAATTAAAATAGTTTTCCGTCAAATTATATACAAACATTTACTTATAGAGGATACAGATTATAACAAGTGACGGCCCCCTAACAGGAATAAAAAGTGAAATATCACTGTAACTCAAAAAATAGTGTTAGGAACGAGCTGTAAATTTGGAAACCCATGTTTTTGATGATGCCCGTTCTATTCGTGCAAAAATTAACATAGGTCATAATTCATAATTTTTTCAAATATGAATTTATTAATAATTTTCATAATTCAAAAAATGTTTTTTTAGCAAAAATTTGCATGGAATATGTTTGGGTCACTTCATTCTAACGAATAAAAAAAAACAAAATTTAAATATCATAATTATTTTGGAAGATATGATTTAATGTTTGTCACATTCATTTAACATTAGCATCCCCAAACTTTGACAGCTTATAACTCTATGAAAAATTGAGCGAAATATATAAACTATACCATTTTCCGTGATGATTTGATCCAAAGAATTCAAATAAATTATAAAAAATGGGGGTTACCATTGGAAAAAATGAAGTTGATGTCAGTTTTAATATGTAGACGACCCCCTAAGTAAAATCTAACTATAACATAATAAACTAGACGTTATTACAAACTGATTGGTACCAGTCGCATGTTTCTACGATAATTTACGGCAAAATTAGGTGGGGGGGTGGCGTTTTTTTTTTGGGTGACTGTACATGAACGTGATTTTTTAAAAGATGTTTAAACTAACTTTATGTTACTTTGAACTAAATGAAGTAATTATAAGCGTTACCATAAAATAATTATGTTTACTAGCAAAATAAAAAGCATGAATATACATATAAATTTTCTGAATGTCCGCATAAATTCTTTTATACAAAATCTTTTGTGAATGAAATTTAGATAAAACATATTTTCAATTTGTTAATAATTTCTTTGCTGTGTATATCACAATATGTATATGTTATATTGTTTGTACACATACGTATACATATATGTTATATGTTATATATATGTTATATATATATTATATATATTATATGTTATACATTACAATGTATACTTATGTGTTATATGTATACATTTTATTCATAACTAGCAGGCTTTGCCCGCTTCGCTGAGCACTATACTTAATGAACTGTCAAAATTCCATATTATTATTAATAACCTAAGTTAAAGTTTCTTCTGTGCTCTGTAGAGGTTTTTCCCGCTCGCAACGTGAGCTTCCGGGTCCACACTGCCTTCGCTCCGTCCACAGCAACTTACCCGCTTCTTACTTTCCTTTCCCCAGCTGCTAAGTTAGAAGTTTTGCGAAATCTCACCAAAGTACATAATGCGTACACCTAATCAACATCCACACACCAAAATTCATCATTCTAAGATAATGTAAGGCGAACACAAACGTGTTTTTACGATAACGTGTTTTTACGAGTGTTCATTGCCCCCCCCCGACCCCAAAGGGGTAAGGGGGTGAATTTCGTAAAATCCCGTTGCAATAAGTGTCGGATGCATATAAACAATTTGCGCACCAAATTTCGTGACCGCAGATCCCATAGGTTTCCCAAGACAAATTTAGTGCTAAAAGGAGGGGGAGGGTCTTGAATTTGCTACTTCGTAACAGCCCCCTCCCCCCCCCCAAAAAAAAAAAAAAAAAAAAAAAAAAAAAAAAAAAAAAAAAACGAAAATGTGTTTTTGGAAATATTCTAAAGGAGACAATGGCTATTTTCAATACCTTTGTAACATCTTTAGTATAGCTCTACTAAAAAATCCGGAATTTCTAAAATTTCACACCCCCCGAAAACGATTTTCCCCCTCTCTCCTTTAAGAATCAAGAATTCCAAAATCGTGCATAATGTTCTATTTATACCAAAGGCTTGTCTCATCATGTGCAATTTCTTCACCTTGAAGTAATTTGAGGCCGAGTTATGCTTACAAACGTTTTTTTTGCTTCCTGTCCCCCTGGGAGGAAGGGAGTATTTTGATAAATCCCGTTTCTTTAGGTACCGGATGCATATAAACAATCCAAGCACCAAACTTCGTGACCGCAGCTCTCATAAATTTCCCAGGACAAGTTTAGCGTTAAAAAGGGTGTCTCAATTTACCCTTTATAACGCATTCCCTCCCCCCCCAACCCCCCCCCAAAAAAAAAAAAAAATAAAATAAAATAAAAAATGATAAAATTTAAATAAATTAAAAAATTAAAAAATGGCAGATAACAAAAAATAAAAAACATCTTTTGGATATATCCTAAAGAAGTTGCACAGCTTTTTTCAACATCCTTGTTCCATTTTTGGCAGAGTTCTACCCAAAAAGCCAGAATTTGCGAAACTTCCAGCCAAAAATCGATTTTCCACCTTCCTGTCCTTAAAAATAGAAAATTCCTAAATTGCAGATATTGTAAAAATTGTACTCATATCTAGTCTTTCCATGTGCAATTTCTTCACTGTGAAGTAATTTGGAGCCGAGTTAAGCTTACAAAGTTGTTTTTGCCTTCTGTCCCCCCATGGGGGGAATGGGGGTAATTTTGATAAATCCCGTTACTTTAGATGTCGGATACATATAAACAATCCAAGCACCAAAACTCGTGCCTACAGCTCCCACAGATTTCTAGGGACAAATTTATCGCTAAAAAGTGTGTACAGATTTCCCTCTCGTAACCTCCCCTCCCCCCCCTCAAAAAAAAAATAAAATAATAATAATAATAATAATAATAAAACGCAAACCACAAAAAACTACAAATGTGTTTTAGGAAATGCCCTAAGAAAGTCGCATAGCCTTTTTTCAACATCTTTGTTCAATTTTTTGTAGAGTTCTACTCAAATGAGGAGTTTTCGAGTTTCCCGCCAAAAATCGATTTTCCCCCTTCCTTCCTTTAAAAATCGAAAATTCCTAAATCGCAGATAACGTTTTACTTGTACTCATGTGTAGTCTCCCCATGTGGAATTTCTTTATTATGAAGGAATTAGGAGCCGAGTTATGCTTACAAACGTGTTTTTCTCTTTTGCTCACCACAGGGGGGAACGGGGGGGGAATTTCGAAAAAGTTGATAGATATAATTTTAAGTTAGGTAAAGACCTAAACTCCTGCCAAGCGCAGTTGAATTCCGTCTGTCCGCTCTCAAGTGATACCCGGACAAACGTGAATTTTAAGTTGGGTAAAGACCTAAATTCCTGCGTAGGGCAGTTGAATTCTGTCTAGCCGTTCTCAAGTGATACCCGGACAAACATGTTTTTGTCTTTTGCCCCCCAGGGGGAACGGGGGGGGGAATTTCTGAAAAGTTGACAGATATAATTTTATGTTGGGTGAAGACCCAAATTCCTGCCAAATTCCGTCGTTGAATTCCGTCCAGCCGTTCTCGCGTGATGCCTGGACAAACATGTTTTTTCTTTTGCCCCCCAGGGGGAACGGGGGGGAGAATTTCTGAAAATTGAAAAAATCCGACATACAGACACGATGACACACACACACACAGGAAAAACTTTCTGAAGTCATTTTTGGCTTTCATGGCGTGCGAAACGTGAAGATATCGCAAAAATTTTCGATTCTGACAAATTTATAGACAAAAGTCTGATTTTATTAATATAGATTGCATGTTTTTACTTTTTAAAATAAATAACTTTTTATTTTTCACGTAAATTTAAACATTCGACTTACTTTTACGTGCGTGTTTGGTTTGCCACTATATATATATATATATATATATTACGGGTGTTTATTATTAATGAAAATGTTGCATTGTTTTTTTTTTTTTTAAATGTTGATCTTTGCAATAAATTTCTGAATTATGAGACAAGTATGAATCTGTAATATTTTATTGGTACCAAATAGAACTTAAACTAACAAAAATGATCCAAAACCAAGGACGCAAAAATTTTGCGCGAAGTCCTCCATGAGAAGATATTACCCCAAAATGTTTTTGAAAAAACACAAAATTCGGTCTGAAAAGTAAATATGTGAAGTTTGGTTCTTTATTTGTAGGCCTAGCCTTTGTATTTCCACCATATATTTAATTTTACTTTAAGTGTTTCTAAAGTGTTTGCTAATTGTGTTTTATGGTTAACCAAGATTTTTTTCTTCTTTTTTAATTATTATTATTATTATTTAAAGACAGGGGGGGATTAAGGTAAGGATATGCACTGTGGACAAAAAAATATATTTATTTACTTTCTTCTATATTCAATAGAAGAAAGTATTGGATTTGTAAAAATTTTCATCCTCGGGTTTTTGATGGATTTACACATTTTGAGAGCTGTAGAACCCGATTTGACCATTTTTAGAAAATGTCAGTCTGTGTGTGTGTTTGATAATATTTTATGGCGACTGTATCGGAGATACTACTGCACATAATTTCATACAAATTCGTATGTAGTTACACATTGACATAAATTAGTGCTTATCAACTTTTGGTAAAAATTGTCCAACAGCTTGCGTTGCCATCCCGCTTTTTCTAAATTTTGAACATGGTGGTATAGGACAAAATTTTGTATAAATGTGCATGAAGAGAATTATTTTTTAATAATCATTATGAAATTTAAAAGAATTATTTGTAATAGAGGAAGTCAACTGGAAAATAAATGAGCATGTAAGAGGCTCGCCCCCCTCCCCCCCCTGAGGGCAGTAAGTTTTCATGATGGGTATCTTTCAAAAGAGCTCACCAATACCTTTAAACAAATGATTGAACGGTCAATCTGAGATAATTTAAAATAAAGTTACGGTAACAACAAAAAAAAAAAAAAAAAAAAAAAAAAAAAAAAAAAAAGTTATATATATATATATATATATATATATATATTTAATGTAATATTGAGAATAAAATTGACATTTTTTTGGATATTTAGTGTTGTACTAATTCTCTAATATGGAAATCGTCTGCATTATCATGGAAGATAATTTTTTTAAATATTAATTTTAATAAATTATTTTTCTGAGTGAATTTGTATATGAAAATATAGAAGAAAGTCATGCGGTGGCCACAACATACTGTTTTTTTTTTTTTTTTTACATAGTATCTATGAAACAAAAACTAAATTTGTAACTTTAAGCGTGATTTTTATTAAACTAGATACTAGTTTACTTTATCCAAAAGAAAAAAAAAAAAAAAAAAAAAAAAAAAATTTACAAAAGTGACTCATTTTCTAATTCTTTTACACTTTTAAATTACAATTCAGCAAAATACAACTCAATAAAAGAATCACTATCTTGTTTTTATCAATAAAAACATACTCTTTGCAATATCATATCAGATTGTCTGAAAGCGTACACAAAAGACGCATAAACTTGACATACAATGTATCTTTTGCCTGATAAGTACACCCCTGTGAACTGTAAAGTTTTCCTTATTGTGCCGTTCATCGAACAATTCTTTAGTTACAGAGCTATTGCTTTCAACAGGGAATGCATTTCAATGCACATGAATAGACACAGAGCACAGTATCTGTTTTACTCATCGCTTGCTTTGTTTAGCAAATAGGATATTTTCGAGCCGTTTGATTTTAAAGAATGTACTTATAGATAAAATTGAACGATAGAAATAAGGCGATAATATAAAGTTTCAATTCATTATGAGAAAAATTAAAATAATAATAATAATAATAATAATAATTTAGGCACATTTAAGTGAAAAATGTAGAATTTGGATTTGGATTTTGAAAAGTGACATTTTTTAAATAATAAATTATCAGGAAATTAGAACATATTGCAAACAAATGTTTTTCCTTTCTGTATTTTATATATATATATATATATATATATATATATATATATATATATATATATATATATTTATATATGTCACTATTTAATGTAATAATATGTTACGATTTAATACATATCAAAATACATCACTTTTTAATATAATGTAAATTAATAAATGGTATTTCATTTACATTATTCAAGTTATAAATAAATAAATAAATAAAAAGAGAGAGAGAGAGATTAAGGAAAAAACTCACAATTAAGTCTTTTAAAACAATTATATTTAAGTATGAAAAATTATTTCGTTGAAATTTTAAATATTTGAGAAATCTCTGTACGCTTTTCTAAAATACATTAACGTTATTCTCAAAGATATGTTACTAAAGTAAATGAAAAAAAAAAAAAAAAATTGTAATAAACTAAGTTTCCTTACAGAATATAAATTAAATAAATATATTAAAAAAACGAAAATTTAACGGAGAAATTTTCCTTTTAGAAAAATTAAACTAAATCTCAAAAGTTTATTTTAAATAGTTATGTCAGTTATTATTATTATTAATAATATAAAGTTTAAAAATTTATAATAATTAGTCTCCTATTTGAGGTTAATCAGAACAAAAATTGCGAGACAATATAAAATAAGCAGTAAAAATTTAAATAATCTTTTTATTACAAGATAAGTTGTTTAATTGTAATAACTTGTAAGTAATCTAAATTATAGTTAATAAATAAATTTAAAAAAAAAAAAAAATCTTTTTTTTTTTTTTCATGATATTTAAAATTTCATCGGGAATATGCATACAGAAATATTTTTGGAAGAAATCAATAACATTTAAAACAAATAGCAACATAGTCAAAACTTTTGAAAAACTTATTTATCTATTTATTATTTTTTTTAATGTAAAAATAAACTCATATAAATTTATTCCCAAAGAATATTATTCTGTATGCGGTTACATAATAAAGAGACTTAGTATAAAACATCAAAAAGACGAAGAAATAAAAACATATTGATTGAAATATAAAATATGTATGAGAAAATAAATATCGAATATAAACGCTATTTTACGTATTCTTTTGAATATTTTTTTTATTTTTTATTATTCAGTTATCAAAGCTTAGAGATACAGGGAAAAAAAAAGAAAAGTAAAGCATTGTGATATACAGTGATGCATGATATTTTGAATAAAAAAAGTATTTTAAAATGTCACAACATGTGTATGTATATATATAAGGAAAGAAATAAATTCCTGCAAAGAAGACATTTTAAAGTTTCTTTTCAGAAAATGGCATCGATTTTAGTTTTATGTTGGAAGAAAAAAACAAACAGCGCACGTGAAATATTTATTTATTAATTTCTTAGCTTTTGGATTCTAGCAAGTTTTCAAGCAAAAAAGATAAAGCTTTTAAAGTGAAATATAAATAAAGGTGGATATATAGACGTGATATGAAGTTATTTCTCAAAATAAATAATTCATTCCATGCAATATTCCAAATTTCTTTAAAAAGCGGTGAATGTGCGTGTTTTTTTTTTTTTTTTTTTTTTTTAGAAAATATTTAAAAATGGCTCTCTTAAATCTGTTTACTTAAAAAATGTATTCAAATTAATTTGCAGGAAGAACGCATTTTACAGTAGCAAAAGAAATTGTGAATATTAACCTTTAAATAAAACTATGTATTATTAAAAAAGAAAATTTTAGCATTATTAAAATCAACATTGTTAACAAAATTCTATAAAGAAAAGCATTATATCTAGTTTAAAACAATGGTAATAATTAAAGTAAATATATTCAATATTAAACCGTAATAATAAACAATATCTTGAACGCCAAAGGAAATAATAAACTAGCAGAATGCTGTTTCGGTAGCATTTAATATGCTATCATCTGTGAAACACTAAATACTACCGAAAATGTTATTTGCTAGTTTGTCATTTCCTTTGGTGTTCAGACGTTCTTTATTACTCCCGTGTTTAATTACTAGCGCCTCGTTTCTGGTCAATATATTTATTATTAATTTCAAATCATGTTCTAGGGACCTCTCGAAAGTAAGTTTACTCACGCGTTTTTATAAAGAATCTATCTTACAAATATAAAAATACAATGGCATAAGAATGTACAAAATTTCGGCTATTTTTTTTTCTCATACTCGTCATCAATATTTATACATTTATCATACTGTGAAACTTATTTCAAATTACCATCCTGGAAGAAATCAGTTACATAAAATGCTCCATTATACAGACAATTTTGTTTTTTCATTCTTAAATTTAAATTTAAGCATATAAATAAATACAAACTCAAATAAAATATACACATTTCTATTACACTCTTAAGAAATACTTATTAATTTTGACTTTGAATATCAAAAAGATTTTCTTTTATTTGTCTTCAATGCATAAAGTACTTTTGGAAAATTCAGTGATACTGAATATATTCCTAAGCAATGTATTTAAATTTCATTTAATCACTACATCTAAAGACGTAATCTCTTACATGCTTGAGTAAATACCGCTTTCTGAAATGATTATGTACATTCAAGAAATTTATATGCTGAATAAATATGGAGATATGTGACACGAGATCTTATGTTATGAAGATCGTGTAAAACTAATTATTTTCCTGTGAACCAAGATAGGAATACATTCATTGCAGGGATTATGGTCTAATTATTATGTAAATATTTATTTCATCTTAATTATTAAAGATAAATATGTTTTATAACATTTTTAATCAGTTGACTTTTCACAATTTTGTTATAAGTTTCCTTTAAATAAACAAACAGGAAACATTGGTATCGAATTAAATATATTAAACTTTAATATATATATATATATATATATATATATATATATATATATATAATATGTATATTATGGAAAATACACATATTATAGTTTTTTTTTTTTTTTTTTTAATAGCATAATTTCAAAGAAACTAGTTCTTTTTTAAAAATTCTAAACGTTTTACATGTTTTACGACAATTTAACCTACATATCATAAATAATACTACGCTGAAAAAAAAACAAAAAAAAAAACCGAGCCTTTACATTATTCCTGCTGATTCTTATGTAAAATAACCTCCTGAATCAGAATATGTCCCCCATTTTGCCCCATCACCCACCGCTTTCTCGGGACGTCACATCCTACCCAATTTTTATTACTCTTTTGTAATTTTATGGCCATGAATTTGATTTTGAGAATGGAAAATAATTATTTTAACTCTTAAAAATTAAAAAAATATATAATGTGTAATAACTGATAATAATAATTGATTAATAAAATATACACCCCGCGACAAAAAGATAGGTACAAAGGGATTTTTCTTTGATTTTTCATAAAATAACATTATCTAAATTGTGCTTATCATTTATTATTATCTTAAAATAACACTATTCCCGGACTAATTTTTCTTTTAAAACTAATTTAGAAAAATTTTAATACTAAAACTTTTCTAATTCAAACTACACACCGCGACAAAAAGATAGGAACAAAGGGTTTCTTTTTATATTTTTGAATATGAATATTTTGAATATGATTCAAATATTTAATAAGTTTTTGATATGATAATATTTTGTTATGATAATAAATGATCAGTACAATTTACATAATGTTATTTTATGAAAAATTAAAAAAAAAAAAAAAAAAAAAAAAAACATGTGTTCCTATCTTTTTGTCGCTGAGTGTAGTCTTAAATTAGAAATATTTTAGTCTTAAAACTTTTCTAAATTAGTCTTAAAATAAAAATTAGTCCGGGAATATTGTTATTTTATGATAAAAATAAATGATAAGCACAATTTAGATAATGATATTTTATAAAAAATCAAAGAAAAAATCCTTTGTACCTATATTTTTGTCGCGGGGTGTAATTTCAGTGACAAATTCCCCCCCCCCCCCAAATCTTTCCCTTGCTGCAAGTGTTCATGTTATAGAATTTTTTACCTCTTTAGCCCCTTAGAAGATATTTAACAGTTAAAATATTTCTTTTCTCTTCTATAAATCAAATTTTTAGTCGTAAAATTACCGAAAAGTGGTAAAAATAGGGGGTGCATCCTCCAAAAAAAGGTGAATGATATGGCAAAATGGCCGTCACGTTCGTATTCAGGAGGTGTTTTTACATAAAAATTTGCAAAAATGGTTTTGGGGGCAATTTTCATGCCGAACAGTGTAATTTAAGGAATTTAAAACTTTTCATATTAAAATGATAATAATTACAAGATAAGTACTGATATTGGACATTAGAAAATTTCAAGTTTGAAATCTTTACATTACGAAATATTATCAACGATTTTCTGACAATAAATATTTATACATAAAATTAGAGAATCTTACCCACTGAATGTTATGAGCAAATTTTAATTTTTATCATTTCATTTAAAGCACATTTCAAAATTTAAAAGAAAATCAGGAGTTTAATATATTTTCAATAATGGTTAATTCAATGCCTACGTAGATACAGTACACGGTATTTTCTTTTGAATTGGAAAATTAATTCTTGTAATTGACGATCACGTATTTTAAGAATGCAGTTGTATTTTAAATTATTTTCGTTTAATGCATACACATTAATAAACAATTGAATTTTGAAACTTTATCTTAATGAATTGATTTTAATATATATATATATATATATATATATATATATATATACACTAAGCGACAAAAAAAAAAAAAAAAAAAAAAACATGGATATTTTCCTTTTCGCCTTTTACAACCGCCAATTTTTTCGTGTAAAAAGCAAATTTTCGAACAGATTTTATTATGTTGCCTTTCACATACACTTTAGCTTTCAGTCCAGCATTAAAAATAAAAAAGCAATTGTCAGTAAAATTGTAATTTTAGACATTATTTCAAAAATGGTAAGAATAAGGCAGTTCACGATGACACAAAAAGTATAAATTTTTAAATAAATAAAAAAAATATTTTAATACATGAGATGGCAAAATAATTAAATGTTAACGAAATATTGGTAAAAGGGTTTTTACCAAATATAAATTTTTCGGCCGTTTAAACTGGAAATTTGCTTTTAGGCGGCCATGTTGCTCATCCAAGCGAGATGACCATAAGTTAAAAAGCCATTGCTTATAAAATCGGTTTGTATTACATTTAGAACATAAAAGAGATTTAGAAAACGTGTTTAGCAGCATAATTTCTTTAACTACAGTGCAGCAACTATTAAACAAAGCAGGTTTAAATGACAGAAAATTTAAAATAATTCCATTCTTAGTGAAGAGAGATAAGAAAGCAAGACCTCAGTAGTCTAAAAAAAAATTAAAAATGATTAGTTAATTATTGGGCTGAACTGGTTCTCTTTGATGAGTCAAGTTTAACTTACTTGGCGCTAAAGAAAACAAGCAGATCTGACAACGAAAATATGACCGTCTTAATGAAAATCGCAATTGTAAAACAGTGACACAGTCTCCGTACATTATGGTACGGAGGTGCATAACTATTCAAATAGTCGGGCAAATTTTTATGCTCAAGGGATAAATTAACTCGAAATAAAACACAATCTTCATAAATGTGGTGCCTGACAGACTATTTTGGAGATATCTTGGACATTTCTGCAAACAGCATTTCAAGATGATAATACACCTTACTACACGGCATCTGTGGTAAGTTTATTCACTTCAAATTGTCAAAATTTCCTATCCATTCCCACGAGAACCTATAATTCTGTAAATAATCCTAACTTTTTTCACTTTAAGATAAATCCCACTAAGGATATACTAGAATTTCCTCTTTACCAGACATGGAAGTAATCCTAATCGCGATACGCTCGAAAACGTTTCGTGTATAAAAAGGCGGGGAGAGGATTCGAAATTTGCAGCCTATAACTCTGCCAGAACTAGAAAAAAAATTATATGTGATATTTGGCACATTGGAATTTCTGAGATTTATATTAAAACACTGTATAAAACTATGCTGTTGCGCATATAAATATATATAAAGATGGAATTAACCCAATGTAGAGTACCTATTTTTAATAAGAAAAATTAGCTTAAATCTAACAAATAAATAGTTTTATTTTATATATTAAAATATAACTTGCTTATTTCATATAAGAAATTATAACTGAATACAAAGTGTATGGTTATTGCATTATGTTCAAAACGAAAGTTTTATGCATATTTTTAAAAAGTAATTCGTAGAGTGTAATAAAGCAAATTATTAAACCGAAAATGTACATAGGTATCATTTCATCCCTTTGGTATTATGCAAACAAGACAGTTTTATTTGTTTCAAACATTAATTTTAAAGTTATTACAAATAAAAAAGATATAAGTCATTTTAACTGCAGTGCGGCTTTTTTTTTTTTTTTTTTTTTTTTTTGTCGCTTAGTGTATCTATTTATCTATATATATATATTTACCATTACTGTGGATTTATTAATTGTTGGATTTGAGACAGACAGAGAACCAAAGATTTTTCAAGTTTTTTTTATGTATCTAAGCTACTGAATTAAAAAATAAATAAATAATAATAATGAGGATTTAATTAGCAATCCTCATTATTGTCAGTGTTGGCCTCACTAGTATGTTAAGAAGATTTTTTACCCAAAAGTAAGGGTACAGTGATTTTCTAAGGGTTTTTAGCTAGTATTTATAGAAAATATTAGCCACGTTTATAAAAAAATATTGAAAACTACAAATAAACATGTCGACAAGCACGATTTTTGTATGAAAGAGGTATCTATTGTCCAGCTTTTGGTTACTGGCGGAGATTCATCATTAACGGAAATACTTAAATATGAATTTATTTATATTCATCTATATAATCATGATGGCACAATTATTTGTTACAGAAAAAAATGCTTATTTCACAACGAAATTCTTAGATTTTAATTAGAGCCCATAATTCTTTGGAATGGATTATATAAAATATATCTTATGTTTAAACAGGTAAGTTTTGTTATTTTTAAATATTTAATCCTCATTTTGAATAATTTTCATTACAATAATAGCCTTAATATGCCTAATTTACCGGTAACCATGCTTGAAAGTAACGTCACAACTACAATAATATATTGAAATAATTAAAATACAATTTTAGCCGCTTTTTTTTGTTGTTGTTGTTGTTAATTTTCTATATATAAATGGCTAAGACAGCTTTTTACCCGTTTGTCCGTTGCTGGATGCAAGTTGGTTGGCTTAGAGAGATTTTCTTCTCTTTGTCTGTGTGTTGTTGCCACCAGCTTTTCATACTTTAATTAATTAAAAAAATATCTAATTGTCCAAAAAAAAAAATACAAAAGCCGCTAGAGACAGGTGTCCCACGCGACAAGGAGCGGCATGTTCTATGCTGGTAGAAAAGTGACAAGTGGCTTAAAGATAAGAGCAAGCAGAGCAAGGCAGAGCAAGTGGCTTAAAGCATCTGCTTGCTCTTGCTTTAAGCCACTTGCTCTGCCTTGCTCTGCTTGCTCTTATCTTTAAGCCACTTGTCACTTTTCTACCAGCATAGAACATGCCGCTCCTTGTCGCGTGGGAGACCTGTTTCTAGCAGCTTTTGTAATCTTTTTTTTTTTTTTTTTTTTTTTTTTTTTTTTTTAGAGTTTAAATAAACTCCGGAAGAGGGGCCTAGGATAGCTGGAATCGCTCGACACTGCTCCTAGAGTGGTGAGCGGCACCTATTCCCTGTTAAATCGATAAGTTATTTAAACCAACGGAATCAGAGAAAAATGTCCCTTTCATTTGGTATCTTATTTCTAACGAAATTTTAATTAGATTTTTTAAAATTAATTAAAATATGAAAATAATATCATGGAAAAGGTTTAAAAATAGATATAAATTTTTAATTGTTGCCAAAAAAAAAAAAAAAAAAAAAATCCAACATAAAATAAAATATCTTTCACGCGGAAAAAAAAAATATTAAATAAATATTAAATTTGCTCCTGCACATGGAAAACAAGAAAGAAAAATCATGCAGTACGCATTGATTAGTAACACTTTCCAACTGTACGTAATTGTTGTATCGAATAACTTTTAATATTCTTTGCCTACGTTATCACACAACAGACAGAAGGACTGAAAAATATAAAGATAGACTAATTGATTTTAAAATTACTCTTAGGCATTTTGGAAAGTGTTAGAAAAGGCATAACGCAAAAGAAAATGCAGCCATTAGATTATAATTACAGCTTTTGATCTCTCTGAATATTTTAGTGTAGCCCTGTAAATCAGAAAGTTAATTATATCATACATTCTATACAAAAGATTATTTTAGAGTATTAACAATACATTTCAATATTTTTAAGATTTTTACAACAGAAAGACTTTTAAATATTACTTTCAAAAAATTCTGTCCTAAAACGTAATGCATTGGCATTTTTTTTTCTTCTTGTTGTTGTCGTCCCTGTAAACAAACAAGTTGCAAAGGGCCTATTAATGTCATTTCAAATGGGGAACATTCTATAAGAAAAATATTTATAAAAATAACACTCATAGAACAGAATGCTTTCGAATGCTTTTGGGTGTCCCGGTACACAAACCAGAAGAGATATTCACTCTATTTTCAATATGGAACATCCGATAGTGAACTTCAATAAAATATATCAGTTTCTAGAAATTCCACAAAAAATTTCAGGAGTTGGAGCGCGGGCTTACAGACAGACAGACAGATGGACAGATAGACAAACTGAAATCATATTCACACTTAAAAATGTTAGAAAGTGTTTAAAACACTCAATGTAAACGAAAGTAATATTTCAGCAATTTTTTATTAATAGATCTTAATATAAATGGATATTTTTCTGTCACCCTGTAAATCTAATGCTAATTATGCTATATTCTATGCAAAGCATTTTTTTCGTGCATATAAATAACATATTTCAATTTTCTAAAACTTCGTGGTAAGTAAAGTAATTAAAATTTGATTTATAGAAATCTCTCTCATAGAACGCAATGCTTTGCAATACTTTTGAGTGTCCTTGTATATAAATCAATGGTGATATTTCCTCCATTTTATACAGGAAACATCCAGTAGGGTATTGGAATGATATATTTTAATTTCATTAAGATATGTCTACAGTAAAGGTATGGAAATATGGTTTATAGAAATAGCTCTCATGGAACACAATGCTTTGAAATACTTTCGGGTGTCCCTGTACACAAACCAGTACAGGTATAAACTCCATTTTCAATAGGGATCATCCGATAGTGAACTTGAATAATATATATCAGTTTTAAGAAATTCCATAAATATTTACGGGAGTTAGAGATCGGACAGACAGACAGGCGGACGGACAGGCAGATACACAAAGCTGAAATCATATTCACACTTAAAAAATCTTAGAAAGTGTTAAAAACGCTTAACGTAAACGAAAGTACAATTCTAGCAATTTTTTATAATTACCTCTTAATATAACTGGATATTTTTGTGCCACCCTGTAAATCTAATGCTAATCATGATACATTCAATGCAAAGAATTCTTTTGTGCATGTAAATAACATATTTCAATTTCCTAAAACTTCGTGGATAGTAAAGTTATTAAAGTTTGATTTATAGAAATATCTCTCCTAGAACGCAATGCTTTGGAATACTTTTGAGTGTCCCTGTACATGAACCGATGGTGGTATTTCCTCCATTTGATAGAGAAAACATCCTATAGTGAACCTGAATAACATATTTTAATTTCATTAAGATATGTCTACAGTAAAGGTATGAAAATATGGTTTATAGAAATACCTCTTATAGAACACAATGCTTTGAAATACTTTCGGGTGTCCCTGTACACAAACCAGTAAAGGTATAAACTCCATTTTCTATAGGGAACGTCCGATAGTGAACTTGATTAACATATATCAATTTCATTAAGATATGTCTACAGTAAAGGTATGAAAATATGGTTTATAGAAATACCTCTCTTAGAACACAATGCTTTGGAATACTTTCGGGTGACCCTGTACACAAACCAGTAGAGGTATAGACTCCTTTTTCAATAGGGAACGTCCGATAGGGAACTTGAATAACATATTTCAATTTCATTAAGATATGTCTAGATTAAAGGTATGAAAATATGGTTTATAGAAATACCTCTCATAGAACACAATGCTTTGAAATACTTTCGGGTGTCTCTGTACACAAACCAGTAGAGGTATAATCTCCATTTTCAATAGGGAGCGTCCGATAGTGAGCTTGAATGACATATTTTAATTTCATTAAGGCATGTCTACAGTAAAGGTATGAAATTATGGTTTATAGAAATACCTCTCATAGAACACAATGCTTTGAAATATTTTCGGGTGTCCCTGTACACAAACCAGTAGATATATAAACTCCATTTTCAATAGGGACCGTCCGATAGTGAACTTGATTAACATATATCAGTTTCAAGAATTTCCATAAATATTTTCGGGAGTTAGAGCGCGGACAGACAGACAGACGGACAGACAGACAGACAGACAAACCGAAGTCATAAACACTTTTCAACCTTGTTGGAAAGTGTTAAAAATGAAAATATGAAAATGGAGTAAAGAAAAAAACATAAAAAATAAATAAAAATAAATAAATAATATACCTCAATTTTGATTTTCTCCCCCTTTTGTTTAAATAGTATGTTAAATAGATAAATCGCACTTGGCATGGAAGCTAATTCAATATTACATTAAAGAGCTTTACTTATTGATAATCCTGGGTAATTTGTAAAATTTTGTTGCTGTAATAGATCGGACATTTTTCGCCAAGGACTCCACTTTCGTAAAAGTCACTTTAAGCCAAGTAGCTCATAAAAAATATAAATAAATTATTAAATGTTGAAAAACAGAAAAGAAAAGGAAAGGAAAACGAAAAGAAAGAAACAAAACAAAATAATAACATAAATTATGTACTTTTGTCTAAAGTGACGATAAAAATTCAAAAGTCGACAAGGGGAGCTACATTAAGGCTGTACCATGATCAGGTTTACATATTTCAGTATTTAATTATTTATCTTTCTATATACCAACTACTATTAACTAACGCAACTACTATTATAACCACAAAAATTAATTGTCTCATGTGATAGATGTAGCCGATAATAGAACATTTTAATATTATATTTGGTGTGAAATTGTTGTCATTTTATGGTTGATCAAATAAATCAAATAAATATAGAAAATAACGTGAAAGAAAATATTATGAACACCACGTATAGTGTTGTTCATATGTAACTGGGATTCAAACATAAAATGGATACTTGAATTTTTTCGATACTGTCTGTTTCGAAACTGTCATCTGATAAGCAATTATAAGCAATCTGATAAGCCAAATGGAATCCCACTGGTAAGCTATTGTAACAGGCAATAGGGACGGACACCCTTGAGTCTGTGAATGAGTGGGGCTCTGCCGAAAGCAGCGGGGAACCAAAGCGGGCTTTAAAACAATTTCATGATTTCTTAAAATTTTATTTTTGTTTGTAAAGCGATATAGAAAAGAGTTTCCTTTAAATATAGTGACCAGCGAAGCGAGAAAACCTTCGTTGATTCATTACATTTATTGATTTCATGAATAAAAAAAAAAAAAATTCGTTAACAAACTTTGATCTATTGGCATGGAGGCAGCATCAGGCCGAGTTTTGTACATTTCGAGTTTGATTTTGAAATTTTTCCCTCATTCGGAATTCTGTTCGTTCCCGAACCGGGGCTTTGCTAGTTGTAACTAATCTATGAAGAAAAATTTTACAAAAAATAGATGAAATGATTATTATAATTCTAAATAATAAAATTATAATTTCAATACAAACATAAATGAAAAAAATCTTAAATCCAAATGAAATATTGTACTTTTCTGTCAATGGGCGGATTTTGGTCTAGCTAACTGGTGAGCATTTGTAGAAATTTTTGACCATAAAAATAATCACCAAAATCAATATAATATGGTTATATTTAAAAAATGCGCAATGAAAAATTTACTGTAAAATGTGTTAAAAAAAATTTAATTAATAAAATAAATAAATAAATAAACAACTTTCATGAAGAATTAAAAAAAAAAAAATTAACCCTCTGTAACTCATGACCTTTAATATTTTTGTGTTTATTTGTTTCGTAATAATTGGAAAAAAATAAAATACACGTGTTTCAGGTTTTTTTTTTATTTCTCATAAATTTCGAAAACACAAACAAAAACACCTACAGGCAACAAACACTTTTTAGCATAAAATCCTATAAAATACGTGAAATTGGGTCAAAATCAATATTATACAATGAATTTGAAACACTTACCTCTTCACTGTTTCAATATAAAACACAAAATACACGAAAAACTATTTTTTATTATTTTTTGAATCAGAGCCGGTCCGCACTTGTCGTTAGTTACCCACTGTCGAGTAATGAACTTCAACTTACGACATACGGCGCCATCCAGTTGTGTTTCTAGATACTAGATTCTCTAACTGTGAGTGTATACGACAGGCTACAGTGCGTGATTACGTTGTAGAACCGATTCTTTGAATTTGAACCACGATCGAACGGTATGTTGCCTACAGTCTACAGTATGGTACAGAGGGTTAATGACGCATATTAAGAAAAAAAAATTAATATTAACGAGGAGAGTGGAAAATACGTTTATTTAAATTATCGAAAAATACCTGCGACTTCATTATGCAGCTAACAAAATGTTGAATCACAACTCTATTGAAATTATGTTCTCAGTACGATATTTTAATAAAGCAACATGACACATAACACAACACTTTGGAAAAGCAAAATGGCGACTTAGAAAAACTCTTTTGGCTAATTTAGTAAATCAAAGTTGAATTTTGCAAAATATTTTACAGCGAATCCAATTACAATAACGGAGATGTACTAAATATGCAAATACCTTATTTGTTTAGTTATTTAAAAAAAAAAAAAAAAAAAAAAAAATCGTGTATCGGATTTTATTTGCGCAATTACCGTGACAACTGCCTAATGGTGCCGATTTTTGTTTATTTTTTCTTCTAAATATATATAAGAAGAAAGTATTGGAAAATTTTCGAAACAGAGTTTACGCATTTTGAGATGTCCTTTATAAGATTTGACTGTTTTTAGAAAATGTTTGTAAGTCTCTGTCTCTCTCTGTGCGTATCAAAAACTTTGTGTATCTAAGAAATAAGCTGTATCTAAGAAATCAATGAGAAAAATTCAACCAAATTTTGGATTTAGTTGGATTTTGACCCAAATTGGAGTTGATACCATTTAGGGATCAGTCGTTTAACAGGTGGCTCTGTTATTCTATTTTTTCACAAGTTTTAATGTGACAGTATAGGACAAAACTTCGTATAAATGTTCATGCATATTAAAAGGTATTTTTTTTTTTTAATAAATAGTTGTAAAATTAATATGAATTACTGATATTAGTAGTAGTAAGCCAGGAAAATATCCGCGTATGCATGTAAGAGCATCGCTACCCCCCTACAGGTAAAGTACCTCCCCAGGGTGGTGTAAATTTTGAATATGTGTGTGTTTCAAACGAATACATTAGCACATTTAAAATGAATAGTTGAACCATAGATTGGGGAGCAATAGAAGATAGATATATATATATATACATATATATATATCGATTTTCTTTTTTTTTTTTTTTTTAATTGAAAAAAAAAAAAAAAAGGAAAAATTATCGCGTTTCTTTTGACGTTGGCACAAAATTGGTTTTTATTACGGTATTTAGCCTTATACTTCACTGAATTAAAATTCGTATGCATTCATCGTGGAAAGTGATTTCAATCGATAAATAATTTGTACTGTGGGAATTTGTATAAGATAATATAGAAAAAAAGTCATGTAATTGTCATGATATACTAGTTTTTTGCTTTGCCTAATCTGATATTTTTTTTTTTAAATAAATTTGTTTTATTATAAATACGTAAAAATGTACCCACTACTAGGTAGCGTTATAAAAATTCTTCAACTTCGAACAGTATTCCGTCTTGATTTCGACAGGTTCTTAATCCTCTATAATTCAAATTAAATCAACAAAATTAAGAACAGTTTTTATTTTAATTATTTTAAGCACCAAATTATAGATTAAACTACTTCAACTGTTATTATTATTATTATTATATATATTTACTTTCATAAAGTTAATCATGTTTAAGTATGCTTAATAGTTGATTATTATTAAGTTTTATGCATTATCCTTTATCCACAAGGATTCTATTTATCATTATTCTTTTGCTCCGTACTTTCTATACCTCAGCTTACTTTTAGTTTCAGTCGCAGCTTGCTTTTCGTTTCAGGTTACGCACTATGCCGTTAAACAGAACAGCTTCAAAGTGTACTTAAACGATTATGATGAAATATTGTTCACTTAAAGAGTTGTAATGTAATGTTTAATTTTTTCGAGCATTTCGGGCTTTAAAACATTTTTAATTACCGAAAACACATTGTATTTTAATCATGAAAAATTCGACTATGGAATTTTGGTGTATCTGTGAGTTTTAAGGACTCCTGAGTTCATTTTCATATTTTATAAAAATGTCTGTATGGGTGTGTATGTGTATAGGTACACGTATTTGTGGATGAATGAAAACACAGACTCCTAAACTCTTCCATCTATTGAATAGAAGTTAATAAGTATTTTATGGAACATTGTTGCTAAGAGTTGTATCGTTTTGTTTTGGCGTCGTATTATACATCCTTAATACACTGTAAAAAAAAAAAAAAAAAAAAAAAAAAAAAAGAATGTAAAATCACGGTATTTGACCGTATAATTTTAGGGGAAATGACCGTTTTGCTACCTAAACGGTCATAATCCGTAAATTAATGTTTTGGAAGCATAATTTAGGAAATAACAGTATAATTTTACGGGAAATGACCGTTTTGCTAGCTAAACGGTCGTAGCCTGTAAATTGATGTTTTGAAAGAATAATTTTTTGAAATTTTGCGAGAAAAAGCCGTTAATCTACGCAAATTGCTCTTATCTTTCACCAAACCATTTTCTTATGAGAAAATCTCTTCAAATGCTATCATCTCAATGACATCAAGAGAGAATTCCATTTTCTTCAATTTTCAAACTTTCGTTATTTATACTAATTGAATGTGTTTAATTATGCACGCATGACGCATAGAAACATCCATTGTTTTTAATAAGCTATTGTTTTCTTAATTTAATTCAAAAAATTTCCATCTGACTGAAAATGAGTAATTGATATTGATAAAATTGATTTTCTTTGTCTATTAACACGAAAACATTAAAAAAGAAAGCTAAAATAATTTCTTGATTTTAAGCCAGATTTCTAAAACACAAACTACAACCTAATTAATTGTTTTATCCACTAAACGCATTTTTTAAATTTTAGTTTTTTTTTTTTTTTTTTAATACAACATTCTAATTGTTCTTAACCCTTTCGTTAAGCCTTAGAAAACGGAAAATTTTAATGTTGTTTCCACAATGCATTTTTTACAATATGCTAAAATAAAGTATATTTCAATATGAAATGAATATGTAATTAACCATTTGAAGGTAAGTCTTAGGATTATTATTATGTATGATCTTCACTGTTAAAAAACAAAGCTGTTTTATCTGAATATGACTATGAGATATGTACATTACATCATATATAGCAGGTTCTGCTCTCGAAATACTTAAGTTCTTTCTTCATTCAATGGATTTGGATTTTGAAAATAAGGCCGATTGACTGCTATAGGTCCTAAGTCAGAGGGGGAGTACCCTCCATGGGGGTCTTTCTAAAGGGTCTTAGCCCGTATTTACTCAAGTTTCGAAGAAAACCACGGAAAACTCCGAACGGCTAGGCCTACGAGCGTGACCTGGGATCGAACCCAGCACCTTATGTCTACCAGCTTTGAGCGCAGAACCGCTCGGCCGCTGGCGGTTTCCCTTCAATGGAATACAGCTTAAAAAAAAGACTCTTCTGCTATTCTAAAAACTGCAAATACGCCCGACACTTCATAAACACAGTTTGAAATCGGCCTTATAATGAAAACCTGTTTGGATGAATAAGAATTAGGCTCTAGTTATTTCTTCTTTGCACCCACTACTGAAACCATAAAGATCGAAAACCATGAAAAAAATCGTATTAATTGGAGATACAAATTCTCTGTATTTATGTAAAAGATTTATTTTTATTACTTAAAGTTTATCCTACGTCTCGGTTAATTTTCAGTGATCTCGCACAGTTTTCAAAAGTTTCATTCTGTTTTTGAAAAAGGGTGAGAAATTCTCATCGATTATTTACCTCTAATGAGAACCTTGAAATAAGACTACCTCTTTAATGATGGTGTTTACGAATAAAAAAGGCCCACCAGCGGCTGAGCGGTTCTGCGCTCAAAGCTGGTAGACGTGAGGTGCCGGGCTCGATTACAGATCGCGCTCGTCGGCCTAGCCGCTCGGAGTTTTCCGTGGTTTCCTCCAAAACTTGTGTAAATACGGGCTAGGACCCCTCAGAAAGACCCCTCAGAGGGCACTTCCCCTCCGGCCTAGGACCTACAGCAGTCAATCGGCCTTATTCCCAAGTCCAATTCAGTCCATTTACAAATAAAAATGATTTCGAAAAATAGTTAGATTTTCTTTCACAAAATTCAGTATCGTAGTCTTTATAGGAAAAAAAAAAACTTTTGTTTTTTCAATATGAGAATTGACTGACTTCTTAATTTTGTCAAAAATAGCAAATTTAGATTTTAAAATAGTCTTAAAATAAAATATTTTTTATGCATAGTTTGAACGTTAACAATTTAATCACTGTAAAAAAAAAAATCTGTAAAAATAAAGCACTTTTTTTAACATAAATACAGCATAGGTTGCTGTAAATTTGTATAGCTAGTTCTGTAAAAATAATTGAAGATTTTTACTTCACATTGTGCTGTAAATCGGTTACAATTTCTTTCCAGAAGTCTTTTGGTGGGTATGACAAGATTTATAAACTAGCCAGTTCTGTCGTTGACTTTGTCTGTTTTTGTAAAGAAAAGCTTCTGTGATCTCAACGCGCGATTGGCAAATCGCTGGCCTCTGACACAGGTGATTGTGAGTTCGAATCCAGGGCTGTCCAAGACGGTTTGCTTCGCATGAAAATTAATAAATTAGCTTTTGCGTGTAAAACAATAAATAAGTTTTTTAGTATTGTGGATTTCTCCCTGCATGCATGTGTAATAATTGCAAGAAACTTTTTTAAACCATTCGAGAAATTCAAACTTTAACTTTTAATTTTAAGGTCAATGCTACTTTTTTTCGCAGGTTGGTTGTATGTTTCATCACAACGTAAAATTACTGGCGATAAATCATTCATCGTCTGAATGTATTTTTACGGGCTTTGACTGGAATCTCTGCTGCCGGGCGTTGCCCGTAAATTTACTGCAGCAATTTTTCCAGTGTACCGTGAAAGACAAAGCTACAATAATGCGGATGGAGCCCTGCAAGATTTGGCGAGCGAAGTGTGTCGGTGAGGGGACGATGTCCTCCTCGGCGGGTGGCGAGCGTAACCCCCTTTGTTTACATGAAAATATAACTGTTTAATTTTATTCACACTTTCCAACAAGATTGAATAAAGACTTCGGTTTGTCTGTCTGTCCGCGCTCTCACTCCCGCAAATATTTATGGAATTTCTTGAAACTGATATATGTTATTCAAGTTCACTATCGGACGTTCCCTATTGAAAATGGAGTTTATACCTCTACCGGTTTGTGTACAGAGACACCCAAAATATTTCAAAGCATTGTGTTCTATGAGAAGTATTTCTATAAACCATATTTTCATATCTTTAAAGTAGACATATCTTAATGAAATTGAAATATGTTACTCAAGTTCACTATCGAACGTTTCCGATTGAAAATGGTGTTTATACCTCTACTGGTTTGTGTACAGGGACACCCAAATCTATTTCAAAGAATTGTGTTCTATGAGAGGTATTTCTATAAACCATATTTTCATATCTTTACTGCAGACATATCTTAATGAAATTGAAATGTGTTATTCAAATTCACTATCGAATGTTCCCTATTGAAAATGAAGTTTATACCTCTACTGGTTTGTGTTCAGGGACACCCAAAAGTATTTCAAAGCATTGTGTTCTATGGGAGGTATTTCTATAAACCATTTTTCATACCTTTACTGTAGACATACCTTAATGAAATTGAAATATGTTATTCAGGTTCACTATTGGATGTTTCCTGTATAAAATGGAGGAAATACCAACATCGGTTTATACACAGGGACACTCAAAATTATTCCAAAGCTTTGCGTTCTATGAGAGATATTTCTATAAATCAAATTTTAATAACTTTACTTTCAAAGGAGATTTAGGAAATTGAAATATGTTATTTACATGCACAAAAGAATGCTTTACTTAGAATATAGCATGATAGCATTAGATTTACAGGGTGGCACAAAAATACCCTGTTATATTAAGAGGTATTAATAAAAAATTGCTGGAATTGTACTTTCGTTTACGTTAAGCGTTTTTAACAGATTCTAGCATTTTTTAAGTGTGAATATGATTTCAGTTTTGTGTATCTGCCTGTCTGTCTGTCTATCGAATTCTAACTTCCGTAAATATTTATGGAATTTTTTGAAACTGATATATGTTTTTCAAGTTTACTATCGGATGTTCCGTATTGAAAATGGAGTTTCTACTGGTTTGTGTACAGGGACAACCGAAAGTATTTCAAAGCATTGTGTTCTATGAGAGGTGTTTCTATAAACCATATTTTCATACCTTTACTGCAGACATATCTCAATGAAATTGTAATATGTTGTTCAAATTCCCCATTGGATGTTTCCTGTATAAAATAGAGGACATACCACAACCGATTTATACACTCAAAAGCATTCAAAGTCATTGCATTCTATGAGAGATATTTCTATAAATCAAATTTTAATAACTTTACTTTCCACGAAATTTTAGGAAATTGAAATATGTTATTTATATGCACAAAAAAATGCTTAGCATTGAATATAGCATGATTAGCATTAGATTTACGTGGTGACGCAAAAATATACATTTATATTAAGAGAAATTAATAAAAAATTGCTAGAATTGTACTTTCGTTTACATTAAGCGTTGTTAACACTTTCTAACATTTTTAAGTGTGAATATGATTTCAGTTTGTGCATCTGTCCATCTGTCTGCCCGCTGTCCTGTAAATATTTATGGAATTTCTCGAAACTGTTATATATTACCGAAGTTCACTATCTGATGTTCCATATTGAAAATGGAGTGAATATCTCTTCTGGTTTGTGTACCGGGACACCCAAAAGCATTCGAAAGCATTCTGTTCTATGAGTGTTATTTTTATAAATATTTTTCCTATAGAATGTTCCCCATTTGAAATGACATTAATAGGCCCTTTGCAACTTGTTTGTTTACAGGGACGACAACAACAAGAAGAAAAAAAATGCCAATGCATTACGCTTTAGGACAGAATTTTTTGAAAGTAATATTTAAAAGTCTTTCTGTTGTAAAAATCTTAAAAATATTGAAATGTATTGTTAATATTCTAAAATAATGTTTTGTATAGAATATGATATGATTAACTTTCTGATTTACAGGGCTACACTAAAATATTCAGAGAGATCAAAAGCTGTAATTATAATCTTATTGCTGGATTTTCTTTTGCGGGAAGCTTTTTTTAACACTTTCCAAAATGCCTAAGTGTAATTTTAAAATCATTAGTCTCTCTGTATATTTTTCAGTCCTTCTGTCTGTTGTGTGATAACGTAGGCAAAGAATATTAAAAGCTATTTGATACAACAATTACGTACAGTTGGAAAGTGTTACTAATCAATGCGTTCTGCATGATTTTCTTTCCTATCAGAGTTTAAAGTAAATTTCAAACAGAACACTATTTAACATTAAAACTGAATTTCGACCTAAAGTTTTCATCGTTATATGTTGTTAACCTCTTTTATAATTTCAAATAAAATAACATAATTATAAAGCTACTTATAGCAATGTACGCACTGACTTTACATTAGCTATATACTAGTTCATGGACACATATTTTTCGGAAACATTTTCAAATTATAATATTTATATTTAAGTTTAATCCAATAATAAAGAACTTCAGTTGCTGAAACCTTTCATATACATTATATTTTTTTCTAGCAGTACTGTAATTATTAATTAAGTATTTCTAAAACATCTGTTATAAGAAACAAATCTGCCAGATTATACATACAAACCTAAAATTACCAATTATAAATGTACACAAATATCCTTTATTTAATGATTTAACTAGTTATGTAAGCACAAATGTATTTTTAATATACGTTGAATTTATATTTGCGTTATAATTAAATTTAACTCATGCAGCTGAAGTATTTCGTTCTATATTATACTGTACTGAGATATTGCATATTTACGAACTTAGTAGGTGGTATGATTTTCTTCATTAAATTGCGATTTACGAAATGACTTTGTCTAGACAGTGAAAGTTAATTTATTTTTCTGTATTTTTCATAAATGAGACTGTAATGCAAGACAAATATTATTAGCTGGAATAGAAATTTATATGAAGCATAATTAGATTATTTCCGATATATAAATCGATTTTTTTAATCATAAGTTGTCTATAAGGAATGTATGAAAATAACAGCAAAAATATGATGTTTTATTATTTAAATATGCTGAAATTTCAATATATGACAAAGAAAACATATTCAATATGTAATATATATATAAAATTCATTAAAAAAAAAAAAAAAAGTCTTAATTCTTTTAAAAGAAGAAATATTAAGAATGTTACGATATTTCTCCCTCCTATCATTAGTAGAGGAAAATACGTCGATCGGTAAGCGTCAACTCTCTTACTCCCAGAAACAAAAATAAAAATTATTTTATTATTAAATGGTTATAATTGTCAAATAAAAGAACATATAATAATAATGAAAAATAAAATTAAATGCATGTTTATGAGTAAAATTTTTTATTCATAATTTAGTTAAAATCTATTTTACTTTTACTCATCTTGAGCGGTTCTGCGCTCAAAGCTGGTAGACGTGAGGTGCCGGGCTCGATTACAGATCGCGCTCGTCGGCCTAGCCGTTCGGAGTTTTCCGTGGTTTCCTCCAAAACTTGTGTAAATACGGGCTAGGACCCCTCAGAAAGACCCCTCAGAGGGCACTTCCCCTCCGGCCTAGGACCTACAGCAGTCAATCGGCCTTATTCCCAAGTCCAATTCAGTCCATTTACAAATAAAAATGATTTCGAAAAATAGTTAGATTTTCTTTCACAAAATTCAGTATCGTAGTCTTTATAGGAAAAAAAAAACTTTTGTTTTTTCAATATGAGAATTGACTGACTTCTTAATTTTGTCAAAAATAGCAAATTTAGATTTTAAAATAGACTTAAAATAAAATATTTTTTATGCATAGTTTGAACGTTAACAATTTAATCACTGTAAAAAAAAAAATCTGTAAAAATAAAGCACTTTTTTTAACATAAATACAGCATAGGTTGCTGTAAATTTGTATAGCTAGTTCTGTAAAAATAATTGAAGATTTTTTGCTTCACATTGTGTTGTAAATCGGTTACAATTTCTTTCCAGAAGTCTTTTGGTGGGTATGACAAGATTTATAAGCTAGCCAGTTCTGTCGTTGACTTTGTCTGTTTTTGTAAAGAAAAGCTTCTGTGATCTCAACGCGCGAATGGCAAATCGCTGGCCTCTGACACAGGTGATTGTGAGTTCGAATCCAGGGCTGTCCAAGACGGTTTGCTTCGCATGAAAATTAATAAATTAGCTTTTGCGTGTAAAACAATAAATAAGTTTTTTAGTATTGTGGATTTCTCCCTGCATGCATGTGTAATAATTGCAAGAAACTTTTTTAAACCATTCGAGAAATTCAAACTTTAACTTTTAATTTTAAGGTCAATGCTACTTTTTTTCGCAGGTTGGTTGTATGTTTCATCACAACGTAAAATTACTGGCGATAAATCATTCATCGTCTGAATGTATTTTTACAGGCTTTGACTGGAATCTCTGCTGCCGGGCGTTGCCCGTAAATTTGCTGCAGCAATTTTTCCAGTGTACCGTGAAAGACAAAGCTACAATAATGCGGATGGAGCCCTGCAAGATTTGGCGAGCGAAGTGTGTCGGTTAGGGGACGATGTCCTCCTCGGCGGGTGGCGAGCGTAACCCCCTTTGTTTACATGAAAATATAACTGTTTAATTTTATTCACACTTTCCAACAAGATTGAAAAGTGTTAATGACTTCGGTTTGTCTGTCTGTCCGCGCTCTCACTCCCGCAAATATTTATGGAATTTCTTGAAACTGATATATGTTATTCAAGTTCACTATCGGACGTTCCCTATTGAAAATAGAGTTTATACCTCTACCGGTTTGTGTACAGAGACACCCAAAATATTTCAAAGCATTGTGTTCTATGAGAAGTATTTCTATAAACCATATTTTCATATCTTTAAAGTAGACATATCTTAATGAAATTGAAATATGTTACTCAAGTTCACTATCGAACGTTTCCGATTGAAAATGGTGTTTATACCTCTACTGGTTTGTGTACAGGGACACCCAAATCTATTTCAAAGAATTGTGTTCTATGAGAGGTATTTCTATAAACCATATTTTCATATCTTTACTGCAGACATATCTTAATGAAATTGAAATGTGTTATTCAAATTCACTATCGAATGTTCCCTATTGAAAATGAAGTTTATACCTCTACTGGTTTGTGTTCAGGGACACCCAAAAGTATTTCAAAGCATTGTGTTCTATGGGAGGTATTTCTATAAACCATTTTTCATACCTTTACTGTAGACATACCTTAATGAAATTGAAATATGTTATTCAGGTTCACTATTGGATGTTTCCTGTATAAAATGGAGGAAATACCAACATCGGTTTATACACAGGGACACTCAAAATTATTCCAAAGCTTTGCGTTCTATGAGAGATATTTCTATAAATCAAATTTTAATAACTTTACTTTCAAAGGAGATTTAGGAAATTGAAATATGTTATTTACATGCACAAAAGAATGCTTTACTTAGAATATAGCATGATAGCATTAGATTTACAGGGTGGCACAAAAATACCCTGTTATATTAAGAGGTATTAATAAAAAATTGCTGGAATTGTACTTTCGTTTACGTTAAGCGTTTTTAACAGATTCTAGCATTTTTTAAGTGTGAATATGATTTCAGTTTTGTGTATCTGCCTGTCTGTCTGTCTATCGAATTCTAACTTCCGTAAATATTTATGGAATTTTTTGAAACTGATATATGTTTTTCAAGTTTACTATCGGATGTTCCGTATTGAAAATGGAGTTTCTACTGGTTTGTGTACAGGGACAACCGAAAGTATTTCAAAGCATTGTGTTCTATGAGAGGTGTTTCTATAAACCATATTTTCATACCTTTACTGCAGACATATCTCAATGAAATTGTAATATGTTGTTCAAATTCCCCATTGGATGTTTCCTGTATAAAATAGAGGACATACCACAACCGATTTATACACTCAAAAGCATTCAAAGTCATTGCATTCTATGAGAGATATTTCTATAAATCAAATTTTAATAACTTTACTTTCCACGAAATTTTAGGAAATTGAAATATGTTATTTATATGCACAAAAAAATGCTTAGCATTGAATATAGCATGATTAGCATTAGATTTACGTGGTGACGCAAAAATATACATTTATATTAAGAGAAATTAATAAAAAATTGCTAGAATTGTACTTTCGTTTACATTAAGCGTTGTTAACACTTTCTAACATTTTTAAGTGTGAATATGATTTCAGTTTGTGCATCTGTCCATCTGTCTGCCCGCTGTCCTGTAAATATTTATGGAATTTCTCGAAACTGTTATATATTACCGAAGTTCACTATCTGATGTTCCATATTGAAAATGGAGTGAATATCTCTTCTGGTTTGTGTACCGGGACACCCAAAAGCATTCGAAAGCATTCTGTTCTATGAGTGTTATTTTTATAAATATTTTTCCTATAGAATGTTCCCCATTTGAAATGACATTAATAGGCCCTTTGCAACTTGTTTGTTTACAGGGACGACAACAACAAGAAGAAAAAAAATGCCAATGCATTACGCTTTAGGACAGAATTTTTTGAAAGTAATATTTAAAAGTCTTTCTGTTGTAAAAATCTTAAAAATATTGAAATGTATTGTTAATATTCTAAAATAATGTTTTGTATAGAATATGATAT
This sequence comes from Salticus scenicus, assembly GCA_963930645.1. Lineage (NCBI taxonomy): Eukaryota > Metazoa > Arthropoda > Arachnida > Araneae > Salticidae > Salticus > Salticus scenicus. The sequence continues at coordinate 46,927,038 of OZ005653.1, forward strand.
GATTAACTTTCTGATTTACAGGGCTACACTAAAATATTCAGAGAGATCAAAAGCTGTAATTATAATCTTATTGCTGGATTTTCTTTTGCGGGAAGCTTTTTTTAACACTTTCCAAAATGCCTAAGTGTAATTTTAAAATCATTAGTCTCTCTGTATATTTTTCAGTCCTTCTGTCTGTTGTGTGATAACGTAGGCAAAGAATATTAAAAGCTATTTGATACAACAATTACGTACAGTTGGAAAGTGTTACTAATCAATGCGTTCTGCATGATTTTCTTTCCTATCAGAGTTTAAAGTAAATTTCAAACAGAACACTATTTAACATTAAAACTGAATTTCGACCTAAAGTTTTCATCGTTATATGTTGTTAACCTCTTTTATAATTTCAAATAAAATAACATAATTATAAAGCTACTTATAGCAATGTAAGCACTGACTTTACATTAGCTATATACTAGTTCATGGACACATACTTTTCGGAAACATTTTCAAATTATAATATTTATATTTAAGTTTAATCCAATAATAAAGAACTTCAGTTGCTGAAACCTTTCATATACATTATATTTTTTTCTAGCAGTACTGTAATTATTAATTAAGTATTTCTAAAACTTCTGTTATAAGAAACAAATCTGCCAGATTATACATACAAACCTAAAATTACCAATTATAAATGTACACAAATATCCTTTATTTAATGATTTAACTAGTTATGTAAGCACAAATGTATTTTTAATATACGTTGAATTTATATTTGCGTTATAATTAAATTTAACTCATGCAGCTGAAGTATTTCGTTCTATATTATACTGTACTGAGATATTGCATATTTACGAACTTAGTAGGTGGTATGATTTTCTTCATTAAATTGCGATTTACGAAATGACTTTGTCTAGACAGTGAAAGTTAATTTATTTTTCTGTATTTTTCATAAATGAGACTGTAATGCAAGACAAATATTATTAGCTGGAATAGAAATTTATATGAAGCATAATTAGATTATTTCCGATATATAAATCGATTTTTTTAATCATAAGTTGTCTATAAGGAATGTATGAAAATAACAGCAATAATATGATGTTTTATTATTTAAATATGCTGAAATTTCAATATATGACAAAGAAAACATATTCAATATGTAATATATATATAAAATTCATTAAAAAAAAAAAAGTCTTAATTCTTTTAAAAGAAGAAATATTAAGAATGTTACGATATTTCTCCCTCCTATCATTAGTAGAGGAAAATACGTCGATCGGTAAGCGTCAACTCTCTTACTCCCAGAAACAAAAATAAAAATTATTTTATTATTAAATGGTCCGCCGTTTGTACTTATCATAAGTGGTCCTGTTCGAACCTAGGAGACGAATACACGTGCTAAAGGAGACTACCAAAAAAAATCATATTAAAACAATTGAATAGAATTCGAGGTTGAATCAAAATAAAACTAACTAAATTAAATAATTTTGTAATGGAATTCAAGAAATATCAGGATTCTGTACAGTCGGTAACAAAAGTCTCCGAACACTATCAAAAATTCCTATATAAAAAAAGTGCTCTTAGTACAGTTTTGTTAAATAATTCCTTGTCGAATCGTGTTTTTAGACTGACTAAGAACAGGATTCGACAACGTTTATTTAACAAAATTGTTTCAAATGTACTTTTTTTATATGAGAATTTTTGCTAGTGTTCGGAGACTTTTGTTACCGACTGTACTGTAATTTCAATATTTGACAAAGAAAACATATTGAATATGTAATATATAATTTTTTAAATTATAATTTTTTTATAAAATATCTGTATTAACTCTTTTTCAACAAGAAATATTAAGAATGTTCCGGCATTTCTCATATTCGATCATCAATGGAGAAAAATACGTTGGCCGGTAAGCGTCAACTCTCTTAAAAAAAAAAAAAAAAAATGTATTATTAAATGGTCCGTCGTTTTACTTATCATAAGGGATCCTGGTCGAACCTAGGAGACGAATACACGCGCTAATGGAGACTATTGAAAAAAAAAATTAAAACAATGGAATAGAATTCGAGGTAGAATCAAAATAAAACAAACTAAATTAAATAATTTTGTAATGGAATTCAAGGAATTTCAGGATCTTAAAATAGACAGCATTAAACTTGAAGAAATATTAATGGTTATCACTGAATTGAAAGATGAAATCGATGCATTAGTTAAGGAATATATTCAAATTAATCCTGAAGAAGAAATTTCATCCAGTATTGATAAAATTATTTATGAGTTAAATGATCAGAGGTTGGCTTTAGGGGTAGCTGACGAAATGTCCCCATTTTCTAGGGACAGCCTTTATTTTGAAGGCATTTTTTTAAGTTTTAAAAAATTTTAGAAAGTAAATTATTAACCAATAATATTTATTTTTAGTCCTTTTTTACTCGGAATGAAAAAATACATCCGAAATTGGATAACTGTAGTATTTATTAACGCTTCTCTATTTTAAAAGTAATCTGATCTGGTCAGCCTACATTAGGGGCAAGTTTACAATGCTTACTTCCTAAAATAAATGTAATAATGACTGGTACTTTAAAGGATAAAAATAAGAATGACTCTAAATTATATTATTTATATTGTAAACTTCCTCAAATTACGTTGCTCATATTTAATGGAGAAGTAGAAGAATATTCAACGTTTATAGTACAATTCAAAAACATGATCGAAACAAATGCTAACTTAAAATATGTAAAAAAAAGTTAAAATTAAAACTACTGAAAGTTGAAAGTTCATAATGACTTCACGTGTAAACATATTAAAACAGTATAAAATCACTTTTAAAACACGTATATAATTTTTTAAAAATTAAAATCAAACACAAAGCTTTTCGCTATTATTAAAATAGCATCTTCAGGTGTTGTTAATTAACAGAAGAATAGACAGCATTATATACTGGAGAAGTTCTATACAGTTACAGTTATAAAATAAGTCTTGTAAAAATCACGAGTCATTTAAGATCACTTGGCGTCACCCTATATATACGTGTTTTAAAAGTGATTTTATACTTTTTTTATTTAAAAAAAAGTTTTTTTTATTTAAAGGTTTCGTTAAGGGGTGAAGCAAAATGTGCTGAAGCCACGGATGACACATTTCATTCTTTGTTATTGTCGCTCAAAAAACGCTATGAGTACAAAAAATTAGCATTGGATTCATACATTAAATCAATCTTAAAGCTAGAAAAGCTACAAAACGAGTTCGTGCAAGGTTTAAAACAAATTACTGACATTGTGAATAAATCGTTCAGAGCATAAAAATTGCTTAATTTAGATCAAATAATTTGTCAAATGCAATTATTTTAAATTTAATCCTAGGTGATTGGACAAAGGTACGCGAAAGGCGTATAAAAATAATCCGCTAAAGAAATTCCATCATTAAAGGATTTAATACAGTTTTTGCAAGTAAGATCTGTTGCTTTGGACCAATTAAATAATATAGAAAAAGAAAAAAATCAAAATCGCAATCTACATTCAGTAATTCGAAACCAACATTCAGCAAATAAACAAAATTCACTTCCCACAGTTTCCGAGAATAACGCAAATAAAAAATCTTTCCAAAGCAATGCATATTGTGTAGTTGTTTTCATGCACTATATAAATGTGATCAATTTAAAAGTTTAAATGTCAAAGCAAGGACGAATATCGTCGATTCACACAAATTATGTAAAAATTGTTTAAAATTCCATTCCCAGCATTGTAACTCTACATACACTTGTAAAATATGCAATGGAAACCACTTTGCTTCATTTAATTGAGCAAGAAATGACTGGCACCTCCGATCTTTCAGCACAAATTGAATGAGTGGAAAGAAATCAACTAATGTCTTCTTCCTTAACTAACAATTGAGAAGATTCTAACAGTCTTTTACGTGCATTTTATGCTTACATTAAAAATGCCTTTGGAGAAAAAAATAAATAAAACTAAAAGAAATCGCTGATTCATGAAATAATTTGAATTTTATAACAACTGAATTTGCTAAAAAATTAGGACTGAAAATAGAATAAACAAATGCATCGATTATATCTACATAAATAGAGGACAAACTATTGTTAGAAACTAGTTGACATAGGTGGACTCTGCTCAGTTCCTCATCATATATATGTTCTCATACATTTCTAGGGCAGGACGTATAATCATGCTAAGAGAAATGAATTTGACTAAACGCTTCACACAGTGACAGAATGAAATCCCCGCCTAATAGGCTATCCGACGTTCACTTCGATATACTTATCTTATTCTAATATGTTAATTTATTTTATTAGGGTCAAATTCGTAGGTTAGTTTTCATGCTAATATTTTCAGTGCAACAATCCTCAAAATGTATATTTTATAAGGAATATCGCCCAGATTTGCTATTTTGACAAAATCTTAAATTGCGCATAACTTACGAAATTTTCCTATTGGAATATGTAGTCAATCATGTTCAAACAAGTATCATAAATGTTATTTGGAAATTGTCTGATATATTTATGATCCTCAAAATAGACGTTTATGTTCATTTTTCCCCTATTCTGCAATGTTAAGTAAATCATAAATTCCAAATAACTTACGACCCTATTCTGCAATGTTAAGTAAATCATAAATTCCAAATATCTTACGAAATTTTTAAAGTAAAATATTCATAAGCAGGGATGTTCATGCCACTATCCTAAATGCTATTTTAAAAGTTTTCTGACATCTTTGAGATCAAAATATCCCTCAAAATGGACGTTTACGCGAAATTTCGGCCTCTTCTGCAATATTACGTAAATCATAAATTTCCAATGACTTAGGAAATTTTTAAATTGGAAAATTCATAGTCTAGAATGTGTTTATACCAGTATCTTATATAATATTTAAAAAGTTGTCTGATTTATTTATGATGAAAATACCTCTCAAAATGTACATTTCTGCGATTATTTTTTTCGTATTGTGCCATGTTAAGAAATTCGTAAATTTCGAATAATTTGCAAAATTTCAAAGTAGCATCCCGGCATCAAAACTGATATTTAAAAGCTGTTCTTACATCTCTACGATAAAAATATTTCTTTTCATGCATGTTTAAGTGAAATTTTGCCCTATTTTCCCATGTTAAGAAATTCGTAAATTTCGAATAACTTCTGAAGAATTATAATTACTATGTTGCAAATGAATAAGGTTCTTTCCAGTGCCATCAATAATATTTTAAAACTGGTCCAAACTCTCTACGAGCATTTGTTCGTGAGATATCGTATACACAGACTAATACAGTGCTGGACATAATTATAAGACACTTATCTAATTTGACAGACAGTGAAAGAAAAGAATCTGAGTTTAAAACTGTTTTATTAAATACGTCAATAAAAATTAATTTATTCTGTTATCATATGTAATTATTTTATAATAATGATATTTTCATCAATTTAATGAAAACACTTAAAAACATAATGGACAAAATTATAAGACACCAACCGTTTTTTCCAAATACAGTGGTCAACATAATTAGCAGAAACTAATGGTCTAAAATAAAAACCTCTAACATGGTTATTCAATATTTGGTGGAGCCGCTATTGTTTTTTATAGCATGAAAGATGAGATTCGGCATCGAATCTATCAATTCTAACAAAATATCGCAAGACAGTTTTTCCCAAGCACATTTTATAGCATTCTTTAGGTCTCCGACGCATATAAACTGCCTCCCATTTCGGTAAACCGCACGAGTTAAGATTCCCCACAAGTTTTCAATGGTATTTAAGTCTGGGGAGCGAGAAAGCCACGGGAGAACATTGATACTTTGCTCTGAAAGCCACTTTTTTGTTGAGTGATGCATGAATCGGCGCTTTATCGTGCTGGAAAGTGTAGTTTTCGCCACAAAGAAGTTCACCGTATATGGATAGTTGATCTTTAAGAAGATTCTTATACTTTTCGGAATTCATTCTTGAATGCACAAAAACAATATCCGTTTTCTCTTGAGCCGAAAATCCGTCCCAAACCATTACTCAGCCTGTACCCATTTGGCGGCTCATTAGTACATGAGGAGACTTCCGTAAATCATGTCAATAATATTGAAATCCGTCAGGACCATCCAGATTAAACTTTTTTTCATCAAAAAATAACACAGAGTACCATTTGGAGGTCCAGGCCATAGTATGTTTAGCGAAGTTTAGACGCTCCATTTTGTGCCGGCTTAGAAGCGGTGGTTTTTTCTTAATTTTTTTATATTTCACATAGGAAGCATTATGCAACAGCTTGCGAATGCTTCTCCTTGAACAAATCAGTTTCAAAGCATTTTTAATGCCTGTAGTAGTCATCTTATTCTGTGTAGCGAGCGAAAGCACATAGCGTCTGTCTCTAGAGGACAAGCAAGAAGTACGTCCAGATCTTTTAATTACCGATCCATTAATTCCTCTTTTCAAAACATTTCTACTTGCACATCTAGAGCGTTTAATAATTTTTGAAATACTATTAATTGAAGCACCAGTTCCATTTAATCTCCAAATTTCGCGAATTTCACTTTCTTTTAATTCTGTACCTCGTGGCATGTTTGTAAATGCGTGAAGTCGGTTATCGTCTGCTTTAGATAACTTCTGACGTCATAACATAGTGCAGAAAATTTGCATATTGCACATTATTTTCGAAAAAAAGCAGGTGTTATAATTACAATGTTAGGGTGTCTTATAATTTTGTCCATGGAATTTTTAATTTTTTTTTTATTAAACTCTATTAAAATATTATTTCTGTAAAACAATTACGTGTGATAACAGAATAAATTTATGTTTTTGACGTATTTGATAAAACGATTTTAAGCTCTGAATCTTTTCTTTCACTATTTGTCAAATTAGATAGGTGTCTTATAATTATGTCCACCACTGTATACTAACGGACTAACACATTAACGGATTAACACTCTAACGGACTAGCGAACTAACAGACACCCTACAGACTGACACCATGCCCATTTTGTTACTTTCGGATTCCATACATCTAAAAACGCGTAAAAAAAAAAAAAAAGAGTTAGAAAATTTTTACGATTACCTAAGTTCCCCATACATATAGTATAATGGGGAATTAATAAAGTGTCAGCTAAAGTGTCAAATAAATAAAAAATTATTAACTTTGCTGTTTTACCTAAAATAGCGAATAAAACTCAAGTTAACAAATTTACATTTCATCTTTAAATATTTCATCTGAAATTAATCTAGCTGATAATAATTTTCACATTCCTATCTCCATTTAAATACTTTTAGTAAACACTTTATTTTTCGAATTACTAAAAGAAGGTAAATTTGAATTTCACAATGAGTGTTTCTTTTCTTAAAACAGTGTCTCTGGTTACTTAATCACCGCGACAGATAAATTTCAAGATTTTAATGCATCAAACTCGGAATAATTCGCTGAACTAGTTTTACATCAGGAGAACTTCGTTCTGAACATAAATACGGCGATAGTTTTGAAACTTTTCAAAATAATTTTTTATGCCGGAAATAAAAGTTGCGGAAACCAATACGAAACTCAAGTTTAAGTCTGTATCACCAAGTGGAGATACAATCCAAGAATGTATGTCAATTATCAAGAAATGACTTAAGAATCTGCCATTTCATAAAGAAATCTCTGTTATAAATGATAATATTTCGTTACATGAACAGAAAGAAATGACCCTCCGGAACCTCTCTTGTGAAGTGATTCTAAAGAACAATTCAAACTGTTCTTATTCAAAATCCATGATTTTACGTTCATACAGATAATCGAATGGTATATATATGTTTTTATTTAACTTATTTTTTGGATTAATGATAGATTTATCATGGATAAAAACTTTTTCAGTAAGATTCATATTCAGCGAACTAATTAAAGTTTCATTCTCGGCAGATCTTTTCCTTTCAGTATCGCACACTTCTATGCTAGCTTACGATTTATTCGACCCAAAAAGTCAAACTGAAGAGATTTTGTACAAAAATGTCACTAATCTTAGTCATATCTTAGTTTTATTTGCAGATTACAAGATAAAGACAGACGCCAAGTGCTTGGTAAGACAAAGGTTCATTAATGATACGTAAAGAATATTGTAAATAAAGTTAAAAATATATTTTATTGTAAACATTTAAAGAAAGCAAGAATTCCAAAGTGAAGAAAAAACTGTTTATTATGCATTATTATTGTTGGCATACGAGTAAAATTATCATTATTTCAGTTTACCTTAATTTAAAAAAATAAAAATTTGTATTCTTATGATTTATATTATTTACATTCTTGAGATGAAGTGTTTATTTTGAAATAAGGTTTAACTGTGCATATATGTACATAATGTGTTGGTAAAATAGATTTGTTTACACTGTAGTCTATAAGTTTATAAGTTAATTTTCTTTATATTATGTGTTACGTGTATAATGTGTACAAAACCTTCTGGAACAATTCTTCAGTTGTGGTTTATATATCTTTTGGTTGCAACCTACATTATTTATAATAAGATTTTAACAAAAGTAATCAAGGAAATTTTAACAAATTTTAGAAAAGAGAATTTATTGTAATATGCGATGAAAGGAATATTGTGTAACGAAACACATGTATAACCCAAACTGATATCAATAGGTAGGCTTCTATTTACACAAACTACATCATCAAACTTCTTTTTTTTTTTTTTTTTTGAGTGGCCTCAGGTTTGTTACATAAATCCAGCAAATCCTTGGATTAACCTCAGTTTCGGTGACGATGGGTTATATTTTTATTCTCTTTTATGATTTTAGTTTAATACAATTCGAAATAAGTTGGTGTTCAGCAATAATTTTCTTAAATTACGAAAATTTTTATATATCCTTAGAAATTACGAGATGAAGAACATAGCTGAAATAAATGTGATGAGTGGGAAAGCTGTTGTCTGATAAAAAGATGGCGGCTGATACCTTGGCCTGAATTATTATATGGGCCCTAGCTAGTACATATGAAATAACATCGACACCAACACTAGAAAATTACATATTTTCCCACTTCTCATAACCTTCTTTTAATATATTATTTGACGACATTATTAAATTTCATCTATGTTCTTGATAATCAGTGAAAAGTATTTTTAAATATTTGTCATACATATTTGTAACGGAATTTTACAGGAATATTCACCTAGTTTAAACAAACACAGAAAGACACGTAAGCAAACAAACAAAAAAAGCATCCCGTTGTGAGTTTTATCATGTCCCTTCATCTCCTTATATTATTAAAATCTGTACGAATCTGTCTGTCTTTCTGTCTGTCTGTCTGTGAGAAAAACCTTGTAAGCGCTAAAGCTCCGGCGCTAATGGTCGCATCGCCTCGAAACTGGTGTCGACAGACGCAGAATTTCTTCATCTCGACATCGCAATAATTCGCTAAGCGATGCGACCCTAATTAGCGGAGATATTAATTAAAACGTTGAGCTATGTCGATCGAAAAATAACTGAGAATTCAAAGCTATTTGCTTAAAAAGAGACATTCTTACGGAAAAAGTGGGAAATAAATTAGAAATATCAGTCGTATCGTTACAAATATGGTATCAAATGAAAGAACCAATTTTTCTCAATCCGATGGTTTAAACGGCTTATCGATCGGACAATTAGATTTCTTTAAATTAACTAAACTAAAAAAAAAAAAATGGTGGCAACAAATCAAAACAATTTTAATATCGCAGACGATCGTCTACAGTCTTGAACGGAAAGAGCTGGTATTTAATGAGGTCACGTGCTTTGGTACTGCGATTAAAAATTGCAATTTTGAAAAGGCTTCAGTTTTTCAATGTCGCACACAAAACTTCGTATACAGCCCTAACATCACAAGACACCCTTGCAGTTCAAATTTCATCGAATTTCGAAAAAATTTACATTTTAATTGGAAATTAAATTTTATTCTAATACGCGTATTTTAAATTCTAATTACGATTAAATTATTTTTAATACATCATTTGAAAGATATTTGAAAGTTCTTTTATATTATCGAAAGTGGAATTCGAGATTTCACATATTTACACCTTTTGAAGTGTCCTGATTAGGTTTTTATTGCATCTCAGCTAATTGAGTTAGACCGTTCAAAATTGGTATATGTAGGCTAATTAGTAGTGGCTGAAAGGGTGGGGATGAAATAGGCGTGCATCGCGTGCGTATCCCCTAGCTTGTGCGCTCGCAGCACGCATGGGACTGCGCTGCCAATGGCAGTGGTGACCCAGTCCGACTTTTTAACCGATGAGAAAATACTTTTTTTTATTTTCTTTTCTTAGGAATAAAAATTCAATTTGAGAAGGAATATGTGCGCGCACCGCGCGTATACCTTCACACGTGCGCGCGTAGCACGCATGGGTCTGCGCTGCCGAAGGCAGTGGGGACACGGTGTGAGTTTTTACCCGATCAGAAATGATTTTTTTTAGGGTGCAGCGCGTACGGGACTGCGCTGCCGAAGGCAGTGGGGACCCAGTGTGAGTTTTTACCCGATCAGATTTTTGTTTTTTTTTTAGGGGGCACAAAGTGTCAGGGAGAGAATACGCGCGCGCAGCGCGCACGGGACTGAGCTGCCGAAGGCAGTGGGGACCCGGGGCGACTTTTAACCCGATCAGAAATGATTTCTTTTTTTTTTAATTTCTTTTCTTAAGACTAAAAGTTACTGTTAGTGATTCATTAATTATAGTGATTCATTTGAAAGTACGGACCCGCTAGCGGGTGAAGCCCGCTAGTATCATACAATAAAAATGGCTTACAACATAAACATCTCTATCTCTAAATGTTACTACGTCGCAGTTAGAATATCTTTACGCTAAGACTGAATATTTCTGAACGTTTTGTGAGTTACCTTTAGTAAAATAAATGTACTTAAACACATGTGTGTATGTTTGTTCGTGTGTGTGTGTAATCCTAAAATATATTACTTAGTAAGAAGTATAAGTTGAAATGAGAGAGAAATAAGATGAACAAGCTCCATAAATTATGAAAACTAGATAATCTTTATTTGTCTATTTATTCTATATAATATGCAACTTTTTAAACTTTTTAAGAGCTTGAAATATTTGTTTTGTCTTTTCTAAAAATAAAAGTCAGAATAACAGATTTTTTTTTTTTTTTTTAAGATAACATATTGTTAATTTATAATTCAAAGATATCAATGATTCAAAAATAATTATGAGCAGAAAAAAATGAAAAAGTAAAATAAAAATAACTCATGTAGATTTACACCTTAATATATAATTAGTCATTATTAATAACAAGAACTAGGATTTTTTTTTTCTTAGATAAATATTTCAAAGTAAATGCAATTAGTGTTGCAAGTTAATTTACTTTCTTAAGCATGCATCTAAGCTTTTTACGCTCTAAACCTTTTTTGAAGTTGTTAGAAAATGAACTTTTAATAAGATTATAAGTCATTTGTTTGATCCTAAGTGTCAGCGGCCACACTTTGTCAGGTCACAGCATTAGAGTTTTGAAAAAGATATTTCGAATGTTTTCTATTAATTAATAATATTTTACGTATTAATTTCACAATTATATTACGGATTCTAAAAATATTCCAATTAATAATTTATTCGTTAAATATATATATATATATATATATTTTTTTTTTTCCTGAATCATTAATATATCATATAAAACTATATATTAATTTGAAACGTGTTTTGTCTGTCTCCACTAAATTGAGAGAACGGCTAAGTGTAAAAATTTGGTTGAGGTGTCTAAAAAAAGGTCATGGTCTGTAGATATGTTATGAAAAAAGAAAAAAAAAAAGTCGAACGGTGTTAAACATACGCTGGCGAGCATAACTCAGCTCCAAATTACTTTACGGTGAAGAAATTATACATAGAGGGACTAGACTCGAATACTAAAAAATCAATAACTCTGATTTTGGAATTTTGAATTTTAAAGGGGGGAAAAAGGGGAAAGTAGATTTCAGGGGGGGGAGGGCAGGGGGAAAATTAGTTTGAGAGGGAGATCCGTTCTAGACCCACACATGTAGCACCTTATTTTAAAAGTCTTGAAATTTCATGTTGATTGGGGATGTTTGTAATTCCTGACCGTTGGTGATGTTTGTAAGAGAACACACTGTACCCACTAGTGGTGGAAAGTGCAACTAAAGGATTTTGCAGTTGACACCACCATGTGACATCTTATTTGAAAGGTCTTGGAAATTCAAGGCGATCATTGATAAAGGTCTTGAAATTTCATGTTGATTGGGGAAGTTTGTATACAATATAGTGCGCCCCCTGGTGGTTAAAAATGGATCTAGGTGATTTTGCAGTAGACCCTTTCATGTTACAACTTATTTTAAAGGTCTTGATATTTCCTGATCGTTGGTGTTGTTCGTATAGAACACGCTGTGCCCCCTGGCGATGGGAAGTGTAATTAAAGGATTTTGCAGTTGACACCACTATGTGACACCTTATTTGAAAGGTCTTGGAAATTCAAGGCGATTGGTGATGTTCGTATACAACATACTGCGCTCCCTGGTGGAGGAAAGTGGATTTTGCAGCACGTGCGTAGCATGACTGCTATACGGTACAGCAGCCACAGACAGCGGTAACACGAGTCAGAAGTTTGTCCGGTTCAAGGTTAATTTTTGAGAGTATTTTCATGTTATTAGCGGCCTGTATATACGTGCCGCAGGCACTGGGTCACGAACCCGAGTTCCGTTCTGTTTGAGGTAATATTTTTTGTTACAGATGATTATTTTTTTTGTGATGTTTTCTTTTAAAAATAGAAATTCAAACAAAATCGAGTTAAAGATATAAAACCATACAAATTTAAGGTGCATTTAAGGTTATTATCATGGGCCCGGGCAATGCTGGGCGGGTTTGTTCCGTTCCAGGTTAATATTTTGGAATTTATTCATGGTATTAGCGGCCCGTGTATGCGCTGCCGCAGGCACCGGGGTCACAAGGCAGAGTTTCGTTCGGTTCGAGGTAATTGTTTTTTGTTACAGCTGATTATTTTTTTTTTCGCAATGCTTTTATTTAAAATTAGAAATTCAAACAAAATCGATTTAAAGATATAAAATCACACAAATTTAGGGTTCATTTAAGGTTATTATCACGGGCCCGGGCAAGGCCGGGAGGGTTCGTTCGATTCCTGGTTAATTTTTGGGAATTTTTTTATGCTGTTAGCGGCCCGTGTATGCGCTGCCGCAAGCACCTGGGTCACAAGGCAGAGTTTCGTTCGGTTCGAGGTAATTGTTTTGTTACATATGATTATTTTTTTCGTGATGCTTTCATTTAAAAACAGAAATTCAAACAAAATTGAGATAAAGGTATAAAATAATACAAATTTAAGGTTCATTTAAGGTATCATGGGCCCGGACAACCCCGGACGGGTCAGCTAACATATAGTCTTAGCATTAAACGAAATAGAAAATAAAAGATAGCATCTGTTTATTTGGAGTCAGTTTGACGTCACACTGACTGTACTTTGTAGAAAGTGATGTCATATATAGTATTTCTATTTTTTAAGCATTTCTCCGACTTTCTTTTTTTAAGTGAAATGTCGTATATTATATTAGATATTTTAACATGAAATACATTTAAATAATGATGCGACGATTTTTGAATCATTATGGGCAATAAAGTGATCGAAGAATTCGACGGGTTCCAGCTAGTTGTAATATTAATGCAAAAAGACATTATAAAAAACTCCATAAATAAATTCTGAAATAAAACCAAAAAAATCTATTTTGCGCAGTCTGTCCTTGCAGGATTGTTATTACGTGCAAGGGTAGGAGAGATTGCCATTAATAATAACTATAATAAAATGTTAACAATAATAATTGCATTTAAAAGAATTTGCTGTACGATATTTGGAAACGAATGCAACTTTTTTAGAAGCAAATAGTTCAAAATAATGACTAATGAATCAGAAAAATGAAAGATTTTTTTAAAAAGAAATAATTAATTTTAATTAAGGAAAAAAAATAAAGAATTAAAAATTGCAAGCCCATAGACGATTACAAAATAATATGAAGTTACTAAAGAATACGTTAACCGAAAAATAGTTTATCTCCACTTCAACAATTTTAATGTTTAATTGTTTGCTGACCGAAAATGTCGTCGCCCAAAATAGATGAACTTATTTTTGGAATTGGAGCAGTGTTTGTGCAACCACCTGTCCCATATATCTCATTTTATCCAGTCACTTTTTGAAGATGTCTTCTGGTACTGTTGCAGACATTTAATAAACTCATCCTTATTGTCCTGTCTCTAGAAATTAATTGACTAGTCATTCCTAGTATGTAAATTAATAGGGAAAATCTTCCCTCACTCATATTTGGCAGAATCATAAATTCACCCGTTTTGGTAGGAGAGATTGCACAGTCTTTTATTTAAACATTTTTCTTTGTTAAAAGTGTCCGTAGGTCTTCTTAAAGTTGTTCTAGAACGATAACCTATGTGAAATTGCTTAATTAAAAATTATTTCGCATTACTGCAATATTTTTTAGAAATTCAGAGGAAGATGAATAAAATTTTAAGAAATCACTTCGGAATATATATCAAAGTAGTAATGCTTACTTCAAAATGCTCGAAACAACCAACATATTCATTTATTAGTTTTTTTACTATTGGTATCCACAACTATCTGGATAGACTGCGCGTAGAACCTTCTGATTCCCTTCGATCTTCAATGCGCGCAATCTCTTAGCTCGCGCTATCGCTGCTATCTTTGCCTTATAAGTATAAAGATTAATATTGAAAGATTTGAAGTTGAAATGAAAGTTTTTTTGAATACACTGTTTAATTGAAATATTAACAAATATTTTATATATATTCATAATTATTTAAATCATTATCAAATATTAAATTTCGCCGATTAAAGCGTAATAATTTTGTATATATATATATATATATATATATATATACATATACATATATACAGGGTGTTCCAAAAGTCCCACACACCCCTCCTAACTCGAAAATGAGTCGGAATTCTGAAAAATGGCAAAACACATGCTCAATGAATTCGAGAGGGACTTCTTTTGGTGAAAAAAGTTTGGGCCCGGGGGGAGGGGGCTAGAGGGGCCCGCTAGAGAGGACAACTTTAAAATTTCAAATAGGAAGGTATGCCTTGTGATACATACCTGCAACGTCTCTTCAAAGCAATGCATTTGATATTAAGATTTTGCACTACGACGATTATTAAGGGAGATACATGAGGTTTTAGACTTTTGAAATATGAATTTTATACTTATGTATCCCCTTTAATGATCATTGCAGGACAAAAATGTTTATATCAAATTCATTGTCTTGAAAAGACGTTTCCAGGGATGTATCCCAAGATAAATTTTGCCAAAAAATGTTTAGGCGCGGGTAAGGGGATAGTAGTTGTCCGCGGAAGGGCAACTTTAAAATTTCAAACAGGAAAGTCTGTCTTGTGATGCATCCATGGAAACGTCTCTTCAATAAAATGAATTTGATATAAATAGTTTTGTATTGCAATGACTATTAAAAAGGATACATAAGTATAAAATCCAAACTTCAAAAGTCTAAAAATTCAAGTATCTCCTTTAATAATCATCGTAATGTATCACAAGACATACCTTCCCATTTGAAATTTTTAAGTTGCCCTCCTAAGCGGCTCACCCGGGCCCAAATATTTTTCACCAAAAAGGGTCCTTCTCGAATTCATTGAACACATGTTCCGACTTATTTTTGAGTTAGGAGGGGGGGTGTGAGACTTTTGGAACACCCTGTATATATTTGTATATTATCAAAATAAAAGTTACCTTTATTATTTTTCAGGAAATTTTTCTTACAAAATAGTAAAACCACCTTTATAAATAATGGTAAATTCTTTAAATGTAAATACACAAAAAAATGTTTACAGAAAAACGAATATATTGAAAATCAATAAAAATTTCTCTGTTTAAATCCAAGTATCATAAAACATTCAAAAATACTTTATTAAAAAATTTAAAAGATAAATACACATCAACATCATATCGGAGTACATGTCAAGTTTAACGCTTCAGCATATCAATAAATGAAGAAAGTTTGAAAAGTTATGGCACATTTATAAACAGATTTCCCAATAAACTGATATCACGTATGTGTAAATATTTAAATATTGGAAAAGTACAAACTGATAAGTAAGAAGTCTTTGCGTTATGTTATAAATACATATTTCGAATTTAATTTAATAGCCTTGATAAAATTTAATATTTAAATATATATATGTTTTTCATTAAATTACATTTAATCTGGAAATTTTTATTCAGAGACATATATTCATCTACGTTCTTAAAATAAGATGTATGCTCATTGAGGTCGAAAAGATATATATATATATATATATATAAATGATAGATATCGTAATAAAATTTAACCTTAAAATTTAGCAATTAATAGATACAAAAAATTACGAACACAACAAAAATTGATCCGATTATAACTTATAGGTTATACTGACACAAAAATGTTGCGATACAGATTAAGAACCAAAAAGAGACAAAAACAATCTAAATTACTTACGCCGACATGAATAATAATAATAAAAAAAGGACCATTAAACTTAATGACAGAGAAAATAACTAAAGGACCACAAAAATAATAATTGGATAAAAATGCTTAAAATTAGAAGTAAAAATTCGTCAGAGGACATGCACTCTATAAAGGTGTGAAAGTTGCAGCGAAAGTTGCAACAATATAGCTAATCATAGCAATTTACATTGTTTCAGCCCCGATCGAGGCAGCAAAACCATTTTGAATGAGAAAGTAAATAAATTATTAAATGAAATCATCAAGGAAATATACATATATTTTAAGAATAAAATATAACCACGAACCCAAAGTTTTATTTATTTATTTATTTATTTTCAACTAGCTATGTTTTCTAAATGTACTTTTGCGAATAAATTTCAATATGGTTTCTAAAATAAAACTATACTTTAAGAAAATAAAGACCCTTTCATTAAATTAGAACTACATATAAAAATATCTCTGATTATATATATATATATATATATATATATATATGTAGGATCCGACTTATGTGGGCTTTTAAAACACAAAGTATTACTTCAAGTAATTACTAATTATTTAAAGTTTAATAGAAAATTAATATATACAGAGATTTACAAAAAACGTTAATATGAATTCAAGTTGTACTGCTCAAATGTTCACTTAATAGTTCAATTGTACAGTTCGCGGCATAAACGATTTACTGATTAGTTCGTTTTTCAGTTACATCGAAACAAAAAGTACGCGGTCTCGCATCAAGCTCCGATACTGGTAAACGTCGTCAAAAGAAGCGACGCACCCGTCAAACGTGCATGCCCTGTCATCCACTCGTCGACTCACAACTTCTCTCTTCAAACGCTTTTAGCAGCGGCGCGTTCCGGAAGCAGCGCCCGTCTACGTCATAGTTGCATCTTTCCGTTAATATTCTGCGCTCTGCGTCGAAACTCAGCTGTTTTGGATTCCAGGTACGGCAAAAGGGAACTGGACAGCTTTGGATTCCAATGTATGGGGAAGTAAGGGCTCGCCACTATATTTTCGGCCATCCTGCGTCGTGTGGTCCTCCAGGCGGCCACACTGAAAAATACAAAAGAAAAAACAAACACAAAAGCAACACAAAATAATAACAAGCTTATTTACAGTTTATGTACAAATCTTCATATTTTTTACTTTTAAACTAAGTGATCCCACGTTTGAGGATCTTAGCATGAGTAGATGTGCAATGCGAGCCTTCATGGCATCCATCTGTAATTGCATCATCAATATTTTCATTTTTAATTTTTACTGTCTTATAATTATAAAAGTACATCACTTTTGGTTTGATGGCAACTTAGTCGCTCCAGTTTTTGGTGGTTGTCTACTCAATTTATATTTTGCTTTATTTTTCTTTTTAACTTTGATAAATTGTTCTTTGTCATGTGTACGCAAATCTTTACTTTGGGACTCGAACTCGAGAACCTCTAATTGATCATTTTCAGTTTTAGTGTCTTTTAAGGCCATGCTGCACAGGCCTTGTTCGGTTATAAAATCTATAGTAGCACTTTTATGTGTAGTGAAAACTTGTAACTGTATTTGCACAGCTTTGGGAAATAATACGGATATTTCAATGGAAGTGATGGAATGAACTACTTTCTTAAATTTATACCGGCAGTTTCTTCTTTTGGGATATTTAGTCTTTTACACTCAATGGAATCTATCGTCACTGTCTTTTTTCTGAATTTCTTTCTTTTAAGGAGTTTGGAATTTTCTTCAACTTTTTCCTTTAACTCTTTCAGCTCTTCGGCTAACTGCGAAATTTTTTTAAGTAGGACTTGCTTTTCATCTTTCTTTGAAAAAGTGTTTTCTTGATTTAGCGACTTCATTTGAGAAACATTCGTCTGACTTCGTCCCTTTCGGCGAGGCTCCTCCTCTTCCTCACTATAATCATCTACTTGGAAAATACTCGTGTGACTTTGTTTCTTTCGTCGAGGCTCCTCCTCTTCCTCACTGTCATCATTTTCACTATTATCGTCCTCTAAAAGCATCTTATCGTCATCACTTTCGTCATTCTCGTCGTCGTCGTCATTTTCATTTACGGCTTTTTCGGAAGATTCTAATGATTTTTTAGACAGCATAACAGATTGAGGGGTTTTATTTTCACATTTTCCAACACTTATTAATGTTTCATTTATTTCTGGGGATTTCTCAAAAATTTTATTTTTACAGTTAATAGGGGCATCAATAGCAACATTCGTCTTAATTTCTTTTTTTACATGCATTTACTGGAAGAACTGTTACTAGATTTACTTCAAGTGAAATAGATTTATTTTTCACAAAGATACCTTTTTCATTGGTTGTCGTTTCACCCAGCATTAACACGTTCATGCCGATAATTATATCATATGGTATCACATCATTTTTTACAACATAAATATCAGTTTTACTTTTAAATTCGTCAATTTTAAGATCAGCATCAAATGAACCTAATGGCTTTATGGAACTTTTCCCGATCCCCTTCAAAGTAGTACTCATAGGATTTAATCTATTCACATTCAATTTATCAAAAGCATTTTTTCGCAACAGTGTTGCTTCACTTCCTGTATCGATTATACCACTGAAATTTACATTATTAATCAAAATATTTTTGTTCATGTTTTGATTTACACCTATACACAATGCTTCAACTTCGGGTTTTGAACCCGGACATTTCGAACTTTTATGCCCAAATTGTTGCAAGAAAAGCACTTAAAACCTTTCATTCTATGAGGGCAATCTCTAGATAAGTGGTTTTTATCACAACAATTATAGCACAGTTTAGTTACTTCACTCTCAGGACTAAATTTTTCATGTACGTTATATGCTATTTGTTTCGGTTTTACATTACACTCTACTTTATCAAATCTATGTATAATTTTCTCATTATCTTTTTTAAATACTTCATATAATTTAATTTTCTCTTTGAAATCACGAAGATTTTTAGCACTATACAAAATTACTTTGTTTTCACTTTTATCATTAATTCCTTGGATCACATAGTGCATTATAGCGGCATCATCAATGTGCCCGTTCTTAGACAATTCACGCATTTTGAAAAAATATTCTGTAACCGACTCATTGCCTCTAATTTTCCTTTTACTCAATAATTCATGCAAAGAGGCGGCATTTATCTCGATTTTAAATTCCTCAATGAGCGCTTTTTTAAATTTTTTATAAGTTAGTAATCCTTTTTCAGATTTAATAAAAAATAAAACGTTTCCGCTCAAAGATCGTTTACAAAAAATTATTTTCTGCAGTTCGTTCAAATTAAACATATCAGCTATTTCCTCGAATTTGTTAAACCAAAAGTTTATATTTTCATGCGGCTCACCGCTAAATTTGGAAATACTATTTTCAAAGTCATTAAACGAAATTGCTTCACTATGCGTTCCAACATTTTTACTATTTATACAATGAATGTTACTCACATTATCATCATTATTTATATGGCATTTATCATCATTATTTATATGGCATTGCACCGAGGAGTCAATTTTCTCGACGTCATTATCGCCACTTTCCGATTGAATTTCGGATTCACTGCTCGATTCGTTTTCAGAATCTTCCTCTATTAGTGATTCAATATCACATAATTTTGACAATAATCTGTCACGCAACTCTTCTTTAGTTCCGTCAAAAGAGACATTTAATAAATTACTGATTGTTATCAACTCATTCAAAGAAAATTTATCACTTATAAACTTTTGTTTTTGAATATAATTTTCGTCTCCAACGGCGAAAGTGAATCCTGTAAACTTTTTTATTCTGCATCTGTTCCTCCGATCACCGTTGTCATCGAATAAAAACCGATGCAGAATTCTAATTTTATTATATTTCTCCTGACTGAGTGCAACACCAATTTTAGGAATGTCCCCAAGAGAGACCATCATGCAACAAAACAAAATTTACGTACCTTCGTAGAACAGAAACAGCAGGTGGTATGTTGTTCTAAATTTTGGCTCGAATTTTGACTAGTTGATTTTTCACTTTTTAATCCTTGAACACTTTGCAGAACATATCACACTTTGTACACATCAAGTAATCTAGGGAGGATTTAAGATCAAGCAAAACATTCTGTATTTTCACCACTATTCATAGCATGATTAAGCATTCGAAGAAATTTCAACACAGTTTTTAAAATAAAAAGTTCAGTCTATCAGTCGATATTTTAAAAAGTTCGATGAATTAAAAAATAGTTCTTATTTCAGTCCAGGCGCATCATTTGTAGACACAAAGTTCGCAAAAGTTTTTTAAAATAGTCTATGTTTCAATAACAGTCTATGTTTAATCAAAGTTTGTGGTTCATTAAAAGTTTACGTTAAATTAAAATTCGCGTTCAATCCCACTTCTGAAATTAATGTAGGATCCGACTTATGTGGGCTTTTAAAATACAAAGTATTACTTCAAGTAATTACTAATTATTTAAAGTTTAATAGAAAATTAATATATACAGATATTTACAGAAAACGTTAATATGAATTCAAGTTGTACTGCTCAAATGTTCACTTAATAGTTCAATAGTACAGTTCGCGGCATAAACGATTTACTCATTAGTTCGTTTTTCAGTTACTTCGAAACAAAAAGTACGCGGTCTCGCATCAAGCTATGATACTGGTAAACGTCGTCAAAAGAAACGATGCACCCGTCAAACGTGCATGCCCTGTCATCCACTCGTCGACTCTCAACTTCTCTCTTCAAACGCTTTTAGCAGCGACGCGTTCCGGAAGCAGCGCCCGTCTACGTCATAGTTGCATCTTTCCGTTAATATTCTGCGCTCTGCGTCGAAACTCAGCTGTTTTGGATTCCAGGTACGGCAAAAGGGAACTGAACAGCTTTGGATTCCAATGTATGGGGAAGTAAGGGCTCGTCACTATATATATGTATATATAATCGTAAAACGTTAATAATTTATTTTCTAAAACAAGGCATTATTATTATTATTATGTTATTATTATTATTATTATTTTAGATTTTAAATATTTTAAACATATTGTTGACATAATGCTTCCTGCCCTCTTTGGTCTGATAGTGACTTGTTATACAGGTTGAAATTCACCTAATTTATCAAACAAAATGGAGTGACAGAAGAGACTATTTTAGAATAAGACAGCATGGCAACCATTTTTATCTTTAAACATTTCCCAGTAAAAACACATAAAGAAAATAATGATCGTTTTTTCGCAAACCCGATATTTTTGAAATTTTTGATAAATTTAATGCAAATTAATCACTTTATTGTAACCAGAAAAAAAAAAAAAATCAGTGTGAAACCATTTTCATCAAGATACTCTAAATCAAAAGTAAGTTATAGACGATAAAATATATAGTCGAAGTTCGAAATCGAATTATCCTGTTTCAGATATTCCAGATATACTTATCAAGTTAACTTGAAACATTTATGAGCATATCAATACTCACTAATTATTCTAATTAAAATATTTAAATTGAATCGAATCTAAATCAACTGTTTCACACATCGATTGTATTTCCTTTTGTTTAGTAATATGAGTCATGAAGTTTTAATTTACTATCCCTTATGAAATGTTACTCATTTGCTCATGGTATATTTCTCAGAAAATGGTATTCATTTCGTTATAAATTCCAGTAGCGAACAGTTGCCTGTTTTTAAAAGTCTAAGTATCGTAATTATTGGACTACTGTAAGGTGGAATAAATTACACTGTTTTTTAAATATTCACCATATTAATTTGTGAGAATACACTACTCTTACAAGTGCTGTGAACTCACATTTACATTATCAATAACGCCATCACGTACATACTCCGCCCCGGTAACAAAGCGGTGATTCATTTACTTTTTGCACTACTTACGGAATTAACTAGTTTCTGATTAGTCAAAATTGCATGGTAAGGTTAAAGAAGAGTAGAGTGTTGTGAGTTTTAATATTAATATAATAATTTTACCCATTGCTCCATGGTTAGGCTTGCTATATTTTATAAATGGTAACGTAAACGGTATTCTTTCCCAAATATCCAAGAGTTAACACAACAAAATACATATGCATAATGCATATCAGCAGATTGTTTGTTTGTAAAGCAAGACATACTAGTTTATAAGTTAAAACTTACAGCACGTTTATTCCTTTAATAAATTTAAAGAATATTTAAATTCAGAAAAAAAAGGGGTAAATATCGATTCTATTTTTAAATATTAAACGTATATCACTGATGCACATGATGTATTTTGTTAATTATTCATATGATGGCGTGAAAACTTTGTAGCAGTTCATTGACAATAATCAATTTTCGGACAACATTTGATAAAGAGCCTTTTCATAATTCTTGAACTCACAATCGTTGAAAGAAGTAATATTGGTACTTATACATTAACAATGTGGTTAACGTCATAAAGAATCACACGTTTTTTTTTTATCGTTTTATAATTGTCTTTTATAATTATCTTTTAACGCTAAAAAATGGAATGAAATGGGTAATAGTCGCATATAATAGAAATTTTTGAGGAATTTCAATAATTTCACTAAGTTTCGTAAAACGTATTGCTGCATCAATCTGTAGTTTAATAAATTATTTTAGTAAATAATCCCAAAGTTCAACAATTCGTTAAAATTTAATGGACATTATTACAGCAAGAATCAAAGCAATGAATAATCTTAAACTCGTGAAACAATTGGATATAGGGAATTAACGAACAATCAACAATTAAATTAAAGATGTAAAGTTCATTTCTTTTTTAAAATAAAAAATGTAGCAAGCTTACATGTGAGGTACTACATAATATTCTTTTTCTTATAAATTATCATTTATTTTTATCGCTTACAAAATATCCTTTGTGTATATATATATATATATCTTTTTTTTCCCCGAAGACTCAATAAAATAAATATATATATATATATATTACTTTGTTCATTTTGAGTGAAAATTTTGTTTCATATTAGGCATACCATTTATACCTTTTTCTTTTCTTTTCTTCTTTTTTTTATTTTTTTAAACGTTGCATTGAATTTTACAAAATTATAACTAATGTTTAGTATTTGAATTTGGAACTATTACAAAATTTTTAAATATCTTACTATATAGACATTATACTTCAAAGTTTTGTTTTGTGGGAAATATTTATCTACCTTTTCAGAAGCATTGCTTACGTCTGTTGTATTGTACATTTGCAATTATTAAGCAAATTAATTTGAAAGCAAATGCATTGTATATTGTAGACCGCAAAAATTCTTCTGGGATATTTTATCCGACAGATCCGGAAGAACCTGCTGAAATATTGTTTAAAAATTGACACATAAAATAAGGGACGTCAATCAAAAAATTGTTTATTCAAATAAGCATCGGTGGATTATAATTTTATATTATCGCGTTATAGATTATAACATTTCTTTTTTTCCTGAACTGAACAAATGGGTATAAATGAATTCTACGCGGAAACAATTTATTCATAGTTTTGATCGAGTGGGAAGTTTTTGTTATAATTTATAGCAAATAAATATATTTTTAATCCAATCAAAACATATTAAATAAATTTACCTTTAATGGTATAAAAGGTGATAAATAAGATATGTGTTGAACAAACAATTTTGGACTTTAACTACCGTTGCCTTGCGTTTTTTTTTTTTTCTAAAAGTCAATTAGTACAGCCGAACCTCGTGAGCGTGAATTTCCAGGGGGATATATATATATATATATATATATTTATGTTATTAGTAGTTCATGCTATCAGTAACTGTTCTTTGACGGGGATTGTAGAAATAGTTCGTGTTAAAATTCCTCCACGTTAACAGTGTTCACGTTAACGAGGTTCGACTATATTTAATACTTAAAATATTTTGTGTTATAGTGCGTATATTTAAAATAAATAAATAAATTTTAAATGTCATAAAATAAAGTTTGTGATAAATCCGAATGCTCTTTTACAATGAAGATTAACACAAGATTTCAAGTTACTTTTGAAATTATACATATTCATCACAATTAAATAAAAAAAAGTATATACATTCTTCTTTCCCAATACGAAGTTTTTGCATCATCAATAACTATCTTAATGCACCTACGCAAGCAATAAATCAAACCCTTTCTTGAAAAAATAAGTAATGTATGCCTTGCGCTAAAAATACATAACTCATCTTTCATTATTTTCGATTTTTTATTTGTTCTCGAGCAGCTACTTTTTAAAATGCCAATAATGCTGTCTTGATGTATCGGCAAATTATCTATCCGATAGTAAGATTTTTTCTTACTTTGTATTAGATTTTTCTTTTTTTAATTAATTTTTAGAACAACAAATATTTTTTTAGAATCAATTAAATTTCTCTTATAAAACGTACTGTACATAAAATTTTATATATACACTTATTTATTTACATATTCATATACAAAACTGTTACAAGATATATTTTCTCTGTATGTGTAACATTTCTTGTGGAAAATACACATAAAAAACAATAATTTTTTAAGTAATATCTTGTGAAATTGGCGAATAGTGTGGAAAAATGAGTAGTAGCTTTGTATATGTCCGTGATGAATTTTGTGGCAGTGCTTAAATATACTTATAATTAGGTGTTTTAATATAACAGCTTAAATATTTTGTTATTCAATACAATTTTATCTTATATACAAATCAGTAATCCATATTATTAAATTTTCGTTTTTAAAATATTCTTTAACTTGTTATACTTATTCATTTAAAGTAATATTTGACTACGGTAAAAATTGTTATTATCGTTTTTAGTGAGAATTTGGATAAAATTCAGACAAGAATTCCCTCCCCGTTTATATATACCTATTATTCTTTTTACACGCAATGCTTGTTATATGCGAATGCTGTTATTAATTCCCAACTGCAGAAATTTATCTCGGAATTTTTTTTACCAGAAATTTATTTTTATTACTTAGCCGAAAAAAATGCTTCATTTCTTCGCTAATAATTTTGCTCGTATTTCCTGGTGTTTTGCAATTAAATGGGTGAAAATTATCTTGCCTCTAAAAATACTAAGACATTCACATCAACCTATGATACAAAAATTTTATTTTTAAATTTTTCAATTTGAAAAATATTTATTTATTTATTTTTATTTTTTTAACTATTTCACATGTAACAGGAAGTAATAAATCTGTTAGTAAAAGGATTGATCAAAAACCTGTCAATGGTGTAACTTTATTTTTCTTTCCATCACAGTGCAACGTGCATTGCCATATATATTGTTTTTTTTTTTCTTACTTCACAATTCTTCATATAATTATATATATTCATGATATTGTCAAAGTACTATGTTATTTGGATAAAAAAGTAAATTAATAATAGTAATACAATCAATTTGTTAAATAAATTTTATTCAATGTTACATTTTTACTTATTTCTTATTTAACAATTTAATCCTTCAGTTTTGTTCATTTCCAATGGACAAAATGAAAAGTTAATTTTTAATGAACGGAACGGAGTTCAAACGGCCCCGTCTTTTTTATTTCAATACATAACCATGCTTTCTTTTTCTATCTTACAATTAATTTTATGTAACAGTTCAATGTATTCATTTGATGGATAGTAGGACCTAAAATACGAAGTTTCATGCATGTAGATTTTAAATCGAAATTGACCCGAAAATACTAGCAGATTTAACTATCTTTCATTAAAATATATGCATTAAATTTATTTTCTGAAAAATCATTTTATGTAGCTATTGTCTACAATTGTAATTAAATAATGAATTATTTTGCGGATATTCTCGCAAGACGTAAAATGTCGTTTAGAAGTTACGTAATATTTTACTAGATTTCATTTATTTCATCGCTGAAATATAACTGACGCTGTATACATTTTATTACTTAACAGATTTTTAACAACTGTTACAGACCAGTTTCTATTTTTCTTTGCATCGAATTAATCTACCAGATTTCACGCTATTTCATAACCCTCTTAAACTTAAGAAAATATGAACTAGGATATCTTAGAAAAACCTACTTAGGGCATTCCATCAAAGCCTAGGACCCATGTGTAGCCAATCGATCTTAACCCTTCTAGCACACTACACCATAAAAAAACCCATTAGAAAATTTTAACACAAATGTAAATTCTATTTTTTATCTCCTGTATTTTAACTTTTGATAAACGTATATTTGGCATTCAATATACCAATTGAGAGTGACAGTCATCAAATCTTGATGATGAATGTAATATAAAATTTACTTTCTTTCATTTTATGTCTTTTAGCGTAAGACACTAAAATACACCTATACGCACTGATGACACACTCCCATCTTCCACATTAACTGAAATAAACATGTCTTAAAAAGTCAAGAACCTTTTTTGAATTCTATGTAAGCTTAGAAACGATAATTGTGAAAATTTTAGAAAAAATTAACAAAGTTTAAATTGTATGTAAAATTTCCGAAAAATCAGACAAAGGAGCTAAAGCGAAATCGTAACTAACAATGTTTTTGAGATTTTTATAGGTGCAAAAAGCTTCAAATAAATCGATTTAAGTGTAGATTTAGGTGAAATTAAAAAATTGAATGATTTACGAAAACATGATTTAGAATATTTAGAATATTTATTAGGAAATTTATCAATATATATTATTATTAACTACATTCCCTTCCCCCTTTTTTAATGTATAGTTACAGTTACAGTTATAGTTATTTTTATTATTATCATCATTATTATTATTATTATAAGGGAGAGAGAGAGAGTATGAAGATTTACGATTTTAGACAATAGTAAGTTATTAAAAATCAGATATTAAGGGCTTGCTTCCTTCCTAAAATTTTACGTTCATTTTATTATATTTCCACTATTTTATAACAATAATTTTTAAATAATATAACAACATTAAAGTATTTAAAAAAATGTTGTTTTCAGAATAGTGGCAATAATATTAAAAAAGGTATGTAAAATTTTAGGAACTCTGTGAACTTTGGATATTTTCATTGACAAAATAGTGATGTTCAAATATATGCATTGCTGTAAAAAAATTGAAAAATCATGATTTATTCCTAAACTGAAAGTCTTTTTGTAATATTAAACACTGAATACTACGTATTAGATGAATCACTGTCATTTTTGAAAAGATTACTTAAGTACCTTATTAACTTCGATCCAGCCAAAAATAAAGTGTTCAAATAAACTACATTTAAAAGATATATTATATATACAGGATTGTTATAATTAAATTTCTCCTATTAAGAAGGATCTAGAGCTGGTTCTATGGCTCCAAATGAAACAAATGTCACCAGTATTTGTAGTACAAAGTGATGCGCTCTATAAAAATCGAAAAAAAAAAAAAAAAAAAAAAAAAAAAAATTTAAAATTTTCATAAACAGGTGGTGGCACTGTGCCAGTTCTAGGGCGATTTTTTTTTTTTTTTTTTTTTTTTTTTTTTTTTTGTAGAAAATTAAATAAAGGAAAATTTATTTCACAGCTGCAAAAATTTAATTGTAATACGATACAACAATAAAATAAAGATTTGAAGACTACAAAGAGAAATCTGATGCTTAGTAGAGTAATAATTGCATCTTTGAAGACAAAAAATCTGGAGTGACTCCACTCGACTTTCCGAACATTGAGTAATTAACAGTTTTGTAGATAAAGTAAAGAAAGAGTAGTTGTTAAACAAACAAAAGAGAGAAAACCATAATAGAGTGTTTGAGTATTTTTCTCCATCTATAACACGTTGTTTTATTTAACGCTACTGAACTTTGAGCCCATAGATCATAATGACAAAGAAATTTTCGTTGTGTCCCTGTAAAAACTTATAAATGCTACATTCACCAAAATGCTTATAGTTAGTGCAACAGTGATTTATAATACTCATATAAATTTTCAGCTCAATTCAATAAGGCGTTTAGATGCTATCGTAATTTTAAAAATTTAGTCCCATAGGCCATAATGATAAAGAATTTTTCTTTGTGTCCCTGTAAAAAAACTGTAACTGCTAGATTCACCAAAATCTATACAGTTAGTTCAACTGTGATCTATAACATGTGTACAATTTTTTTGCTCGGATTAATAAGGCGTTTAGACACTATCACATTTTTTAAAATTTGGCCCCATAGGCATAATGATAAAGAATTTTTCTTTGTGTCCCTGTAAAAAAACTATAAGTGCTAGATTCTCCAAAATCTATACAGATTGAGTATTTGTGATCTATAATACGTGTATAAAATTTTTGCTCAATTGAATAAGGCGTTTAGATGCTTTCGCACTTTTAAGATTTTGCTCCCATAGGCCATAATGATAAAGAATTTTTCTTTGTGTCCCTGTAAAAAAACTATAAGTGCTAGATTCTCCAAAATCTATACAGATTGAGTATTTGTGATCTATAATATGTGTATAAAATTTTTGCTCAATTGAATAAGGCGTTTAGATGCTATCGCACTTTTAAGGTTTTGCTCCCATAGGCCATAATGATAAAGAATTTTTCTTTGTGTCCCTGTAAAAAAACTATAAGTGCTAGATTCACCAAAATCTATAGGGTTCGTACTATGGTGACTTACAATATGCGTACCAACTTTCAGGTTAATCGAACGAAGCGTTTAGACGCTAGCGTGTTCACCCACAGACATACACACATACACACATACACACATACACACATACACACATACACACACACATACATACATCATCGTAAAAATAGTGAAAACGGACTCGTTGGACCTCGAAACGTATAGAAACATCAAAATCTCGAATTCGGATTTTTGACATGATTACAATACTTTCCTCACTATAGTGTTCGGAAAGTAAAAATGAAAATATCATTCGGAATGCAGATCAAATTCTAAAGTAGGCAGCTAAATTTATCACAATTGTACAGCTCACTAGAACAAGACAGTGGTTCACCTACCACATCAAATACAGACGCTATTCCAGCAACATTAAAGGAAGAAGGGACTATGGCAATAAAAGTAATGTATATTGGAAAAGCTTCAGTTGAAGACAAAATGACTGTGGATATTTAATATGAAGCAGGGTGTAAGATAAGGGTACAGAATTACACATAACTCTTCAATAACGCAGTACTTCAAGAAGTTTAAAAAAAACTAAATTCAGAAGAGAATGGCAAAAAATCGATGAAAATTATAAATCATTTGAGATTTGCTAATGATATTGTACTGCTTGCTTGTTCCCATCAGGCTTCACATGAAATCCTTGAGAAATTAAACAAAGAATGTTCGTTGGATTAAAAATTAACCTCAGTAAAACAAAAATATGTAAAATTCCATTGCTTCTCTACTGAAGATCACTGTTCATATGGTTGAATTAGAAATGATATGCAGTTATATTTATCTGCGGAAAGCCCTTACGACGAACAGGAACATCATGGAGGGAATTAATAACAGAATTAAACTTGCATGGAAGGCATTCGAAAGGATTATCGCTACATTTAAAAGCGACCTCCCAATTTCTTTCCAAAGAAAAGTTTTCCATCAGTGCATTTTGTTTGTTTCAACTTATACTTCAGAAACTTGGACGATAACGTATAAAACTATACAAAAACACCAAACAATCCAGAGAAGCATGGAGAGATGCATGTTAGAGTTCACCCGATGAGACAGAAAGCGAAACACTTCGATTAGGAAGCAAACCAGGGTTACCGATGTTATTTCTAGAGTTAAAAAGTTAAAATGGAGCTGGGCTGAGTCCCTTCCCAGAAGAGATGATAATAAATGGATCACCAAAGTCTTATTTCTGATAGTGTGA
The DNA here is from genome assembly GCA_963930645.1 of Salticus scenicus. Classification (NCBI taxonomy): domain Eukaryota; kingdom Metazoa; phylum Arthropoda; class Arachnida; order Araneae; family Salticidae; genus Salticus; species Salticus scenicus. The sequence continues at coordinate 46,957,154 of OZ005653.1, forward strand.
GGTAAGAAGAGACCGAGGAAGAGACCACTGTGTCGATGGAGAGATGAAATTGTGAGGTTTGGAAGAGCCTAATGAAGAAGAATTGCAGAAAACAGAACAGACTGGAATGAACTATGAGAGTCCTTTATCCTGCAGTGGATTGATGAAGGCTAAAAATGATGATGATGATATATGAAGCTTAGTAAGGGTGTTTATTTTGTGAAATAGATTTACTTGTATGGGATTACTAAAAACCTCACAGTAAATTTTTTGATTGAAAAAAAAAAAAAAAAAAAAAAATTTGGTGTTTCCAATAAATTTCTCATTCTCATTATGCACTTCTAAAATATAACATACATTTACCAAAAAGAAAAAAAAAATACAATTACGTTTTACAAAAGAGTAGTATTTTAAAAATATAAATACCTTCTGTAATTTTTTCAATGTATTATACGTGATAATGCTAATAAAATATACAGATATATTAAAAACTAATGTAATGAATTATAAGTGTGTATGTCTTATCTCTTTAACAAAAATTCAAGCATTTTGCATGTAAAATGATGCATTTTAGTAAGTTTTTTGTTCTTTATGTCGCTTTTCGTAAAATGTCAAAACAAAAAAAAATCTTTTGTTAGGTTTTTTTTTTTTTTAATTACTGAAATTGTTGGCGTTTTTAAGTACGAAAGTAGCATTTTCCTCAAACAGCTTGCTTTCTAAAAAGTATTTTAAATAGGTTTAAACTAAAGTTATATTTAAAAAAAAAAATGGCTGAAAAAAAATATTAATAAAAGCTTTTAGAATCACTATCTAAAATGAAAATTTCAGCCTGCATCAAGAAAAATTAAGAAACATTTTAAAGTAGCGAAAATGGTGTCATGCGAAGAAAAAGAAATGGAGCGAAAAAATTATAAAATGGTCGTCCAAAAATTCGTCAAAATTCAAAAAACGTTAACAGCGGAAAAGTATTCTTTGGAAATTGAGTATTGCTTACCCTAGGTTGATACAAACCGTTAACATCACTTCTGTTGTTTTTTTATTTTCTAGGAAGTGGTATTTTTACATTTACTTCCATTTTTTTTTTCTTAATCGCTCTTCAAAAATAACTTTGAATGCTTGTTTTGTATCATCTATATTTCTTTATTTTAAGATAATAAAAATCCTAATACTAATAGATATCATTATTAACAGATAATATTAATAAATTGTTCAATATATAGCAAAAGCAATTATTTAAGATTAAATAATGGTTCAGAGATTTGTGACTAAAGTAAATATTTAATTAGAGTTATTTGTGTATCTTGAAATTTAGTTATATTAGTGTTATAAAGTTTTGATACTTCACAGCAAAATTTTTTATTTCCATTTCTAAGCATTTCCTTTTTAAAAAACATTGTGTTGCATGAAATTACCTAATAATATATTAGCAGTAAGGCATAAATGATCTTCATATTTAAAGGCATATTAAAATTGAGTATAGTTTGTATTGTAAATTGTAACTTTTTTTTTTTTTAAATTTTAGGCAATAGATGCTAAAATATAGCTTACTCAAAAATCGCAAAAAGTTTAAAGTAGCAGTGCTTTCTTTAATGCAACATACACCTAAATTGAACCAATATAATTTTTCAGAATACATATCTCACGTTTCAAGTTTTGCACAACTATACACTATAGAAGCTGATTATAGCCTCCCCATAAAAAAACACTACAGAAACGCCATTCATCATTTAGTGTGCACCCAAATAGATTCAACACAGTTTTTCATAATAGGGGAGACTGGGGTTAGCTGGCATAAGGGGCTAGTTGACACACAGCTTCTATTTCCAGCCATAGTGGAGGTAGAGCACTGTCATTTCACGAGTGGGAAGTATATGTAAATGCGCACCATGCACCGCAAATTCAGCCTTATTGGAAGAGTCATAAGGGAAAGATTTCTGTTTCATCATTTTTCTGACTAATGAGTAAAATTTTTCATCGTTCTTTATTTAATTTTAATTTTATTTATTAATTAATTTAATTAATATAATTTATTTATTTATTTATTATTATTGTTATTGTGTAGGGGGTGTTTTAAGAATCTTCAGGTCAAATTGATTCCTTCCTACTGGTGGTTTTCGAAAGAGTGATTAATTGGCGTTACACGCATCTATCATAATCTTTTGATATTTCTGATGTTAGGAAATCCTGTTGTACATTGTAGGCTGAGTATCCTTCTGGGCCTATTTGGCATAGTTAGGCATGGCATCAGTTGGCATACTTAAAATATAACTATGACATAGCACAACTTACTTTAAGAATAATTCAAGGGCTGAATAATCTCTCCAAGATGAAGAACAACCATTCTCATTCTCCTGCCAAGATGTTTTCTACAAACGCTGGAGAACCTGAAAAAAGAAAAAAAAAAAAAATGGAAAGGTTACATAGAACAAGATAAACAACAAATTCTCTATAAAATAAAGGGCCTCCCGACCACACTGATTAAATTATTTTATTTTGGCCAAATACCAATCACATTATTACCCTAGAATAATTGACAAAACCGATGGCAATGATACTCCAGTGTCCACCATAGTCAGAAAAACGATAAAGAAATCAGAAAAAAATAAGATAGCCGGATAAGAATGATTAAATTTTATACGATCAAAGTAAAATTGTGCAGAAAACGATTCCACTTGTTCAAATAAACGAGTTTGTAACTCCTACAATCATGGTTGATTTCAAACATTGAGCTAATGTTATTTGAATAAATATCGGTAACTGTATTAATAAGCCGATTTTTTTTCTTGGGGAATTCATTATTTTTTTATACATTTAAGAAGGAATTTTTAACTAAATATTATTAATAAATAATGTTTCAAAAAATTAAAATGTTTCTCCTCAAAAATTGGTGTGTTCTGCCTAAGCATTCTATTCATATAACTTTATGTCAAATAGCCATTATGGGTATGACAACTAGCCCTACACCGGGTTTTAGTTAGCATAGTTAAACGCACTTAGTAAAAGTGTTTTGGGGCTGTTTAAACATTGAACTGATGATTATATATAATTTTGTAGCCAGAGAACTAAGCTTTTCGATGCACTCGTCAGTAATTCTTTAAGTATCGCACAAAAAATTATAAAAATCAAAAGCTAAAATCTATGCTAACTTTTGCTCCCGTCTTCTCTATCTATCTTACATATCAAGTTTGGTGCATTTATATATCATAGAAGACTATCTATTGCATTTTCTAAAAAAGTTAAGTTTCATCATAGCAACTTCTTCTGTTCCCTTGCACTGAATTTGGATCAACACAGTCTTTCATCAAGTTCTCTATAGTACTTTAGTGAGCATACGCAGTTTAAAAGCTGAAATATAGTTTCCGTTACGTGACGGAATCTCCCGCATAGCAGTTCTACCTGCTGTGTGGTAAATTTTAAAATTCAGAAAAAAAATTTCAGAAATTTAAATCAAGTTGAAAACAAATCTAGCGAATTGAATTCTCTCCTCTTTTCGTATTATACAGCGTCGACAAAAATTTGGTAACAGAAAAATAAATAGACAAACACATACATCAAGAGACGTTTTAAAAAATGACCATATATTTTTAGGGGACCTCAAAATGTGCAAATAAATCGGATTCCAGTGTCTGATTCCATGTTCATTTCAATAATTTTTTCTTATGTATACATAATAGAGTAAATATAAAATAGCAATAAAGCAGCAAATAGTAATGAAATGCATTGGAAAACGATTGTCAAACGCTGACGAATAGTAAAATTATAATTCAACACCGTATTAAAAGTGCTCTTCTGTCTGTACGTAAATTATTTCTTTAAAAAAAATAGCCTCACTCGTTAACGATTATAACGTATAAACATTTATTCTGAATGAATAAATTCTTAGAAATATCTAATGCGATAATCACTAAAAGCAGGCGTGACAGTCTCGTCTGTTATACTAATCAAAGTTATGTAAAGATGATTTTACATAATCGTTTATGAAAATTAGTACCATACAAAAACATACACGTTTGTTAAAGCATAACATAAATTAAGAAGATTGAAATGTATAAGTTACTTTTGCGATGTATAAAAATACTGAATAATCATATTTTTCACAATAAACTAATATAGTAAGATTAAAGTGGATTGTGTTATTTACATAATGAATTTTATATAATATGAAGTATCTTGTATCAAAATTAATACATTAACCCATACTGAACGTGAACAAGCCTTTTTGTCATAATAAACTGATATAATAAGACTAAAGTGAATTATATTAGCTACTTTTAATAGATATACGCAAAAATAATTTTCATATAAAAAAAAAAAAAAAAATAAAAATTAAAAATTAAAAATGGGTATTTTTTATGGTTTAAATAATTACCTTCATATGACGTTAAAATCTTAAATTATAATCTATATGTTTATTTATTTACAGATTTATTTAAATTGCTATATTTTATTTTGTGCGTTCAGTATGAAAAGCTTTAATGAAATGGAAAATATATATTATAAGCTCAATGAAAATTTTTGAATCAATAAACAAACACTTTTTAAAAAGTTATCCTAAATATATGCAACACATGTTGCTTTAATAAGAATCGAAACAGTTCATAACTCAAAAATGCAACATTTTTATTCCGAGTTACAAAATTACAAAATTTTTATATATATTTTTTAAACAATATAAAATAATATATATATATATATATAAGACTCGTAATTTTATGTGTTACTTTTGTGAATGACACACATACACACATAGATTATATATATATATATATATATATATATATATATATATATGTATATATATATATATATATACACATGTACATATCTATATATGTGTGTATGTGTATAGATAAATATATATCAATGACAAATTTTAAACTTTGACTTTAATATTAAACATTTTTCCTGTGATCAAAAACTGATTAAAGCTTTTATTAAAAAAAAAAAAAAAAAAAAAAAAGCTAAGTTGCCTTAGGATAAACGTAATACTAAGTACAAAGTGATGAAATTACTATAAAATGAATATAACAAAAACTGTTTTTTCAGAAGATAAAAAATAGAATGATAGATTGGGAAGAAAATTACCGGGATATTATGATCTAATTAGGTGTTAGAAAGTAAATAAGTTGCATGGCTGGTGAATATACAGTAATATTTATAGTTTACTAGGGTGATTTACAATACAACCTCAAATAGAAAGCAAGAGCAACTACAAACGTTGACAAAGCTATGCATCTAATATACATCATCTACCAATATGATTTTGGAAACATTAGAATTTAGACGTTTCGTTACATAACTTGAAATATTCTGTAGGAATTATCTTGAAACTTTGGGCGTATGAAGAACATGTTAAACCTCATATATTTCAGCAAAAATCTTTTCTAGAAGAAGAAAAAGGAACCAGGAAAAAAATAAAGAAAAATAAAAATGTTTTCGACCACTCTGTAAAAAGTAATGCTTAAAATACGTTTTGGCTGTAGCAAGGGACTATGAAAAATATTCTAATTATCTGTATAAATTGTTATGAGGCTGCCATATATATTCATAGAGATGTTACGGTTTCTTTAAAAAATTGTAAAATAAAATATTAAAAGCAAATACTGCAATCAGAAAAAAAAAAAAAAAAATGTTAACCATCTTAAGAAATATAAATACTTTTACTAAATAATTCTTAACTACGTATGCGCAAGCTTTAAAAAAATTTCATTTGCATAAATTAATAGTCAAAAGCAATGAGCTATATGTAAGAAAACCGCAATTAAATATGGTTTAAATTAAAAAAGTTAAGAGTTATAGCATAAACAAAATTTTAGTTAAAAGAAAAAAAAAAAAGAAGAAGAAGAAGCGAGTAAAACACCTTATAGTTTAGCTTTTATTTAGGGAGGAACTAGAATTTTGTTCATTCTATCTTTAATAACTTTTGGAATTTACACGATATTTGTTTGGCACTTTCGTATAAGAAGCTAAAAATTTTTGGCTATTAAATTATGAAAATGATTTTTTTTTAATATTGCGCACCCGTAGTTAAGTATTATTTAGTGAAAATAGTCATATTTAGTAAGATATTTAACATTTTTGCATTCTGATTGCAGTATGTGATGTCTAATTTCCTACATGCCAAATTTCCTAAAAATGAATTTCCACTCCCCTACGTGTTGTAATTAAAAAAGTGACTTTTTTTTTTCTTTTGCATTTTTTCAAAGAAACTGTTATGTTTTCATGAATATATGTGATAGCCTCTCATAAATTTATAGTCTTGTATTATAACTATAGTAAATTTATATTACTACAGTACAATAAAATATTATTTTTCATTATTTACTTCAATTGTAATATTGCCTTCGGTACACTGAAAATAAAGCAGTCTTAAAGTAACGCAAAAAATGTTTGAAAAAGTATTTAAGACACGTAAATGTCTTAATATACAGCCTAGTAGATATAACAGATATCTTTCTTTAAGACACATTTTGTATCTTAATAAACTAGTGGTGGAAAAACACATTTTGTATCTTAATAAACTGGTGGTGGAAATGAACTAATATAAAATGCCTTAATATAGTGATGTGTCTTAAAATTAGACATTCAAGTCGAACAACTTAAATTTAAAAATATATTTAAATAAAACATTTCACATTACATCTTTCGCTATTTAAGAGAAGAGTAGGGGCGCCATCTATTGATCATTATATTAAGATGAAGCAGAAAAATAAATAAAATAACAAGGATAATAATAATTTTATTTAATAAAAATAATTTCTAGCTTCGCAGCAGAAAAAAAAAAAAAATTGTCTTCTAAAATTGATATTATAATGAATCTATGAAAGTTTAAATCTGTTTTATTAAAAAAAAAAAATCTGAAAACTATCATTAAGTGATTTTACTTATGAGATTTCTCTTAAAATCATATTATTCGAACATCGAGGACTGGATGGTTGGTTGGTTGTAGGATTTAAGGCCGATTGACTCCTGATGTGTCCTAGGCCTAGAGGGGGAATGCCCTCCGTGGGGGTCTTTCTAAGGGGTCCTAGCCCGTATTTACGCAAGTTTCGGAGGAAACCACGGAAAACTCCGAACGGCTAGGTCGATGAGCGCGACCTGGGATCGAACCCAACACCTCCCATCTACCAGCTTTGAGCGCAGAACCGCTCGGCCGCTGGTGGGCCATCGAGGACTGGAATGTTCACATATTTATAACATTTAGAAATTGAATTCTATTAAGTTTATTCAATAAAATACATATTAAAACGACAATTATTTATTATTATTATTATTATTTATTTTTTTATTTTATTTTATATTTTATTTTTACATATTTGAAATCTTTAAACTGCGTTTTCTCAGTTTACATTTTTTCTTGAATTCGTGATTTTTTTTTTTTTTTTTTTTTTTTTTACATAGGTATGCACCGTTTTATTTATTTCAAAATCCCTCATCACTTTTTTTAAGTAGGCTCTTTACAACATCCAAAATTATTATTAAGTTTCCCATTAATTATCTGCAGAAATTTTAGCATTTTGGAAACCACAAATTCACGAAAAAATGCAAACTGAGAAAACGCGATTTAAAGTTTTAAATGTGTGAAAAATATATCAAAAACCATAAGAATTGTTGTTTAAGTACAGATTTTATTGAAAAACCAATCAAATATAGTTCAATTCATAAATATCAAACGAAAATATAAGCTAATCTATGAAACCTTCAGTAGTGTGAAGTCAAAGGCGCCAAATCTTCTAAAAACATAAAACTGCAGTATATTTTACCAAATTATACTGTGTTCTGCAGTGATATGATTGGTAAGGGCACTAAATTCCGATACCAGTTTTTCGATTCTAAGTCCGGACTGAGTTCGAATACACTCTTGGGTAATGTCAAGTTAATGATATTTATTTATGATCTAGAAAATTCTAAAATCTAATTTTAATCGAAAAAAAGAATCACAGGCCATCTATATTTATTTATTTATTTGTTAAAAAGCCTTTAAAATATAGATTTATATATATTTTTTTAAGTCTAACATGGCGGTGTTTTTAAACCTAAGAAACACGGCGGTGTTTTAAGACATTTGCAATGTTTTAATTACAGGTGCAAAACGGTGTCTCAAAAAGTAAGACTTTTTTCTCCTTAAAAAATGACCATCCGTACAAGACACTTTTTTAACTGTTAATTTAAGACGTTTACGTTTATTGTGTAATAAATGTATTATATTCGTTAAAAATTTGGGATACAAAATATTAGTCTGCTTTACATGTTTTCATGTATCTTGATCCACAAAAATATTTTATTTATTTATTTAATTATGTACGTAATTATTATTTTTATTACTGTTGTTATTATTATCACTTTGGAAACCGTCCGTAGCATGCATACTTAATTGGTGCCGGGAAAAAATATTATTCTGACTATTATAACTCTAAAATGAAGAAAATAAAAAATATAGATCAACCGAATTTTATAAATTAGGCAGATCCGGTATAAAAATTAGTTTGACCAGTTTTAATAAAAATCGAGAAACAAGAAGTAGAACATAAACAGCTGAAATTTAGACGGAAAATTAGTATCGAAAAGATACCTCGAGCAATTTTCTTGAAATTTACCGTAAAACCTCACTTTTAAATAAATAATCGTAGGTATTGCATATTGAAAATTAATAAGTGTCAATTTTCCAGTATTAATTTTCTCCTTTTTTAACTGAACAGTTAATAATTTTTATTCCTGGAAATGGGTGTCTTAAATTTTTTTTTCTTGAATTTAAGCTAAATTAACATATATATAGAAGTATTTTCGCATATATTTCTTAGTTTTTACAGGTCGTTTGTCGGACATCCTGATTATTTTGTTCAAATTTATCAAAATACCAAGATCTAGAAAACGATCATCATTGAATTTATCTTGAACGAACTGCCAAGATTTAGTTTTTGGAAGCTCCAATGTAAGAATAAAACTGCTAACATTTATGATATGCGTTGTTAACTATATATATATATATATCTCAAGAGAATTTGCTATTTGTTTAGTAACAGGTAATGGTACTGTCTTGATACTTAATTATTACTTGTTTTTATTACATCAATAAATCAGATTTAGATAAAATGTTTTTTTACATAGCTAAAATTACCCATACTGACAATAAAATATGTATTTTACATGTTTTACATGAAATTTAAAATATTTATAAAACGGAATGCAATTTTACATAAAGAGAAACGAAATACTTTTAAATAATACTGACCATTCTTTTAATAAGAAATATTTTAAAAATAATATATTTTTATTTCTAGAAAAACAGACGCTATTTTTGAACATTTCTTTAATCTTTTTTTTAAGGTACACAACAAAGAATACACTATTTTCTACAAAACCTTGCGAAATGAATTGCTTAACAAAAACACTTCTTTAAATAGCAAGCCTTTCATAATATTTGTCTAATAAATATACAGAAATGGTGTGTTTCATAAGCGTTTTATATGAGCTGTATCAAGTGAGAAAAATATTTTCAGGTTGATTTTGCTTTGTGGGATATAAATTGACTCAATCTATATAAATAGCATAAAAACTCAGCAACATAAACAGAGTTGTATTTTCTGCTGAGAATAAAAATAGAATTTAGTTTTATTTAAAGCTATGAGAGTATATTGATAAAAAATATTATTCGATTGGTGGGAAAAAAAAAAAAAAAATCCATGAAAATGTGTGTTTAGGGATATTTTCGCAACATTTATAAAACAATTTGAGTAATATATACATATATATATATATAGTATATACATGTATATATTATATACCGCTCTTAAAGGGTCAGAGGGGGGGGGGAATTTCGGAAAATTCCTTTGTAGTATGTGTATTGGGTACGAATGATTAATTAACACATAAAAAAAATCGTTTTCCTGAGATAATTTGGAGCAGAGCTACTCTTGAAAACATGTTTCATTTCCGCCTTTAAAGACAGGGAGGGGAAAATTTTCCAAAATCGGTTTATGGTTACTGTTGGTTACGCATGAGACATAACCAAACTGCACGTAAAAATTAATATTACTGAGATAATCTGGAGTAATGTTACTCTTGGAAACATGTTTATTGCCCCCACAACCCCAAAAGGGGAAGGAGGAATTTTATAAAATTCCATTACAGTAGGTCATTGATTCATATAATGAATTTACACTTCAAAATTCATGACCGCAGCTCCCATAGATTTTTCACGACAAATTTGTCGATAAAAAGGCGATTTGGAATTAACCCCCCCCCCCCCCTCCTACCCCCCCCCCAAAAAAAAAAAAAATAAATAAATAAATAAATAAATAATAAAAAAATTTAAAACTATGGGGGAAAAAAGTAAAAAAAAAAAAAAAAAAAAAATCCATAGGTTTTGGCAATCCTAAAGAAGATGCCTAGTTGTTTTCTTTGCAACATTTATAGAGCTCTACTCGAAAATCCGCAATTTGAGACATTTCTACCCCAAAAAACAATTTTCACCCTATCACTCTCAAAATTCGACGATTCCAAAAATCCAAAAAAAAAAAAAAAAAAAAAAAAAAAAAAAAGTTTTTTTTTGTATTTAAATCTAGTCTCTACAAATGCAATTTCTTCACCATGAAGTAATTTGGAACCGAGTTATGCTTTCAAGTGTGTTTTTGTTACCAGCTTTCCCAGGGTGCAAAGTGAGGGGGAATTTTCTTAAAAACCTGTTACTATAGGTGTCGGATACATATAGAAAATTCACACATCAAATTTCCTAACTTCAACTCCCATAGTTTTTCCAGGATAAATTTAGTGCTAAAGAGAGGGTTCGATGGTTGGATCGTTGGGTTTTACATCGCACTAGTGCTGCGGAGGTGGGCGATTGGCGACGGTCTGGGACACACCCCTAGAGGTGGTCCGGAGGCATGCCATCACAATTTCGATCCTCCACGGAAGGGATGGCTCTCAAGCTTCGGTGACACCCAGAGGTATAACTGTTGATGGGAACATGGAGGACATTACGGCCACGACAGATTTTACGTGCACCAGCCACCATTAGTGTACACGACGGTCTTTGGCTGGCTCGAGTACCGAACCCGCAATCTTCCAATTACGAGGCCGGCGCTCTACCGACTGGGCTACCGCGGCCCAGAGAGGGTTCGAAATTTCCCCCTTGTAACGCACCCGCCATTCACCTGAAAAACAAAAAATGGGGAGGAGGGATCGGGGTGCGTTGGAAATACCCTAAAGTAGACGCATGCTGTTTTCAACGTCTTTCTACCATTTTTTGTTAGAATTTAGCTTTTTTTTTTTTTTTTTTTTTTTTTTTACAATGACATTTTTATCGTAGTATAAATATTTATATTTCTATCTAGCGTCAAGTCTGGTTATATATTAAATAAAAAGATAATCTTTAAGTTCTAATGATTAATCTTGGTTAAGGCACGTAAATGAATAAAAGTACAATGTAAAAAATAAATCTGGAAAAACATTTAAAAATGTATCTCTAATTAAATCTTCATCTTTCAAGAGCAGACGAACTATTGTTTTCAGAATTAATGCACCGATGGATATTCTTCTTCTAAGTAGTATTTCGGTACTTCGGTTTCACCAATCAAGATGATGGGCATATCTAATAAAAGTGAAAGCATAATGGTATATTTTACAAGCCTTTTAGAGATGAGTAAAAATATCTATTTGACATAGCACTCAACTTTTTTTAAATACATTTTCTTACGTAAGAAAAATATACTTTTCTATGTTTAATTATAGCGGTTTTAAAATATTTTATTTGGTAAATATATATATATTGGCGTTAAATGGTAATTACTTGTTTGTTTTTTATTTATTTTTACTATATAAAAAGCATTAAAATCCATATAACACTTATTAATAATAATATTTAATGCATAAATGTAATTGTCACCATTTGTGACCCAAGAATAAGCTTTCTATCTGCATATTATTCCTAAAAACTCTAATAAAACTTAATGCATATTTGGGATTTTGTTGCTCATAAAAATGACTTAAAAGTAATTGTGATGGTAAAGATTTTCCTTTTTTCTAAAATGAAAATATTTTTAGAAAAAAAAAAAAAAACGTTAAAAAAAAAAAAAAAAAAAAAAATCACTTATGAACATAGCATTAACCTTAGTCCTTAAACTTTATTGCATTTTCTCCTTATTTATTAAAAGAAATTAACTATTGTGTGTTTTCAATAAACAGAATACTTTTTGTGCATTCATTACAGTTTGAATAAATTATTTACAAATTTTGTTTTTCGACATTGATATAAAAACAGAGACACAGTTTTCTTAGATTTCTTTTTCTTAATTATATGTAAATATTATTATATAGTTAAGAGATTTAGATTCATTTTTATCACACTATCTACATATATACATATACAGGGTGACAAGAAATAACTTGGACGAAGTTTTAAATGAAATATCTGTACCTACGACTAAAGTTATAAATTAATTTTATTAAGTATTGGTCCTTAGAAAGCGACTAAAGAGTTGTAAGTAAGTTAGTTGTGATAACCATTATGGTTAACAAATGATCTGACATACTTGAATTACATAAGCAAGAAAAGAAAAAATATGAAATTGTTCCACTATTTAAAGTGCCTACGCAGACCATTTCATACACAATCAAAAGGTTTAAAGAACTCGGACATGATGGTGACAGGCCAGGAAGAGGAAGAAAGTGCACATTTAACACATCATGAAATCGGAAAGTCATCAAAAACCGAGTTCAACGAAATCCTAGGATTTCAATGAGAAAGGTTGCTAGAGAGATGAATATGAACAGAGAAACCGCACGTTTGATGGCAAGAGTAGAGCTTGGTCATCGCCCTTACAAAATGAAAGAGGCTCAAAAGCTAACAGCAGAGAACAAACGCACGAGACTTCAAAGGTGTAAAGAACTGTTAAAGCGGGCCGCAAGTTATCGATGTCAAACATTTGTCTTCATAGATGAGAAATTGTTCTCGATTGAACAAGCTCACAATAGCCATAATGATAGAGTTTGGTCAGCAGAAGCACCTGGACTTTCTGGAATTGTTGAACGGCGTCAACGACCCCAATCTGTTATGGTTTGAGGTGAGATATGTGCTAGTGGGAAAACACCGCTTGATTTTGTTGATCAAGGGATAAAGATTAATCAACAAACATATCGCAAACTCATTTTGGAAGATGTTGTCTTTTCTTGGTCGCGAAAGTTCTTTGGAAACAAAAGATGGACCTTCTAACAGGATTCCGCACCTGCACACGGAGCTAAATGCACTTAACATTGGTGCAAAACAAATTTTCCTGACTTCATTGGAGCTGAAGAATGACCATCGTATTCCCCAGATTTGGACCCAATGGATTATTTTGTTTGGTCCATCTTGGAGACAAGGATGTGTGCTAAACTTCATAAAACCTTTGCATCACTAAAGAAATCCTTATGCAAGGAATGAGATAAAATATCAGTAAGTGAGTTGCTGCCCATATCCGAAAATTTTGTGACACGTTTAAAGCTCTGTATTAAGGCTAAAGATAGCCACTATGAAAATTTGTAAATATATTAGACAAAATAATGTATTCATATTAGTTTTATATTCATAATATTTTCATTAGCATTAAAGTTATAATGTATCATGTGTGTCCAAGTTATTTCTTGTCACCCTGTATTAGGGTGTCACTTAAAAGGGGGATTTTTTGGGGGGGTTTCATTTACCATTTTCTTTTCTTTTTTCTTTCTTTCTTTTTTTTCCTTTTCTGAAATCTCATACGCATACCCTCTAATGTTTTTCTATTAGACACTAAACATTCTTTAGCTAAATATTAGTGGCGGCTCGTGCACCGAAAATAGGTGAAGAGGCACACTGTATTTTACACTGTATTCATTTATAGAATATAAATTTACGTTTAAATATGTATTTTTAGTTAATTTTACTTAAGACCATGCTTAATAAAAATTATGCATTAAAAATACTTTAATATTAGTTTTGAGCTCTTCACCTATTTTCGGTTCACGAGCTGCCACTGCTATAAGTCTGTGGAATAATGTTAACACGTGCCGAATTCACCATCAAATCCTAATATAGATATAATACCAGTAACTGGTATTCTAATCTGAGCCATAAAATTTACATAAACGTAATAATTAATCAATTTTTAAGAATTAAGAGACTATATAATTATACATTTAATTTTGATATAACAAATATATAATTTTCAATCTTTATTATTCTGTAAAAATTTGTATCCTTTAAGTTTTATCTCTTATTATGCTAGTAAAGCAAATTTTTTGTGACAGCTCCGCAGCTACTGGTTTTTCTTTGGTTGGTGGTCCTTGTAGGTATCCAGTTTATGTTAACGGCTCAAAGCCTATTTTTTAGGAAGGCGGTTAGCTGATGTATGGAAGTATTATGTACTACTAGACTTGGAATGTATTGGAGATATATGGATACGGAGAAGCATTAGAATGTTCTAAAAGTTTTAAACTGAAATGCAATTTTGACTGTGTTGACTCTAGCAGGTGGTGAGATTTTCTATTTTCTTCTAGCAGGTTCGTGTGGGGTATGTTCTTGATAGCATTTTAATTTTGAGAATTTATATAATAAATTTTAAATTTTAATATAAAATTTCAATCTAGAATCACTCATTATTATTATAATTTGATTTCAAAATAAAATTCAGTCTTTATAACTTCAAGTTTGCTTTACTGTTCTGTTTGAAATATAATCTGGAGTATGCTAGCTTGAAATATCTTCAGAAACCTGTTAGTACTACATAGTTTTTAACAGCTGTGTTCCCACCTGCTGATAAAGAAAACACAAAATTATTGAAATTTTAGCTTGAATAATGTTAAATTTAACTTATTTTCTTGTTTATTAACACTGTTAAATTATTTGTTCTTGTTGTTTTTACATCCCACTTTCATATCTTCACTTATCATAATTTAAATCCTTTGTTATATATATATATATATATATATATAGAATGATGATCTATTTAACATAGTAGAAGCCAAGCAACAGATACAAGATCACTGAAACACAAATGACCAATAAGATATATATATATATATATATTTTTTTTTTTTTATCAGTGGATGAAATACACTAATGTAAAGAAACCAGATTTATTAATTAACAGCCTGCAAAACAAACGAATCAATAAAGTAACACAACAAACCTTAACTTAAAACCATACACTTTATCAAAATATATGAATTATAATTTAAGAAACATAAGATAAGAAGGAAGGAGGCAGGCGGTAAGACTTGTGACTTGCCTGTGGGGTTAAACTAGTCTCACGCCCGCAACACTCACCCAGCCTGCCACGACCAGAATAGGAGTCATATGGATTGAAAAAGCAAAATTTCAAAACAGATGAATACCAATGAAACCACGAAACAACAATGAAATTCACTGATTGATTATATTGTGAATTATAGTATAAGTAAAAGTTTAAGAATAGTTGACAACTCAAAAAGGAAGAAACTGAAATTTAACTGGAAAAATAAAGTTTGCATAGTAATACAAATTAAATGAAACAAGCCTTCTGCTTTATTTATTTATTTATTTTTTAATTTAACAAACCCACCCAACTATCCAGCCTTACAACACCACCCCACCTCCGTAATCAAACATCTGCCTACCCAACCGCCACCTTTTTTATTGCCTTTTATTATTTTATAATTTTTTGTTAATATACACAAAAGTGTACACAGCTTTTTTTTATTATTATTATTATATTGTACTGACAGAGACACGGTTAAGGATATAAAACAGAAAATACAAAGTTTTTAGAAAAACCCATTTTAGCAGTGTCTGTGATCAGTTTATTAATATTATTGTTATGCATATATATATATATATATATATATATATATATATATATATGCATATATTAGATAGAATTTTATTCCTTGTTTGGGTCTTTATACCTAATTTAGTGAGAATTTATCACTAAAATCATTCTATAATCCTCCGGTCAATGTACTGCAACACAAATTAATTCGGCAAGCATTGAGAAAAATTAAATGCCCTAACACAAAATAAACAAGAAATTTCCCAAAATTTTCTTTTACATCATTCGATATTAACCAGCATATTTCTCACAGTATTATTTCGCATGCGCATTAAGTGCAATTTTAACTAACAAATATTGATACATATCACGAATTTACCTATAGCAACAGATAAGTGCGTGAAACTGTGTATCTGTAGTCTGTACTACCTTTATCACCCACGGAAGTACAAAAATTGACATGCGGGTTCACAGATGCTTGCCGGAAGGGATAGTAAAAAAAGAAAAAGAAAAAAAAAAGTTAATCAGTTCCGGAAATATGAATTAAATCCTAATCGAAAATTAATTTAAAAATATCAATTCTGGGTATAAAAAGCTTTGAATAAGAGCGAGGAACCGATTGAAGGTATTTTTTGAAAGCTCAAAATTATTAGGGAGCAGATGGGAGTCGGGTAGAAAAAACCTTGGAAATAAAGTTTGTTCCTTGAAGATTGCTATTGTGAAGTTTTCGGAATGATGATTCTATTGCGGGTATTTACGAAAGTGCAAAGTTATTAGAGATTAAATAGGACAGGGCAAATAAGTTTTTGTATTTAAAGGTAAAGCTTTAAAAATTCATAATACAGTCGAACCTCGTAAACGTGAATCTCAAGGCTAATAAAAAAAAAATTTAATTTTATCAGTAGTTTATGCTGTCAACAGTTCAGAAACTGATCGTCATTTTGACGAGGATTGGGGAAACAGTGTATGTTAAAAGTAATTTATGTTAACGAGGTTCAACTGTATTAAATTCTTTGAGGGGGGAAGGAATGAAATTATTGCGGACACATTCGAAAGTTTAAAATTATTAGAGGGGCACACAAGGGGAAAAATGTATACCGTACAGACTGCTTGACATTATGAAAGAGGGAGAGGGCGACACAGGCGTCACCGACAAGCGTTTTACTAGAGTTAGAATTTTGAAAGGGGTTTGGAAGGTGAGAGAACAGGATGTTATAGGTTCTGAAACTGAGAGAGGGTACCGCAGCCACCGCCGTGTGGAAGTTCAATTGGGTAAGATTTTTCAGGGATCACGAATGAACAGACGGATATACATAATAAAAGCTGAGATACATCCGTTCTGTAAAATTGCCGCTGAACAACCTTGCCTATAGCCCAATATTTACTGAAAGTAAAACAGAATAGTTTTTTGCGAGGGCCATTTAATATGTTAAGTTCTCTGCATCAAATATGCAAATGATATGAGATACGTATTATCTTTCCGCAAACGGAAAAAAAAAAGGTCATGATAGCATATCACATATCGGTCGATATGCACTAAAATTGAGTAAGCATAGTTCATTACAATAGCTCTTTAACACATCAGTTTCTGTGCTCTACATAATAGAGTCTGCATTTCTAGAAAACGGAAAATTTGCAGTATTTCAGCGTCACCTGTTTAATAGTGTATGTCAAAATTAATCAACAGCGATTTTTAACAAACTATAATTTTTGTAGGATTCCATCAATTCCATCAAGAGTTTTGTAACATACAGCTCTCACAAAATTTTAGTAAAGCACATATAGACAAACACACTGTTAGAGACATAGACAGGCAGACTATTTCTAAAAATCGTCAAATGATTATCTGGAAATCTCAAAACGTGCAAATCGAACGAAAATCTGTGAGAGAAATTTTTCATGAATTCGAAACATTATTCATATATATATTAAAAAAGTAAAATTTGTTGTCTTAGAAATGAAGTACTGAAAAATTCTAGTTTTGCGTAATTTTTCAAACATTTCACCCCAGCAGTGTGTAAACTTTCGTCTAGCACTCAATTTTTTCTGACTTTCAAAAATAACTGAATTTTTTTAAGTAAAGTTTTAAAGTTATACACGCAACATAGCTCATATGTTTTAAAATGTTTTCATTTAACAGAGTAATTTTAAATAAAAGACGTTTATGTTTTCAGCTAATATTTTATATATCGCTATTTTTTATTTATTTATTTTTATTTTTTTTGAAATAATAATGTGCAGTGAATATTTTTACATTTGTACAATTACCACCATTAAGGTAAACGCACCAGTAGTGGACACTTTTAGGACATTTTTCGGTTATTTTCTGTGTAATTTCCTAAATTTTAGAGTTTCAAAAAATAATTAATGTTTCACACCTATACTAACTCTTTCTTAACACTACTGTATTATGAAAATTGATAATTGTAGCATTTATATATGCAAAAAATCAAAATTCCGGAGAGCTTAAAACGAGCCAGTGGTGGGCACACTAAAAACCCAGTAGTGGACCCTTTTTTGTTCCAGTAGTGAACCCCTTTGAATTTTTGCTTTAAAATTAAGGTATCCAAACTTTTCTATGTATTGGGGACAAAGCACCTGTTTTAGCAGTTTGTCCTCACATACATTAATCCCCGTTGGGGCCACCATTTAGTGCAGAAATTTGAGTGAATTTTACGTCGCACTAGTGCTACACTATTGGTTATTGGAGACAGTCTGGGAATCACTAATAAGGCTAGTCAAGAGGCATTCCATCACAATTTTCTCCTCATGGCAGCAATGCCCTCCATGTTCCCATCAAAATTAAACTTTTGAGGGTTATCAAAAGTCTCCGAACTATCATTAAGGGTGAGTTTCAGACCATCGTTAACTGCCCATAGTGTAGCACTAGTGCAACATAAAATTCATTTATGCTCAAACCTCTAAATACTGACCGCATTTATGCTATTTCAATGTTGATGTTTCAGTGGGAACCGAACTTAACCAACAAGTCCAATAATGAACCAAAAAAAAAAGTGAATAAAAAAATTAAAATGTCCCGAGATTATCTCATGATTCAAGCGAATTTCCATTTAGTTTAGTTTTCTAAATTTGGGAAAGCCTGGGATCCACCTTCTTCACAAAAGATCAAAATTGTCATAGTATGTTTCCTTACCCTCCTAGGAGTGAGTGGCAGACCGGCACCAATTGCTAAATGCGTAGCTTTAGAGTGACGTTTAAAAACAGTGAATTCAAATCTAAAATTGCGAGATTACAGAATTGTGTCCAGTACTGGATCTGACTTTAAAAGTCACATGAGCCCGTAGTGGACAGGGCTGTCCACTATTGGTCATGATGACATTTTTTGGTACCCGTATTGGACACCCCTAAAAATAATATGTGTTAATACAAGATTTAAAAATGGCAAAAGAAAAGTATTCTGCATACTTATTTTAGTCATATGAAAGCAAAAGGTAGAAGCAATCAGTTAGGCAGAGAGAGAGCAAATACAATTTCATTTCCTTATTCAAAGTGATAAGAAGAAAACGGCAAAATCATAAAAAGTACAATTTTTTTTAGTTAAACTAACATTATTTTAAAACTAATGGCCGGAATTATTTTTAGTTTAAGGGTTTAACAGTAAAGAACTATAACTTCCTTCCTGAACATTGCTCGAATACTCAGAATTATTAGGTAGCTTATATTCCGAGTTTAAAATTAAAAGTGTCCACTACCGCTACAGGGTCCACTACTGGTGCGTTTACCTTAAATAAATCTTTTTCTGAAAAAAAAAAAAAAAAAAAAGAATCTTAAATATTCCGCAATGTAAATGGAATATATTTTAAAGTTATTCAAAGAAGAAAATTTTCATACTTTCTAAATCTTATTTCCAGTTTCTAAATTCATGCAACAATGAAGTGTTGCAACACTTCATTCGAATTTATACAATGAAATTTTAAATTAATAAAGTTCTACTCCCTAGTTAGTTTTAAGAAGTATTAGGATGTGAAATATTATATATATATATATATATATAATTACAATTTCAGATATTGGTCTTACAGTCATATCCATATTTTTTATGCTGATTGAACCTTCTATTTATCTATTATAGTTCTTGTTCATAATAACAAACGCTGGATTTTACGTGAAAGCTGGTGGGCTGTTCTAGTGGAAAACTGTACCCTTTTTTGAAAAATCAAATTTGTGATTGAACATATCTAAACAAACAAAAAAGTGGCCTTGAGTGAAAGTCTTAAGGTCCAGTAAATAATTATTTAGTAAAACTTATTAAATATATACGTATATATCTTGAAACATGAACGCTTACTTCTAAACTTCCACTATATACTGAATATGAGGTAGATTTTCAGTTAAATAATTATATCTTAATATAAAAAACAATTAATATTATAAATAAACAATATTATATCAAGAAGAAGAAGAATAGCTTTGCAATTAAATCACTTCTTACACACTGTTAAAAATTTCTGTAAATTTAATGTAATTATTTATCCAGATTATCTGTAAATTCACAGTAATTCTTAGTTAAAAGTGATTAATCGAGATTCTCAATCTTTATTTTGTATTTTTAGTCCAATTTTTATTATTTAATTTTTTAATTAAAATTAAAAATGGCTGTTTCTATTTTAGAAAAAGCATTCTATGTTCGAAACATATTCTCACAAAAAATTAATTAAACTAATATTAATTATTAAAGTGAATATATAAAATAAGTTTTTTAACATCTCTGTTAATTTTTCTCTGTAATTTTACGTAACACTTAAGATAATACATTACACAGAGTTTTCTGTTGAAAGTTTTAACAGAGCTATGTGAAAAAATTCTGTAACTGACATCTGGAATTTAAATAATGGCTCTAGTAAAAATAGTTCCATGCTTTCCTTATAAATTCTAGTCCCTTTGAAAGTCAGTTCTAGAAACCCCTATTAGAATTCTAGAGCGTTTGACTATATTATCGAGGGGTTCAAACTTATTTAAAAATCTCTGCATATAAATGCGAATACCGGATGCGAGTTGTAGCAACTATCTTGGTTTATGACTCGGTTCTAGAAAATAAAGCTAGAACTTCGTACATTACAAAGGATTCATAATATTCATAATATTCGGAATATTTTTTGATCATCTAGAAAAGTATAGACTAGAAGATCTCCATAATTTTGACTATTCAGCTTATTGGTGTGTATTATACGGATAGCTCGAAAATCTATATTTCTAGTTTAGAGATTTTGAAAATGACCACTTATTCGCTCTAGATGAAGGTGGTATATATTTTTCGCAATGTAAAAACAAAAGAGATCTTTAAATAATGTTAATTGTTTAAAATTACTTTAAACGGTTAACCAAGGGCACAACTCTTTTTTCAACTTCTTTAATTAATTCAAAAAGTTCATATTTTTTTAACATACATTTTTTATCTAATTCATTATAATATCTTTTGTTAAAAATTTAAAAATATCTTGACACATCCAAAATGGTTAATTTAACAACTATAGTAACACATTTTTATTTTTATTTAAGATTGCTGCCTGTCAATAAAGATTCATCGCACACTTACGTTCCATTATAATAAATTAAAGTTTGACAAAGTTACGATTTTTATCTCTAAATGTCAAAATCACTAATTTCTCAAAGAATAACCAATTTTCAACCCGTAAACGATATTTCATTACTAACTAGTATCTAATAAAATATAATTTTCTGTATTAAAATGTTTTATGAAACCACCGTAATGTCTTTTCTTAATTAAAATAATTTATTACCCACCATAATATTCTATTTAACATTCAAATTCATTTTACAGACAGATTTATCTGTAATTCGTTTTGTAAAAAGAAATTCATTTGAAAATGTTTTTCAGTAAAAGCACTTTACTTTAGATAAAATTATTTAATGTATCCCCAAACCGTCTCATAACATTGTACAAAAAAAAAAAAAAAAAAAAAAAAAAAAAAAAAGCCTTTTATTCGTAAATTTTTATCTGTGAGAAAATAGTACCTTAAAAGCTTTCTTGTAAAGAGTACAAGGGAGCATTTGTATTTTCAAATTAAATGAATGGACTTATATAATCGAATGCATTTAAAAGTTGATTTCATTATTTGCTTATTTAAAAGTAATTCTATTATATCTTTTCGATAGGTTAGATTTTATTTATTTATTTATTAACAAATACAAGCTTTTAGGTAAAATTTGGAGAAAACGAAAACAATAAAAAAAATAATTCTTTTTTTAAGTATTTCAAATTTTAAAGTAAATTCGTTATTTTAAATGTACTATCTACTAAATAGTATTACACAAAACGAAATATTAAAAATGTAAAGCTATGTGTACATTTATAAATTTTAATATATCTACGTAAGAAATAAACAAAAAATAGTTTATGTATAATTGCCATAGAATTGCATGCCCTCCTCGGTTTTACCATATTTCATTTCATGTATATAGTTAGTTAACTTTTGGTTTGTTAAGCCAATTTACTTTCGGTTTATGATTTTTAGCTTATGTTTTGGTTATGAATTTTTTGGATGATATATTATTTTGTTTTATAGCACATTGGAATTATTTTTATGTATTTAGCTATACACGTGTGTATATATGTGTATATATATATATATATATATATATATATATATATATATATACCGCGGAGGTAAGGGTATTATTTCCATTTTGTGATAATAGTTAGCACCATGTCAATTATGTGCATTTTTGGAATTATATAGAGGCATTAAGCACATAATGACCTATTAATATGAAGGAGATAAGACAACGGAAAATGAAACAATTTGCATTTTCCGTATTCAAGACAAATGTACTTCATCGTAGCACATCAAAGACATCATAGCAACTCTTCTCACAAAACGTTCATGACGTACTTTGCCTCCGAGATACAGTTATATATATATATGTAACAAGATCGAGAGAAAGAGAGAGAGAGAGAGAGAGAGAGAGAAGAATATAAGCGATATAAGCGAGATATAAGCGAATGGGAAAATATCATAGAACAAAGGTTGAAAACATTCGAATGTGAGAAAATTGCTCGCAAATGCGGGTGGCAAAATGAATACGAAGATCAGATTTTTTCGATCGACTAGAAGAAAGAATATCGAATGCAAATTTTTTATCCTTATGGGGCGAATAAAAGCAGCGAACTCGTATTCACTAGAAGTTATTACAGGCGTTAAACTTTATTCGGAAACATCAAGTGTAATGACACAAACAAAGGATAGGCAGATATGCTTTTGATTTGCCGCCGAGCGGCATTCAGTGGACGAACCAAGAGGATAAACAAATAGGAATATCAAAGCAGGTGTTTTGCGCACTATATCATGTTCACGAGTATCGGCTGATGGTTACGAGAGACGGTACCTTTCCAAATATTGAGGCCTATGGCAGGAGAAGAATACTGTGTGCGTACACCTAAAAGAAAATTCCTAGCACTGCAACAGTTTTCTGACACCCCGTCAACAAGATCGTAGCATCTGAACTGAATATTCAGTGAGAAAACATGCGTATAGTTTTGTGTGCTGATAACATGCACACATTTCACGAGAAGAAGATCCAACATTTAGCTAAACCTGATTACCCCTTCGGTATAGTTCGTAAGCGTGATGCTTGATGCAACGCAGCATGATTCCCAGTATCCCTGTTTCATTTACATATGAAGCCTACTTTAAGAGATAATGTGTAATCAACAAAGTAATATGTAGTAGTCTGAAAAATACCAATGCAGTGTCTCTTCGAAAGTGCACCTCAGGTTCGGGATTAACATCTGAGAAAGGATTCTCAAAGGTCAGCTATTAGAACTATACCTTCTACCATAACGCACCAATAGCACAAAATACATTATTTTTTTGCAGCCAATAAATGTTACGATTGCGGTGCGTAACATAATGGATGCTAAATGTCCCAAGAAGTGGATAAAAGGCGGCAGACCTGTTGTTTGTCCTCCGTAAATAACGGATCTCAATTCATTAGATTTCTACATGCCGTCTTTCTCCTGAAAATCTAGTTTAACATACGCCTGCATTTACAAAGGAAGGTCTCATAACAGCACTCGTCGTCGCTTGAGAAGACATCACCAGCACATTAGGTAAATTTGAACGTGTCTGGCAATCTTTAATTCGTCGGTTTCGGCTTTGCAAGGAACTTTACAGCCACAACTCCGAACAATTTTTATAAAAAATTTTCGTAGTCTCTTTTCTACTAATAAAACATTTATTATTACTAAATTGGCAATATTATTAAAAAACAATTTTATATGGAAATTATTTATATGGTTAAAAATAGAATAATTTAAATAATATGTAAAATCATTGAACACACTGTCATTAGCGCAGTACCATTAAACGACATTAATATGCACTTTAGCATTATTATCAACATATTTTCTTAAACAATGTTTGTTCAATACTTTTTCAGAAAGCGTTTTGTACTGTCTTCATTGTAGAAAACTCAAACTATTTTAAACAAAAAGAAAATATTCTGTTGAATTTTTTATCATATATTTATTCTTTACTTTAATCCAAATATTTGAATGATTAAAATAAGCGAATATCTTTATATGGTTTCGTATTTTTTGTTATCTAGGAATATTTTAGGCAAGCTTTTTTATATGTATACGAAACTTTTGCGTTCTATTGTATTCTTTGTTTCCAATTTATATATATATATATATATATATATATATATATGCTTTTTGCTTCCTCCTGAAGAAACAATTTTTGCTTCGGCCAAAAAAAAAAGCTAGAACTAGCATTTCTATTCTTTTTTGTTTGTTTTTTTGTTTCTTAGTTTGTCTCGAGGGATTCAGTTTTAGTGTAGGCCATGGATGAACTTACAATATTTTTTTATTATTATAGAGTATTTTACATTAATATATGTTTTAATATTTCTAATATCTAACAAAAGCTATTTATTTCTAAATGTTATTTATTAAACAAAAAATCCTTTTTTATTTAAATTTCTTTAATGTTTAAAGTATTTTTCTCATGTTTTAAATATTTAAATTTTTTCACTAAAACAACACTGCTCTAAAAAAAACAATATATATATATATATATATATATATATGTGTGTGTGTGTGTGTGTATTCGTGGTCTAGTACCATTCTTGCTGATTTTTATGTAAAATAACCTCCTGAATCCGAATATGGCTCTCATTTTGCCTAGTCACCCACCGTTTTCTAGAAACACCCCCGCCTCCCACAATTTCTTTCAGAGTTCGATAATTTTATGACCATGAATTTAATTTGAAGAATGAAAAATAATTAATTTAACACCTAAAAACAAAAAAATATAGAATTTAAAAAATAACTTTAATAACAGATTAAAAAAAATACAAGATATATAATGCATAATTTCAGTGGCAAATCCCTCCCTCCCCCCAAAATGTTTTCCTTGTCGCAAGCGTCCATGTTTTACAATTTTCCAACTCTGTGGCACCTCAGAAGATATTTAACGGTTAAAATAATCCTCCTCCCTCCTAAAAATCAAATTTCTAGCCATAAAATCACCGAAAAATGATAAAAATTGGTTGCCATTCCTAAAAAATGGTGTGTAATAGGGCAAAATGGGCATCATATTCGGATTCAGGAGGTTATTTTACATAAGAATATGCTGAAATGGTGTCAGAGGCAATTTTTATGCCGAGCGATGTAATCAGTCTCCAGTATATATATACACACACACATTTAAATATGTATTAATATCCTTTTTTATATACAGAAAAATAAATTAAATTATTAGACTCGTGAAAATTTTCAACTTTCTGTTTTGTGATGTATTTATAAGTTTTAATATATTTTAAACATAATTTCTTTAATTTTAGAAATTGTTCGTTCGTCTACACGCTACCAAAATTTTGTGTATTTCACGAATCAAAGCTTAGTTTCTCAATGAACATTGAGATAAATTGGTGCTGAATAATTTGTTTTGATGTATCGCCCAAAATGTGGCACAGCTATGCTCCAATATCCCCATTTAAGGAAGGTTTAGGCATACGGCAGTGCATGTTGTGATTTATTTCCTTTTAAGAAAAACAAATATTTATATATATAAGTACTCTTTATAAACCGAATAATCTGAACATAAATAACTTCTGAGAGTAGCCCTTGCTATAACTGCGTGCAGTGCGAGAGGGCATAAAAGGAAATTGTTTTGTTTCTGTCCCTGCCATTTAAAAAATGTTTCCCAAAGTGTTATATACGTAGTATACCAATAGTGTATTTATTTATTTATTTATTTATTTTTAAAGTCGTATTCATGAGGTGAAAATGTAACTCTTGCAACGGAAATGATCTGCAACATTCAGAAACCGACCGAAGCCTTTTAGATCAATGTTAAGGGATCAAATATAAAAAATTGATACGTTTCGTTTTATGGGGGAGTGGGATTTATAACTACATTTTTGTGATTAGGTTTTACACCTTCTTTTTTAAAATGATAATAATAATAATAATAATTTAAAAAAAATGTGATGTTATCTGCAACAACTCAAGATTTATTTTCATTCAAGTTGTAGTTGATATATAAAACACACTGTATAAATGCACTATACTTGGTATGTAAGATAGATATCATGGAAACTTAGGCCGATTTAATTTGAGTGTATATCGGATGATAAGTAGGGGAGACCCGTGTACTTAGAGCCGTTTTTTTCAAAGCCCAAACACAGAGCCCTTGACATGTTCAAAATTATGAAACTGACATGAACATATCTTTAGGACTAATTACTTCCAATTGGAATTAATATAAATACCTAAAATAATAAATTTTGACAAATAGAAGGTTTTAAAGAAAAACATCACTCGTGGCCCGAGGTACAACACCCTGATTGCACCTGGGGCCAGACCTCACTGTGCTTACGGCCATTCTCTCAAAATTAGATTTAACTTTGTAATGAATAGAAAATAAGCATATAAACATGCATTTTATAAAAGAAGCAATATCAAGTAATATTCTTATTTATCATATAATAATTATCATGTAGCTGCCTTAATTTAAAACACGAAATGTTTCACTTTTTTTTTCTTTGCGATATTCTAACAGAATGTTTTTTTTTTCCTTCAATTTCTTTCTTTTTTTTTTTTTTTCTTTCTGGAGTGTCTCTTGGATTTCTAGATCTCTCTGGTTTTCGGTCACATCTTTGATGTGGGAGGTTTTGCTTTAGGTAAAGGTTTTACTTAGGTTCGTACTTGTTAAAGCAGGTACGCTCGAAAAGATGTTAGATGTTGAAGGTTTCGAAATTTCAACAGGACACGAAACAGATACATCCAGTTCTATCATTTTTGGTTCACTTTCTTCCTGGAATTTTTTTCTTTTAATATATGGAGGCATTGTGTCTTTCAGTCACATTTGAACTTAAATATTCATCCTCAGTGAATGTGTTTTGATTCATTGGCTATATGAGGATACAATGGAATACTGATAGAATGTTTACACGAGTAAAGGCAGACGGATAGGACTTGCCAACACTTTCAGCAACATCATATATAGTGATTTATTCACCAGGATTTGCAAGCTTTCAATTACTATAGGCTGTACTGTGATTCTTAACAGACCGCTGATGTAGATTCATGACATTTGAAAATATGAAACTCCAACAGTGGGCGTTTCTTTTGCAATTTGTATGTTTTTTGTTTCTAAAAAATATACACAATATTCAGATTTGTATAATCAGTATACTACGGATGCAAATACTTTGATTGGGAAGAGAGTATGATTATAATGCATATCCATTTTTAATATAAATGTGAATACGGATTTTCTTTTTTTTTTTTTTTTTTTGAAAATATGTAACTTATGAGAAAAACGCCCACAGACGGACCAAAAAGACAAAATCATGCGGTCGCGAAAGTGTTGAAAGTTCCAAACACACTGGTCCTAGGTACAAAGCAGCGATGTGGCCCTAGGTACAAATTTGGGTAACTTCATTCAAAATGCCTTCCACTAAAAAATCTACATGCAGAGAAGAATAATTAAATATCTCATTTATTACTCAATATAACAAGCAAAATTATACACTAGAAATGAAAGAAAAATATTTGACTTGCCTTTGTAAAATTGCAAAAGAGATGAGCTGCAAAATTTTACTTCAAACCATGTAAATTCGTTTTCTACATGTAACTTGTCAAAACTCTCTCCTCAAAAGTTCCAGAGTAGTTGTAAATGTAGCGATTGGTGTTGTTACTCGCCCAATTGAGTATTAAAACTTCAAATTAAATATTATTCAAATAAAGTGGGGTGGCTCTAGGTATACGATGGCCCTAGGTACACGGGTCTCCTCTACTAGAGATGTTTATCTAATCAGTATATAATATATAAGAAAGCTTTAGTAATTTTTATAAGCTGCAGTGTATTACATAAAACACTCAAATAAAAAATTGTGAATTGTGTTTTAATTTTAGTCGGTATATTCAATATTGAAATAATATTAATACCCGTATTCTTCGAATTAAATAAAATACACTACGTTAATTATAATTTAATTGTGATTTAGGTATTTTTTAATTTAATTTAACGCAATATGAAAGTGCATCTTGCCTTATATTGTAACATAACTACATGTATGATCAATATACAAAATAATCAACCTATTTTGATAGTAGATATTTTCCATATTATACTGTTTTCGATAAGTAACACTATTTCCAAAATATCGGAAGTGGTTTTAAATATTTTCTATCATTATTTTAATTCTAAATATATAAGAAAACGTAGTTTCGAGATATTACTCTTCCGCCCCTATAGTATAGTGATTAGAATACCTGACTTCCACACAGTAGGTCCTGGATTCGAATCCCGGATAAAGTATAGATGTGTTTATAAAATAGATTATTAAGGTAATTTGGGATGTTGAAGATTTCAGGATGTAAGATGCTTCTTATTCCAATCAGTCTATTTGTTTTATGTAAGTTTCAAAGATTCTATATCATAATAATATATCCACGTGCAGATGCATGTCATTATCGAAAATATAGGAAAATAAACGATGTGCCACACATGAAAACTTAGGTCCAGAAGTTTAGCTCCACTATTTAGTTAAAGTTCTCTCAAAACAATTTGACTAATAAAATGAAATTTTTTTATATCAATAGTTCAGAAAAACAAAGTTCCATATTGTCTAATAAGGATTTTAAGTATACATAGAATTAAATACAGGATTACACTTTAGGTAAAGGGAGTGAAGAATTATTTTTGAGACACAAAAATTGAGGTCCTTTTGAACCACGTACCTAAGCAAAAGCGAATTAGAAAATTCAACTCCGTTTTGGAGCTGGCCATAAAATAAAACGCCAGTTTGGCATGATACAAAAAAAAATGTTCGCCAGTCCAATGGAAAGTATTTAAAAATTAATACTACGATGAGTGAAAAAGATGTTTCGTTACTTCAATGGTTGCGAGGAAATAGATTTGAATTAATAGTGCTAAATATGACAAAAGGAATCACCAGCAAATGAACCGTATATATATATATATATACACTGATGGAAAAAAAAAAAATCCCAACACCAGGAAGGAGCTGTGCTAGATAAACGAAATTTGGTAGGCGTGTTTATACATCTGAAAGATGACGTCGATTCAAATTTCGAGCTACGCGCATAAGTGTGGCGCTAGTAGCCCCACTATGAACATGCAAATGAGGTTTGCTTTAAATAAAAACTATAAGGTTCGTGCTCGTTATTTACAGTTGAGATTTGACGTAGTGGGTTAATGTTAGTCAAGGATGCCTATAAAAAGACGAAGAAGCCATTATCAACAGCTCACTGAGTTTGAACGAGGTCGTGTAGTAGGGCTACGAGAAGGTGGGTTTTCTTTCCGCGATATTGCAGAAAGACTTGGCAGGAATGTATCCACTGTGCATGAGTGTTGGCAGCAGTGGTCAAGGGAAGGTACTGCCTCAAGAAGACCGGGTTCCGGGCGGCCACGTAGCACTACTGAGAGGGAAGGCCGCCGTGTTCGGCGTATGGCTGTGGCTAATCGTACTGCATCTGCAGCTGAAATTCGAGCTGCAGTTGGCACCACAGTGACACAACGAACTGTTACAAATCGATTACTTCAAGGACAGCTTCGAGCCAGACGCCCTGTAGCGTGCATTCCACTGACTCCAAACCACTGCCGTTTGCGACGTGAGTGGTGTCAAGCTAGAGCTCATTGGAGGACGGAGTGGAGATCTGTTGTGTTTTCTGATGAAAGCCGGTTCTGTATTGGTCGCAGTGATAGCCGTGTGTTGGTTAGAAGGAGGCCAGGTGAACGCCTGCTAGCGACCTGTCTGCGGCCTAGCCACACAGGGCCTACTCCTGGAGTTATGGTTTGGGGAGCAATTTTGTATGACAGCAGGAGCACTCTCGTGGTTATCCCACGCACCCTGACTGCAAATTTGTACGTCAGTCTAGTGATACAACCTGTTGTGCTGCCATTCATGAACAGCATTCAAGAGGGTGTTTTCCAACAGGATAACGCTCGCCCTCATACCGCTGTTGTAACCCAACATGCTCTACAGAGTGTCGACATGTTGCCTTGGCCTGCTAGATCACCAGATCTTTCTCCAATCGAGCACGCATGGGACATCATTGGACGACAACTCCAGCGTCATCCACAACCAGTATTAACCGTCCCTGCATTGACCGCCCAAGTGCAACAGGCATGGAACTCCATCCCACAAACTGATATCCGGCACCTGTACGACACAATGCATGCACGTTTGCATGCTTGCATTCAAAATTCTGGCGGTTACACCGGTTACTAATGTACCAGCATTTCACATTTGAAATGGCTCTTCTCGCCAATGGCTCTACCTGTGATCTTGAAACTTTAATCAATTAAATATGTTACTTAGACAAATGTATTGCTGAAATTTCATTACTGTACAATAATTTTTTTTTGGTGTTGGGATTTTTTTTTCCATCAGTGTATATATATATATATTTAAACAAAAAAAAGTGATGTTGCATGGCATCATAATCTAAATATAGATTTCGGTTTCTTAATTTGGTAAATGGAATTATAAAATAGATCAATCGATTAGTTCTCATTCTTTATTGTTACCATATATGGAATGTATATTTTAAAATGAAGATCCGATGATTGCTTCCGCGAATTTTTTGATTCCATACAAGAAAAATGAAATATATCATTTTAAACAATTAACAAAAAGAGAGATTTTATATGAATTACAGATGTGATAAAAAAGGAAAGTTTAATTTCTGGCAAAAAATAATTTTTAGATTATTATTATATACATTATTATTATTATACACATTGAAAAATTTAGATATAAAAAGAAAATTTTTATAAAATAAAGAAATTCAAAGCATGCATGCATAAAACATTAATTTCGTAAGAATTACTTTTTAGATATTGTTAAAATATGCTATTTTAACATCACAGTGTTGTTCGTTTTATGAGCAGCGATAGCCATCCATTGGGTTCTCCTTCATAAATGGCTAATCTATATATTAGTTTGAAACATGTTTTTGTCTGTCTCCACTATATTGACAGAACGGCTAGGTGTAAAAATTTGGTTGAGGTGTCTAAAAAAAGTTCTTGGTCTGTAGATGTGTTATGAAAAGAGAAAAATAAAAAAAAAGTCGAACGGTCCCAATTAATATACGAAAAATTCACATTTCTTTTTTAGAATGACGTCATTTTCGGAAATGCAAAAATGCAGCGAGTTAATCTGAATTTTTATTGCCTTCTAATAACAAAGTTCACGTGTTATCATTTTATTTTTAAATTATTGTTCCTTTTTTACAGTGTGGCAACAGGAAAGAATATTTATTTATTTTGCAGCTTTTTCTCTTATTTCTTTATTTCATTTTCGGAAATACAAAAATACAGCGAGAATCTGAATTTCTAGAATTTTTATTGCCTTATAAAAACAAAGTTCACGTGTTATCATTTTATTTTTTAATTATTGTGCCTTTTTTACAGTGTGGCAACAGGAAAGAATCTATACATTAATTTGAAACGTGTTTTTGTCGGTCTCCACTAAATTGAGAGAACGGCTAGGTGTAAAAATTTGGTTGAGGTGTCTAAAAAAAGGTCTTGGTCTGCAGATGTGTCATGAAAAAAAAAATGTATAAAAAGTCGAACGGTTCCCCCCCTGGGGGGGGCAGGGTTTAAAAACGCGTTTGCGAGATAAACTCAGCTCGAAATTACTTCACGGTGAAGAAATTGTACATGGTGGAATTAGACTCGAATACTAAAAAAACAATATCTGCAATTTTGGAATTTTCGTATTTAAAGGGGGAAAAAAGGGGGAAAATTGATTTGGAGGGGGGGAAGGGGGGAAATTAGTTTGAGAGGGTAATTCATTCTAGACCCATACATGTAGCACCTCATTTTAAAGGTCTTGAAATTTCATGTTGATTGGGGATGTTTGCATACAATTTAGGGCGCCCCTAGTGGTGAAAAATGGAACCAGGTGATTTTGAAGTAGGCCCTATGATGTTACACCTTATTTTAAAGGTCTTGGTATTTCCTGACCGTTGGTGATGTTCGTACAGAACACACTGTGCCTCCTGGTGGTGGAAAGTGCAACTAAATGATTTTGTAGTTGACACAACCATGTGACACCTTATTTGAAAGGTCTTAAAAATTCAAGACGATTGGTGATAAAGGTCTTGAAATTTCATGTTGATTGGGGTTGTTTGTATACAATATAGTGCGCCCCCTGGTGGTTAAAAAGGGAACTAGTTGATTTTATAGTAGACCCTATCATGTTAAACCTTATTTTAAAAAGGTCTGGGTATTTCCTGACCGTTGGTGTTGTTCGTATAGAACACGCTGTACCCCCTGGCAGTGGAAAGTGCAACTAAAAGATTTTTCAGTTGACACCACCATGTGACACCTTATTTGAAAGGTCTTAGAAATTCAAGGCGATTGGTGATGTTCGTGTACAACATACTGCGACCCCTGGTGGAGGAAAGTGGATTTTGCAGCGCGTGCGTAGCATGCCTGCTATTCTATACGGTGACGCAGCCACAGGCAGAGGTAACACGAGTCAGAGATTTGTTCGGTTTAAGGTTAATTTTTGTGAATTTTCTCATGTTATTAGCTGCCTGCATATACGCTGCCGCAGGCACCAGGTCACGAACCCGAGTTTCGTTCTGTTTGAGGTTTTTTTTTTTCTTTTTTTTGTTACAGATTATTATTATTATTATTATTATTATTATTATTTTGTGACGCTTTCATTTAAAAATAGAATTTCAAACAAAATCGAGTTAAAGATATAAAACCATACAAATTTAAGGTTCATTTAAGGTTATTATCATGGGCCCGGGCATTGCCGGGCGGGTTCATTCGGTTCCAAGTTAATTTTTGGGAAAATTTTTTATGTTATTAGCGGCCTGTGTATGCGCTGCCGCAGGCACCGGGGTCACAAGGCAAAGTTTCGTTCGGTTCAAGGTAATTGTTTTGTTACAGCTGATTATTGTTTTCATGATGCTTTCATTTAAAAACAGAAATTCAAGCAGAATCGAGTTAAAGGGATAAAATCATACAAATTTAATGTTCATTTAAGGTATCATGGGCGAGGGCAACACCGGGCGGGTTCGTTCGGTTCCAGGTTAATTTTTGGGAATATTTTTCATGTTAGCGGCCGACGTATGCCGAAGGCACCGGAGTCACAAGGCAGAGTTTCGTTCAGTTCGAGGTAATTTGTTTTGTTACAACCGATTATTTTTTCGCGATGCTTTTATTTAAAAATAGAAATTCAACAAAATCGAGTTAAAGATGTAAAACCATGCAAATTTAAGGTTCATTTAAGGTTATTACCATGGGCCCGGGAAACGCCGGACGGGTCAGCTAACATGTAGTCTTAGTATTAAACAAAATAGAAAATAAAAGATAGCAAGTGTTTATTTGGAGTCAGTTTTAGTCACATTGACAGTGCTTTGTAGAAAGTGATGTCATATATAGTATTTCTATTTATAAGCATTTTCCAGACTTTCTTTTTTTTAAAGTGAAATGTCATAAATTATATATTAGATTTTTTAACTTGAAATACATTTAAATAATGATGCGACGATTTTTGAAAAATTACGGTCAATAAAGTAATCGTCGAATTCGACGGGTTCCAGCTAGTCTATATATTAATTTGAAACATGTTTTTGTCTGTCTCCACTATATTGAGATAACGGCTAGGTGTAAAAATTTGGTTGAGGTGTCTAAAAAAAGGTCTTGGTCTGTAGATATGCTATGAAAAGAGAAAAATAAAAAAAAGTCGAACGGTCCCAATTAATATACGAAAATGCACATTTCTTTTTTAGAATGACGTCATTTTCGGAAATGCAAAAATACAACGAGCTAATCTGAATTTTTATCGCCTTATAAAAACAAAGTTCACGTGTTATCATTTTATTTTTTAATTATTGTGCCTTTTTTACAGTGTGGCATCAGGAAAGAATATATTAATTTGAAACATGTTTTTGTCTGTCTCCACTATATTGAGAGAACTACTTGGTGTAAAAATTTGGTTGAGGTGTCTAAAAAAAGGTGTTGGTCTGTAGATGTGCTATGAAAAGAGAAAAATAAAAAAAAAATCGAAAGGCTTCTCCCCCGGGGGGAAAGAAACGGGTTAAAAACACGTTTACGAGCTTAACTAAGCTCAAATTACATCACGGTGAAGAAATTGTACATATGGGGACTAGAGTCGAATACTAAAAAATCACTTTCTGCGAATTTGGAATTTTCGATTTTAAAGGTGGGAAAAGGGGGAAAGTAGATTTGGAGGGGGGGGAAAGGGGGGAAATTAGTTTGAGAGGGAAATCCGTTCTAGACCCACACATGTAGCACCTCATTTTAAAGGTCTTGAAAATTCATGTTGATTGGAGATGTTTGTATACAATATAGGGCGCCCCCTGGTGGTGAAAAATGGAACTAGGTGATCTTGCAGTAGGCCCTATCATATTACACCTTATTTTAAAGCTCTTGGTATTTTCTAACCGTTGGTGATGTTCGTACAGAACACACTGTGCCCCCTGGTGGTGGAAAGTGCAACTAAAGGATTTTGCAGTTGACACCACCATGTGACACTTTATTTGAAAGGTCTTGGAAATTCAAGACGATTAGTGATAAAGGTCTTCAAATTTCATGTTGATTGGGAATGTCTGTATACAATATAGTGCGCCCTCTGGTAGTTAAAAATGAAACTAGGTGATTTTACAGTAGACCCTATCATGTTAAACCTTATTTTAAAGGTCTTGGTATTTCCTGACCCTTGGTGTTGTTCGTATAGAACAAGTTGTGCCCTCTGGTGGTGGAAAGTGCAACTAAAAGATTTTGCAGTTGACACCACCATGTGACACCTTATTTCAAAGGTCTTGGAAATTCAAGACGATTGGTTATAAAGGTCTTTAAATTTCATGTTGATTGGGAATGTTTGTATACAATATAGTGCGCCCTCTGGTGGTTAAATATGGAACTAGGTAATTTTACAGTAGACCCTATCATGTTACACCTTATTTTAAAGGTCTTGGTATTTCCTGACCGTTGGTGTTGTTCGTATAGAACACGCTGTGTCCCCTGGCGGTGGAAAGTGTAAATAAAGGATTTTGCAGTTGACACCACCATGTGACACCTTATATGAATGGTCTTGGAAATTCAAGGCAATTGGTGATGTTCGTATACAACATACTGCGCCCCCTGGTGGAAGAAAGTGGATTTTGCAGCGCGTGCGTAGCATGCCTGCTATACGGTGCCGCAGCCACAGGCAGCTGTAACACGAGAGAGGTTCGTTCGGTTCAAGATTAATTTTTGAGAATTTTTTCCTGTTATTAGCGGGCTGCATATACGCAGCCGCAGGCACCGTGTCGCGTATCTCCGAATTGTTGGCGCGTGCAGAACAAATTCATAATTTTTCGCCAGTGAATGCGATTTTCGCCAAATCTGGAAGTGCAAAGAGAAACTTCACGCCGCTTAACCTGTATAAATAAACATCCGGCGTTTTTCTTTCTTTCTTTTTTCTTTTATTATTTTTTATTCTTCTGATGATTAATGTAGGATTTAAATCGCAAAACGAAACATATCTTGAAATTAAGAAATAGTTTTGCGAATAGAGAAGTAGATAATAATAATGATAATATATTAGCATTGAGATCCGATTTCATGTATAAGGCCAAAAAGTTTGTAAAAATTGTTCAAACAAATTGCAAATTCTTAGTAAAATGTATGAAGAATGTTCATAAGTCCAAATCAGTAGTACGCCATTTTACATTTAAACTATTTTTATTATCATTTTGTATTTGAATTTTTAAAATGTACGACTTTATAAAATATTTCTCTTACGATGCAGTGCTTGAATTTTCATAAATTATCACCTTATATTTATCTATTATGTATTTTTAAATAACATCTTAATCATAATAAAATAGATATTTCGTGTTAAATTTTATGGTTGAAATTCATAAAATTTTCTACGTATAATTTCCTCCTCGGACATGTCCCTTTCTCATTCTTTACCCCCCCCCCAACCCCAACATACAAAGTTATAAAATAAAACGTTAAACATTTTATTAATGCTATTCTACTTGTTTTTCAGTAATCATAAACATTCTAACTTAATATGTTATACAAATCAAAGTAATAATGATGCGCATAACCATTCTCATCCTATATTTATTGTTACTAATTTCTATTGAGAGCGAAATGTATTCATATTAAAAGGAATGAGTATGATAGAACACTCAACACAGACGCAGACTGAAATGCCCCACCTCATAGGTTACCCTCTATCCGATTCGATACATTTGACTTATCGTAATTAAATGACTAATTTTATTAGGATTGTTTTCGTACATTAATTTCCTACACAACTGATCCCCATATTGCAAGTTCGTGGGAAGTATTGGCCTAATTTGTCAAATGAAGGAAACACAATTTTTAATTACTAAAGTTTCAAATTAAAATGTTCATATTTAATGAAGTGTATTAAAAAATATATTTTAAAATGTTAGTCTGACATGTTTACGACAAAATATTGGCATAATGGATGTTTAAACGAAATTTTGCTCTATTTTGCCATGTTAAAAAGAAAACGTAAATTTTGAATAACATGCGAAGTTTACAACTTACATTGTTCCAAAGCAATATTGTCCTTATCAATAACATAAGTGATATTTAAAAACTGATGCACCCATTTTACAAACTCAATATCTATAATACACACAGACAAGTCACATAAACCAACCACTAAAAACATAATTTTTGGATTCAGGAAACCTCAAAACATATAAATGTAACAAAAATTCAATTTCGAAAACTTGATCCGAAAACAATACTTTCGCGACCTTTTGCGGATAAGATAAAGTAAATTAGAATAAGAGAATAATTTTAAATTAATTAAACTTTAATTGCATTTATTACATTGATTTTTATTTATAAAAAGAAATGCTTTCATTTAATTTGGGGTAGCCCTGTATATTTACTATATATTTTACAAACACAATATAGTGTACTAATTTAGCACAGAATTTAAAACACATAGCGTGACATGAAATGACCTTTTAGCAATTCCATTGTATGAATATATCTGAATTCTTTTGTGGGGTTCTGTGTAAATTTCTAATAAAGGATATACATTCTACATTGTATACGAAACATTCTTTCATGCACATAAAATATAAGTTCAATTTATTTTTTGTTTCATCCAAAAATATTTAATTGTATTTACCAGAAAATTCACACATAGACTTAATGAATTTGAATTCTTTTCTTAGTCACTGTACACGAATTACTTAATATTTCATCCGAGTCCCAATATCTATTCTTGAGGTATGCTGATAACAAACACACAGACACATTCAGGCAACCGCTAAAAACCTAATTTTTTGTTTCAGGATATTTAAGCAAATGTAGCAAAAACTCAATTTCGAAAATCTGAATCAAAAATAAAACTTTTCTTAATGATCATAATAATGATAATCTGGTGTGTCACTCACACGACTTTCTTTTTTACCCTGCATTTTAATATTATAATGACAGATTGCACATTAAATCTTAAGATCAATAGCGTAAGAATGTAAAGTTTAATGTACTTTTCAAATAATCTAAAAGAGGTTTAGAAACAATTTTATTTGACGAAGAGAAAGTAAATAATAATAATAATAATAAATAATAATAAAATAGAATAAAATAAAATAAAATAAATGTATTTCAAGGATAATTTTAAAAGCTTTAAAATCATAATATTACAAATATACTTCTTCATTAATCTTGATAAAATAAATTTAAAGGGTTTTCTAATAAATTTTGGTATTAAATTATATTATCTAAAAATAATGATACAAAGACTCCATTGACACATTTTTAACGATTATGATTCAGGGAGCCTCAAAACGTGTATATATAACAAAAATTCAATTTCGAAAATTTGACCCCAAAACAATACTTTCTCTACCATATATGTTGGTAAGAGAAAATGATAACAAACAGACAGATAGATACACACACAAGCAACTGCTAAAACACTAATTTTTGGATTCAAGACACTTGAAAACGTGTAAATGTAGCAAAAACTCAGTTTCGAAAATCTGTGCCAAAAACAAAACTTTCTCTGGCAATATATGTGTAAAAGAAAGTAAAAAAAAAAAGTGTGTGTGTGTTTGGATCTGTATATGTAGCTGAAAGGGGAGAGCTCATTTCATAAAGCCAGTTTGTTCAATTCCAATAGCAATTTTTGAGCAACCTTCCCTTTTGAAAAACTTTTAGAATACTGAGATTGGACATATGCTAGTTTTTGTTTTTGAGCAACAGACCAATCTCTAAAAAATATTATTTTCTGATTCAATAGACCTCAAACGCGTACCAAACGCTAAAAATCTTATTTTTAGACTTAATAGACCTCAAACGTGTACCAAATGCTAAAAATCTTATTTTCAGATTTAATACACCTAAAACCCGCGTATGCAAAGGAAAAACTCAATTTAAAAAAAATTGACATGAGAATAATATTTTCTCTAACTTTTATTGATTAAAAAAAAAAAAAAAAAAAAAAGTTTTTTTTTTTTTTTTTAATTTATTTCCAATGGCTGGATAAAATAATCTGGTGAAATACATTTCTTCGAAAATACATTTGACAAGAAAAAAATAATCTGGTGTGTCACTCACACGATTTTCTCTTACCCTGAAATTTAATACTATAAATACAGGTTGCAGATTAAGAGGTAAGATAACGAGAACTGTCATGTAAACCTATGCTAAACAATTCAAATTAGGCTTCAGAAGAGTTTTATACGATAACTAGTTCTGTCTGAGGGGGCTACCGCCCCCCTCAACCCCCGTTTTATTAATGCACCTACATTTATATAGAATTTAATTCGGTTATTAAAAAAAAAATTCTGTTTTAAAAAAATAATTTATTAAAATTATTATTTCAAAAAAATATCTTTATGATAATGCAGGCGATTTCCATATTAGAGAAGTAGTGTAACACTAAATATCCAA
Organism: Salticus scenicus; assembly: GCA_963930645.1. Classification (NCBI taxonomy): domain Eukaryota; kingdom Metazoa; phylum Arthropoda; class Arachnida; order Araneae; family Salticidae; genus Salticus; species Salticus scenicus. Next base: position 46,996,338 of record OZ005653.1, read on the forward strand.
AAAAAGTCCATTTTACTCTCAATAATAATAATAATAATAATAATTAAAAAATAAATAAATAAATAAATAAATAAATAAATAAATAAATAAATAAATTAAAAAAAACGATTTTTTTTTCTAAGTTTTTTTTTCGTTAAAAGTAAAAAAAAATCTATAACTTTGTTTTAAATTATCACAGATTTATAGTTCAAACATTCATTTTAAAGGTACTGGCGAGCTCTTTTGAATGATACCCATCATGAAAATTTACTCCCATCGAGGGGAGACTTCCCCCAAGGGGGAGGCGAGGCTCCCACATACACAAACATTTTTTTCCCATTTAACTATCTCTATTACAAAAAATATATATTCGTTTCATTTGGTTTATTACAGTCTATAGACGTTAAACTCTACTTACCTGCAATTTCCCCCATAGACGTAATGTATTAGAATTCTCTTGATTGTCCCTGTACGCGAACCATTTGCTTGATCTTAACGAAAATCTTACTGTAGCATCCCTATATGATACACATTTAGAATACCAAGTTTGAACTTTCTGAAATAATTTGTTTTTGAGATATGCTGATAACAGGCAGACACACTCACAGACACACACACAGACCATTTGCCAAAAACATGATTTTCGTATTCAGGGGACCTCAAAACGTGTAAATATAACAAAATCTCGCGTTCGGAAATTTGACCCAAAAACAATACTTTCTCTACCTAATGGGTAAGAGAAAGTAAAAATAGTAAAAGTAATTTTTTTTTTTACTTTTTTTTTTTTTTTTGGATTAAGAAAAAAGTAAAAATTAAATAATTGGACAAAAAATAGTTTTTTTTTTTTTTTTTTTCTAAAATTTGACCTAAGAACAATATTTTCTCTACTCTTTTTATGGATCAGGAAAAGTAAAAATTAAATAAATAATTAGAAAAAAAAAAAAAAAAAGGTGAAGGTTTCCTACTAAATTTAGACATTAAGTATATTATTTAAAATAACGAAGCTAAAACTCATTAACACGCAGTTTCAGCAGTTTATTTTTCTGAGGGAGAAAAAAAAAAAAGAAAAAAAAAGAAAAAAAAAAGATTGAAGTTTTCACGAATGCGGAATGAAGTAGAATCAAGGGTTGCTTTGCGGTAGAGAGATTTTGGCGTTAGCTACGAAAATGCGCCAATCTGTCCTGTACGCGCCAACACTTCGGAGATACGCCACCGGGTCACGAGCCCGAGTTCCGTTCTTTTGAGATTTTTTTTTTGTTACAGATGATTATTTTTTTTTTTATGATGAAAAATAGAAATTTAAAAATAGAAATTCAACCAAAATCGAGTTAAAGATATAAAACCATACGTATTTAAGATTCATTTAAGGTTATTATCATGGGCCAGGGCATTGCCGTGCGGGTTCGTTCGATTTCAGGTTAATTTTTTGGAATTTTTTTATGTTATTAGTGGCCCGCGTATGCGCTGCCGCAGGCACCGGGGTCACAAGGCAGAGTTTCGTTCGGTTCGAGGGTTTTTTTTTTTTTTTTTTTTTTTTTTTTTTTTTTTTTTTTTTTTTTTTTGTTACAGCTAATCGTTTTTTTCGTGATGCTATTATTTAAAAACAGAAATTCAAACAAAATCGAGTTAAAGGTATTAAATCATACAAATTTAAGATTCGTTTAAGGTATCGTGGGCCCGGGCAACAGCGAGCGTGATCGTTTGGTTCCAGATTAATTTTTGGGAATATTTTTATGTTGTTAGCGACTGGCGTATGCGCTGCCGAAGGCACCGGGGTCACAAGGCAGAGTTTCGTTCGGTTCGAGGTAATTTTTTTGTTACAGCTGATTATTTTTTTGCGATGCTTTTATTTAAAAATAGAAATTCAAACAAAATCGAGTTAAAGATGTAAATCCATACAAATTTAAGGTCCATTTAAGTTTATTACCATAGGCCCGAACAACGCCGGTCGGGTCAGCTAACATGTAGTATTTAACGAAATAGAAAATAAAATATAGCAACTGTTTATTTGGAGTCAGTTTGACGTCACATTGACAGTACTTTGTAGAAAGTGATGTCACAATGTACTTATTTCTATTAATTATTAAAATACTAATTATTAAAATACTAATTATTAAAATACTTATTTCTATTTATAAGTATTTTTCCGAATTTCTTTTTCTTGAGTGAAATGTAGTAAATTATATTACATATTTTAACTTGAAATACATTTATAATGATGCGATGGTTTTTGAAACATTACAGTCAATAAAGTGATCGTCGAATTCGACGGGTTTCAGCTAGTATAATATAATCATAAATATAATCAATTCGTCGATCCCTCGCCCAATGCTTAGTCGCAAGTGCAACGCCATTAAATATATATATACATTGCTCTTTAAGGGGGGCAAGAGAGGTTGAAAATAGCTCATGGAATATATTATCACTACACAAATTGCCTGTTTTATATAATAATAATTTCAGGGATCAAAAGGCCAATTTTATAAAAACAAATAACACAAAGTAAAGCCGAACTTAAAAATGTATCATGGAAATTCAAAATTAATTGTAAACACAAATTTCTTTTTCTTTTTACTTTCTTTTACCCATAGAGTCAAGAACGTATTGTTTTAGGGTCAAATTTTTGAACGTGAGTTTTTGTTATATTTACATATTCTGAGGTGCCCTGAATACGAAAATCATGTTTTTAGCGAATGGTCTGTGTGTCTGTCTTTGTGTCTGTCTGTCTGTGTGGATGTCGGGAGTAAATTTTCATTATGGGTATTTTTCAAAAGAGTTCGCCAATACCTTTAAAACGAATGCTTGAACCATCGAACAGCGACAATTAAAATAAAGTTATCGAATTTTTTTCATTTTCAACCCCCGAAAAAAAAAATGTAATATTGAGAATAAATTCAACTTTGTTTTTTTTATATTTAGTGTTATACTACTTTTCAATTATGGAAATCGTCTGTATTATCATAAAAGATAATTTTGTTCTATAATAATTTTAATACATTATTTTTTAAAAACAGAATTATTTTTTAATAACCGAATTAAATTGTATATAAATGTAGGTGCATTAATGAAACGGGGGGTTGAGGGGGGCGGTAGCCCCCCCTCACACAGAACTAATTATCATATAAAACTCTTTCGAAGCCTAATTTAAATTGTTTAACATAGGTTTACATAACAGTACTCGTCATCTTACCTCTTAACATTCAAACTTTATTTATAGTATTAAATTTCAGGGTAAGAGAAAGTCGTGTGAATGACACACCAGATTATTTGCCTTACATATGTGTTTTTTGTATTTAACGGAACACATTTGTGCATTCATTTTTTCATTATTATTGTTATTATTATATCTTTTTTTAATCATGAGTTACAAAAAATAAATAAATAAATAAATAAATAAAATAAAGTAAAGAAAAAGAAAAACAAATTAAAAACTTGAAATCTTCATGAATTTTTGTCATGCTTCTGATTTTGAAAGCTCGTAATAAAGCAATAATTTCTTGTTTTCAAAGTAAAACGCTCAATTTTGGGATAAATACACTGATTAACACTTAAACAAATCACTAAAAGAGTGGGTTGAAAACAAATTCGAAAGGTTCATTATAGTAAGAAATTATTCTCGAAACTTTGAACCCAAGAAAAATAATTTTAAAGTTCAAAATTTTGTAAAAGCTTTTAAATAATGCTTGAGGACCTGCATAATGATATTATTTTAAAACATTTAAGTAGACTCGAACACTTTATAATGACTATCTGGATATTTTTAATTGTGTCGAAGTGGATTTTATTAATTTTCATTGTCCATTGTACCCTTAAAGCGAATTTATTACGCTAAGATTAATGTTTGGTTGAATGATTCTCTCTATAATATTTAAAGAATAGATGAGAAAAATCGAACCAGATTAAGATTTTACATTAATATTTAAAATCAAAGGTTGGTAAAACATTATGTTTCATTATTCCATATGATTTTTTTTTTCTCTTTATCAGTAAGAAATGATTGATTATATTGTTCGTTATTGAGGAAGCATTTTATTGATATTGTTTGATTCTTTTTTCTATTTCTACCGGTTTTCAAAAGATCATGGAAAAAATGAATAGAATGGCTTTGCGGTGGCTTCCTGAATAATAAAATGCATTCAAGCAATTATTTCTATAATGGAATGTCTAAAAATAGACTGAATCAGATAAATGTATATTGGACGCCTAGACACCCATTCATGAAAAATAATTATTGGGCAAACGTAAAATTATCTTTTACTTAAATATTTTTCTGTTATAAATAAACCATATAAAAATATTAGAATTTCAGTGAAAAACAAATAATAAATTTATAAAAATTTTCTTTTCTTGCTTTCTTAGTGACAAGTTGGTGAATTACCTAAAATATGGTAAATACATGTAAAAAAGCATCACAGAACTGGCGTTCGAAACATTGAATAAACCCCTTAAAAATGCAAGAACTGACAGTAACTGTTTCAGGTTTAAAGAAGACACTATCCTTCATCAGACGAATAATTTAGCTGTTCGCATTAACAAGGGTCGTGTCTTCTTTCGACCTGAAACAATTGTTGCCTATTCTTGCATTTCCATGGTGTTCATTTAATATTTTGAACCTTTTACATTTATTATAAGCTTCAATATACGGTAAATAAATTCAAATTTTATGAATACGACTCTACCAAAATATTAAAAAATCATTATGTCTCGTAGTTAAACTAAATTTTAGTCACATTAAAAACTGAGACAGACGATATACACAAAAAATATACAGTTTGAAACATTAAAAACACAAAACATAAATTTAACCGTTTCGAGCCTTTTACAGGGTCCTAATCAGTAAAAACGTCAAATATAAATGCTGAGAAGAACAACAGACTTTCATTAAGAGAGTACAACGTATTCAGCGGGAACTGCGCATGTCTCATTAAGTGGTGAAAAATGTTGGTTTGTGTACCAGCCCTCCAGGAAAATTTTTGAATGATAATTTAAACAGTTAGATTTGACTATTTTAGTATTGTTATAATCAGGTAATTGGTCAGTTTCTATGGCATGCTGTACAATTTTCGAACTTATATCATGGTTTTGAAATTTCTCTTATATTCCAGAATTCGAGTATGAAGAGAACGGCCAGTTTCACCAATATAAACCGAACTACAAGATTTACAAGGGATGTTATAAATAACGCTCACATCTATAGCTATCCCTTATGCTTGTGATATTATCCGTAAAATGTACAATAACATTTTTACCAATAATTATTTAGATACAGATACTTTAAGGGGACTAAGACGTTTTCGACTACTGAAAAAGACTAATATTTCACCATTATTTGCAGCCCTGTGTCTCCTTACACGCTTAACAAATCATTATAATTTTTTTACTGCATGTTTAAAACACATTCAAGAATATCTTTTTGATAATTAAAAAACATATTATTGAAAAATATTTTTCTTATGGCACAATAAAGAGGATGATGTATTTTCTCGAAAAAAAATACTATCGAACACTTTGGTACACTTAAAAAAAAAACTATGTATCTCCTTACCTTGAAATCTTCCATGATTATCCAAAACACCCTGCTTGATACAGTGAACCTGTTTTTATTTTATTTTCAAAGATAATTTTTTTAAAAAAAAATTATGAACTTCTAGATTAAAAAAAGCCTATATTTTCCAATAAACATTGACCATCACAAAAAAATATACAATGTTAAACTTTTAAATTTTAGGTTCACCAGTTGGAATTTTATATCATAAATATCTCTGTAAAATTTCAAACTTGTACTGCTGGTAGATTTTTTACAAAATGTACCTAAACATTGAAAAAACACAATTTCAGAAAAATGAAAAAAACACTTTGAATGAGTATTAAAGATCAGAGCTGTACATTTAAAACATTCCTGGACCGTAATCAGATTGAGATTTCATTTCTGCATTATCTAATTGTTTTTTTAGTTTCTTTTTTTGTTTGCGAGCCTCTTTTGATAGTTTTTTAAGTTTCAGTTCTGCATCAGAGATTCTACGAAAATCTATTTTCCTCAAGGATTCACACATATTCTGACCCAGAACAATACCCATGCTTTTAAAAACATTTGCCCGACTGCTAACACCATCGTTAAAACAGATAACAGAATCCATCACTCCCATTTTTAAAGTATTCATGCCAATGAATTTAGTTTTTGGCAGTCTTTTCCAAATGCAGCTGTTGAAACTTTCATTAGGGTTTTGTGTGCGTCCATGCATACATTTTTCCAAAAGTTTTCTATCCGTTAGGCTTCTAAAAACAGGTTTTATTGCAAGCGCTATTGCTTCAGGCAAAGGATGCTTATGACAATACTTTTCCCCAGTTTCTTTAGCTCGATTGTAACGACACCAAGATTCAGGACCTGTAGGACAGAGACCATGCTGCGGGTTGCTATCTGAAGACAAACGATGAAAATATATGGCCCATATGCCCTTTACCATGTCATCTAAAGAGTTTGAACAATTCTTTCGTATGGCGGATCCATAATAACTTTGTTGGAAGAAAACACACAGCTTGGGGTGAACATTATCAGTTAATTATAGTGAAGAACCAGGGAGTCTCCTAACCATGGTACCAGTAAGAAAGATAAGATATCTAGTCTAGAACTGGAGGGCAACCTGCTTTGTTTACACTTTTCGAAGCTCTTTAAATGGGCGTGGTATGTCCTTTTAGCTCTTTAAATGGGCGTGGTATGTCCTTTTAAATTTATTTATTCTAAATTTATCAGCTTTTTTTTCATTGAAAGGGCATAAATTATACATTTTTAGAAAGAGCAGAAAATACGCTATTTTTTTAGACAAAAATTGAAAAATCGATTTTTTGAAGCTGTTTCATGTCTTGGTCCCCTTAATTGAACTTATTTCATTTTGTATAACTTCCAACTGTTTTAGCTTTAATAATTCTTATTATCATTAAATTAACCCTTATGCCGGAACATCGGTCTCAGAGACCGCTAAATGTTAGGCTTAGTGTAGGGACTTACGGTTGCATATTCCTAGAACAGGGTACCAGCACTTTTGACGATAAATGTCCAAGACGCCAAGGGTGTCTAACTGAAGCACTAGTGCGACGTAAAATGAACTCAACCTGTAGAGGAGGGCATGTCTCAGAACAACCCTTAGGGGTGTGTCCTTAACCGTCGCCAATTGTTCACAGCGTAGAAGTAGTGCACCGTAAAATCCGCTCAAACAAGGGAAGGTACCCTTGGGGGTTGGCAGTGAGAAAGGGGTGGAGCCCTTACTGTTGAAAAGAAACCTGTAAAATGTTATTAGAATATTAGGAATCTCAATTTTTGAGCGCTAACAAACACATTACGTAGAAATGTCAGTAATTGAGAATTCTTTCTGAAAGTTCAAGTTCGATTGGTTATGTTGGTATTAGGTAGAATTAGAGTGCTATGAAGAAAGTTGCGAATGGAGTTACGAATTTTAGGGAAGTTTTGAGTTTCTTACGGAATTATTGTTTTTGAAGAGTTTTTGGTGTTCGAGTTGGATTGGAGGTAAAGTTTTGTTGCAATGATTTATTCAAAGTTTTTTCCAGTCGTCAGATATATTTCAGTAGTAAGTCATTCAAAGCAAAGAAAAGTTATTTGTAGGAAGTCTTCCAGAGCCAAATCATTCACAAGCGAGTCATTACATGGAGTTTTCTTGAGGAGTTATCTGCCCTTTGAAAGGTATTTTTATCAGTAGCTATCATTTTTACCCATTGCGCAGTACTAATGCGACATTAAATCCAATCAACCATATAATATACCCTGTCGCCCCTATGATACGTCATGATTGAGAATGTAAATTTATGGCTGCAAGAATTCATTATTTATCGCCACAAAATTTTGACAAATACATTCAGTACCTTTTTTTCAAAAAGCGGTCTGTGAGACCGATGTTCCTGGTAAGCATGATGAAAACATGTTCCGGCCAAAGGGTTAATGGTACTGCTATGGACTCCCCCATTTCAGTTCGAATTGCAGAAATAGGTATGCAGTTTATTGAAAATCAAATTAATTCTGATTTACATTATAAAATTTATTTTTGGCGTAGATATGTGGACAATATTTTTATAGTCACTGATAATCAACATATTTCTGATATTCTTCATTATGCTAATTCCGTTAATCCATCAATTCAATTTACTTTAGAACAAAAAAAAAAGATAATAAACTCCCTTTATTAGATATTTTAATTGAGCGTTCGCCTTCTGACACTTATTCTAAATTTGTTACTTCTGTTTATAGGAAACCTACATTTTCAGGCCAGCATTTAAATTTTAATTCAGTTAACCCTTCTTCACTTAAATCTGCTGTTTCCCATACTTTACTTCACCGCGCAAAATCATATTGCAGTAGTGATGAGCTTTTCCAGTTGGAATTAAAAAGGATTTTTTCGGACTTAAAGCGTAATAATTATCCCTCTCGCTGGCTTAAAAGAAAATTAAAAGAGTATGACTTTAATAAGGATAATCATGAAATTAATTCCTCTAAATCACCTAAATCGTTCGTTACTATTCTTTACTGTAAAAACATTTATGAATCTATTGCCAAGTTTTACGCTCTGTTAATTTATCTGTTTCCTATAAACACCAATTTCATATTCGTAATTTCCTTTCTAATTTTAAAGCAGTTATCCCCTCTTTTTCCCGTACAGGTGTTACTTATAATATCCCTTGTAAATCTTGTAGTTCAGTTTATATTGGTGAAAGTGGCCGTTATCTTCATACTCGAATTCTGGAACATAAAAGAAATTTCAAAAACCGTAATATACGTTCGAAAACTGTGCTGCATGCCATAGAAACTGACCATTTACCTGATTTTAACAATACTAAAATAATCATATCTAACTGTTTAAATTATCATTCAAGAATTTTCCTGGAGGGCAGGTACACAAATCAACATTTTTCACCACTTAATGAGGCATACTCAGTTCCCGCTGAATACGTTGTACTCTGTTAATGAAAGTCTGCTGTTCTTCTCAGCATTTACATTTGTTGTTTTTACTGATGTGGAGCCTGTAAAAGGCTCGAAACGTTTAAATTTATGTTTTGTGTTTTTAATGTTTTAAATTGTATATTTTTAGTGTATACTGTCTGTCTCAGTTTTTAATGTGATTAAAATTTAATATGATTAAAATTTTAAAATATTTTACAGTCGATTTTAATTTTTCTCCAGTTAATATCATTATAAACTGTACTAAAAGTGCACAGCGACATTAAAAATAAATAAAATTTTGAAATACTGTTAGAAAAACTTACACATTGCTTTTAATAAACACTTAGAACAGTATTTTCACACATTTTAATCTTCCAGTAAATAAATGATATAGATGATTCAGTTTTTTTATTTTCATTATAATGTTGCAAATGACTTACAATGATTTGGCTGAGCTTTAATATAATAAAGTCTTTCTGACATGCGTCTGACATGGGATAGTTAATGCTAACTGCTGACCTTGATAAACAGTTGTGACTCTTTGACAACCTGTCTCTAGTTTTCGTCTTATATGTACCTAACTTTCGCACCTCTGTCATAATCTTTAGATCACACATTAGGTACATTTAGAAATTCGCACACTTATGATTGTACTATACGTATTCCAGCATCTCAATGATATTTCGTTTTGCGAACATGTTCACTTGACGCCTTTGCTCTGGTTAACAGTTAATATATTCTTTGCTTAGCAGCTGCACAAAATCTGTCTGAATGGACGTACTGCGTAACCCAGTTTCAGCTTCTTTTGTAGTGCGTAAATTTCTGAGCATAATAAAGTCCAAAAAAATGTTTCAATTAAAATCGATGATCCTTCACAATTCTCTTTCAGTATTTTAACCCTTTTACCAATATTTTAATCCTTTTACCAATATTTTAATTATTATTTTTTAATTATATGAATTATATTTAACTTTTGGACACCAGTGTAACTAGATGAGTAAATATAATGACGAAAAGACATTACATTGAGTTGAAATAAAACCTTAATATAAAAGCACGTAGACTGAGGTGACAGGTTCGACTCCAAGCCATACTAATAACCCTAGTCATTCTGAGTTTACTCCGAAACTCACGTCAATATGGTCTAGTATACAGTAGAAAGATAAACACGAAGAACACTACATTTAAGCATAGGACACTCCCAAAGTGAATCACCGAATCATACACACCAACACCATCCAAAATAACGACAATTCTTATCGATATATTTATTATATCCCCTAAAAATACAGTTATAACGATATTTACATTGTACTGTTTTTCATTGTTTGTCATGCTCTGAGTATAAATTTTCGTGTGAATTCATTTAAAGTATACTTAATATATTAATTGTATAATTCGAGAACAGTTACAATACTTTTGTTTGTTTAAGGAATCATTATTAATTATAAATTCATGAAATTTATAATTAATTTCAAAGTTCCTTGTTCCTTTAAGAAAAGTATCGAATTGGATTCAAAATATTTTACAATTTCTTATCCTTCTTCTTATTTGTTTTTATTATTTATTTATTTATATATAAAAACAGTTTTCGAAATATATTTTTCTCTTATCTTTACACTACATGTTTTCCTTTTATACCGATTCTTATCAGATTAATTTTAGCAGTTAAGTAACGGTAGCATCTTTTTGAAAAGGAGTAATTTTATCCGCTGTTTTATTCCCTCATAAACAATAAATTACATTTTTTTTTTTTTAATACTTTTTTATTTTCTTTTTGAGTTGCCTATAAAAATCAGAAATTTCAAAATATTATCTGTAATTCTTTCTTTCTTTTGTTTTAATTATTATTAAGTATTACACTTCTTCCAATAAAATACGGAAATTAGGACAGCAATTTTCCTCCTTTTTTAAGCATTTTATGTTTATTTAACGATATATTTATATGGTAATGAAAGGATTTTGAAGAAAATAAGATAAAATACAAAATATCAATTAAAGAAAGTAAAAATTACTCCCATATAAGTGTAATTTTATTGAGTTATTAATAATTTCATAACGTGGGCGAAAAAGGTAAAATTTTGCAGGATAACAGTATGAAAATTCTGGAGTGACTCCACTCGACTTTCTGAACATTAAGTAATGAACGGTTGTGTAAGTAAACTAAAGTAAGACAAGTAGTTAAATAAGCAAAAGTGAAAAATGTAACAGGATTTTTGAGTATTTTCCCTATTGTTTACTTTTACGCTATTGCACGTCATATAATTTTAGCCCATAGATCATAATGATATGAAATTTTTCGTTGCGTCCCTGTAAAAATATATAAAGACTAGATTCACCAAAATCTATTCAATCCGTGCGACGGTAATCTATAACATGTGCATAAATTTTGAACTCAATCGAATAAGGCATTTAAACGCTATCGCACTTTAAAGTATTTGGGGCCATAGACCATAATGATTAAAAAAAAAAAAAATCTTTGTGTCCCTGCAAAAAAATCTATAAGCGCTGGATTCACCAAATTCTATAGGGTTCGTGCTATAGTACAACATATTTACCAAATTTCAGATTATTTGAACAAAGCGTTTAGACGATATCGTGTTCACTCACATACATACATACAAACGCATGCATACATCAGCGTAAAAATACCAAAATTGAACTCAGGGGACCTCAAAATGTACAGAAACACCAAAATTTTAAAATCGGATTTTTGACATGATTGTAATACTTTCTTTACATATGTATGTTCGGAATGTAAAAATATTTTTATCATAAAATGTTGGATGTTTTAAAATACCATTTATAATACTAGCATAGACGTAGCTTATTATAGGCATTCTGATAAATACAAAACTTTGAAAAAACACCATAAAGTGAATGGTATTTATAAAAAATTTTGCATTTATTTCTTTTAAATACCGGGACAATGGTGCTTTTTTATAATCCTGGGCATTTTGCTTTCTAAACCATGTAAGTTATTCGAAATTAACGAATGTTTTAACATGGCATCGTACAGAAATATTTCACGTAAATTTTCATTATGGGGAATATTAGATTAGAAATAATAAGGAGTTGCATTAAACTGGCATACAATATCTAATAAAATTAATCAAAAATTAGAATAAGATGAATGTTCCAAATAGTAGGAATTTCTAACATAGCGGATGCAACACTGTAACCGGGCAAAGTGCTATGTTGAATTTATTTCATTTAAAATGACCTATAGTTTGATTTATAATAGAAATTGATGAGAACAAGTATGTGAATGGGAACTAAACAGAGTTTATATGTGCCAATTAGTTTATTATTATTATTATTATTATTACTTCCATTACCTTACTATTGTAGGTAATGGAAGAATTGTATTCGGACCAAAAATTTGATATCAAGTTTTGACCCGATTTACACGTTTTAAGGCCTCCTGAGTCCAAAATAGTAGTGTTTTTTTTTTTTTTTTTTCAATTGGTCAGTGTGTGTGCATGTATATATGTATGTATGTGTGTATGTATGAGGGGAATCTTCTGGATATCATATTGCCAAAACTAATAAAGATAGACGCCGAAACTACAAAACTTCAGAATTGAGGCAGGTCTGGTCTACACATGAATTTTCCAAATTTTTGGTGAAACTTGGAAAACTGAAATTGGGACATTGGAAATCAGAATTAGGACCGTAAATCCGTATCTCAAAAATGATCACATTATGTCCAAAAAATGCATTTAATACGTATATAGTGGGAAGGGAATCTTTTGGTCGTTGGGAAGTTTTTTGGTCGTTTTATACCAGATTGTTTTTTTTTATTATTATTGCTGTGTACTGCACATCATAGAAAGCTTATGAACTACATTAAGTTTATGATATTAAAAACAGTATTTTTAAAAATAACTTCACAGTTCTTGATCTCTTACAGTTTTCTAATTTTTATAACATAGACTTATTCATAAAATGCTTATTTTTTCAAATTTTTCATAAAAAATAACCCTTGGCAAATAATTTTATTAAATTGTAAGTATTAGAAATTTTAATTTTTTCTAAAGAAAACATTACAGACAACATACCTGGCTTTGGTTTTTCATATTTCAAAGAATTAATACAAATATTACATATTTAAACAATTATTATTTAATTACATTTTTTAAATTAAGTAATATAAATATTGTCTTCAAATAAACACAAATTACGCAGAAAGACAGTGTGAATAATACACGAAATTGCATTGCTAGCTTCTGTATACAATGTGAAGTATTTAACTACGATTAAACTCGAGAGGTATTTGGAGGTAATTGGCAAATAGCTGATCGCATATTATGCAAATAGGAGTAACTATCCAATGCCCTGTATAAATTGGTGTTTCGGATAACACCTGGGTGTTCGTATGTTAATGTAATTTGTGTTCACAATCTAAACTGGTAATGGCATATAAGTTTGTCATGTGTCCCCAAAAATAATTTTAAACTTTATTTTCATTAAAACTATCATAATGGTGCTTCAATATAGCATGTATAATTTTTAAAATAAAAACATTTCCTATTAAAATATATCTGTAGAATATTGTACTATAAAATTGAAAATCTATACAATGGAATTTCGTGCAAAATAATACTTTGAGATTATTAATATAAGAAGATTTATAATAATGCTGGAATACTTATATTTAAAAAAACATATATAAACTTTGGTTTAATTTTTTTTTTTTTTTTATGTTCTACGAAATGTCATCTAACATTATTTAAAATTAATATAAGCTAAATAAAATTTTTGGTTTAAAATTTTTATTTCCATAATCTTTCGAAATTAATTCGAAAAATAAAAGCTTCTAATTGATATTTTCTTCTGTATAAAGATAAAATTTTGTAATATTGGTGTTCTGAGAAAGATTAATTCTGAAAATTCTAAAAAATTCGATATTTTTAATTGTGTATTAAAATAATATATATTTAGAAAGCATGATTTAAAAAATATAGAGGATTAAAAAATTAAATGATTAAATACATAGATGTTTAA